>VWZL01001511.1:0-110168 GCA_013396915.1 Stercorarius parasiticus | reverse complement strand
TACTAAACACAAAAATGAATGCCAGGCTTTTCCCTAGGAACCAATCAAAGCAGTTACAGAAGAACGGGTTTTTATTTTGTTTTGTTTTCAATAGCCCATGTTACCCTGAAAAGGAAATAGAAGGTTACTTGCTGCTTTTCATCTGCGAGGATGAGCTGTTTTTCAGGAAAAAAAGCTATCACAGCTTCCCATAGTTGAAATACCAGAGCCCACTGGGTCACTGTGTTGCTTCTAACATATGGTTCACATTTCTTCGAGTATGCTGCAGAGAGTTCAGAAGAGCAGTTAAATGTGGCTTGTAGGAAATGGGTGTCATTAGACAAAGGCATCCAAAATTTTAAAATATTGATCAATTTGAAGAACACTAATTTATTGTAGATAAGAGTTTATAGCAAAGGAAAGAGGAAATCAAAGGTATGTCTTCTCTGCCAGTAGGAATTGTTTGCAGTCACTTGGCGATATGTCCCTGCATATAGCGTTCTCATAGTGTAATGAACCATGGGCTTGGTTTAGTGTCTGCTTACCTATTATTTGTATATAGTAATGTCTGCAAACTTCAGCCAAGACAAGGAGACTGTTACACAGGGTAGTGGGCCACCACATAGTCTCTTTTCCAGGTTAGTATTAGGAAAATTGTGGATGAAAGGTGTGAAGCAGCTAACCACAGAGGGTACACAGCACGTCATTGCTATCCTCTGCCAGGGGATGAATATACCAAAAGAGCCTGTCGCTGCTTCTCTTCAAAGAAAGCGTGAGTTTTCACTGAGCAATGAACTCTGTCTCACAGCATCTTGCAGAATTGGGCCAAGCTGCTCTCTGATTTTAATTCTTGTAAACAGCTTGACAGTTTATTTCCTGTCCTTAGGTGACAATCATTGGCTACACACTGGGAATTCCAGATGTGATCATGGGCATCACTTTCTTGGCAGCTGGAACCAGTGTGCCGGACTGCATGGCAAGCCTTATCGTAGCAAGGCAAGGTAGGTTCATCACAGAGATGTTATACTGCTGTGGAAGTATTTCCTTCTGTCCTCTTCCTCTTTAGGTAGCACAGATGTGTCCTGAATGTGAAAACATACAGAGCCCTTTTCCTGATGCTGAAATTTAAAACAAGAACAAAGAAGGAAAATCATTATGTTGCTATTACAAAGCAGCTAATATGTTCTTAATGATGGCGTGGAACAAATTTTGGCACTATGGTCAACTACAAGCCTTCCCCAAAAGTCACAATATTTTTCCTTAATTTACATATCAGTGGTATAGAATTGTTCAAAACATGGCATAAGGGTCTTTCAGATCACTTTCCAGCTTTTCTCCACAGTCATAAGTACTGGAAGATACTGCTGTTTTTAAGGAAACTCTTTTTTTTTTCCCCGCTTTGTGACTTCAGCAACAGGTGTTTTAAGAGAAAAAGAAAGTTGTCAGTACTGCTTTGGGGAACAAAAACAGTGGCTCTTCGTTGAAACAACTGGCTACTTAATAGACTAACTGAAGACCTAATCTAATCAGTCCAGTATAGAAACTCATGTGTCATGGTTACATTAAGCATCATAAGCCCCACTGAGCATGGCACAAGAGTGCCAGTGGGCTACAGCCAGTGGCCAGGGTCCCCACGGCAGCGGAGGATTAGTTGTGGGAAGTTCTCAGATGATCCTAGAAGTTGGATTCAGGCCCTTCAACCCTGCTAGCCTTGTGTGATGGGGAGGTGAAAGGGAAGGGATGGGATGAGTAGGATCTCCTTTAACTCTGCCTTACTCCTTGGAAATTGTCTGGATTAGCTCAGATTAATGTATTTCTGTTTAAAAGTTGAAAGACTTTTCTGAGACATGTTTGATTGTACATGGTTTCCATTCCTGCAGGTATGGGGGATATGGCTGTGTCAAACTCCATCGGAAGCAATGTTTTTGATATTTTAATTGGCCTAGGCCTCCCGTGGGCTTTGCAGACCCTAGCAGTGAATTATGGATCATACGTAAGTCCTACATTAGTTCATATGACTCTTTTTAATTTTTTTTCTTTAAGAAAACGGATCTATTTAAAAAAAATGCCCAAAATTCTGTGGACTGGATTTGGAGAAACAAATAGTTTTGCTCTGTTACAGTTTGGGAGAAGTACCAAGTAATTGTCAGTGGACGTTCCCACCCTTTGGAGGACAAGTACTTCCATTTCTTCCTTAAAGGCAGTCTGTGCTGAAATAAGCTAAGTCACTAGAGTATTTTCGCGCACTTGAATATATTACAATTAAGGAGAATTATCCTGTTTTTAATAAGACAGGGGATAAACACATAGGTGAAAATTAAAGGATAGAGAAAACCTCTAGGGCTTTTGGTAAGAAAAATTCTAGCATGGTCAAACTGTTAACACACTGTAAGATGAAGGAAGCGGTTAAATAACTGGATATTTCAGAGTGTGCCCATCATCTGGAAACACTGCAGAGCTTTCCTGTTTGAGAAAATCTACCCAACACCAATGAAACTGTCCTTTACTTCCCAAGTGACAAAAGAGTCGCCCCCCTGTCCCCAAAGTTGTTTGCAAGCTCCCTTCTGACAAGGAAGAGCAGAAGATGCCATGAAGTCCTAGAGGGGACTCACTGTTGCTATTGCTGTTAGCTGGACAACGCTCAGACAGCAATGTAGGACAGGAAAGATTCTTGATTACAATCACTGAGTGAACGCAAAGTTAAAGGACTAGAGAATCACAGAATTGTTGAGGTTGCCAGGTACCTCTGGAGATCATCTAGTCCCCAGCCCTCTGCTCAAAGCTGGGTCAGCTAGAGCAAGATGCTTGGGACCATGTCGAGTTGGGTCTTGAATGCCTCCAAGGATGGAAACTGCACAGTTGCTCTCAGCAGCCTGTTCCGGTGTTTGACCACTCTCACAGTAAAAAAGCATTCTTACGTTTACATGGAATTTCTGTATTTAAAATTGTGCATGTTGTCTCTTGTCCTTTCAATGGATACCACTCAGAACGAGTCTGGCTGCACATTCTCTGTCCTCTTCCATCAGGTATTTATACACATCGATTAGATTCCCCTGAATCTTCTCTTTTGCAGGTTGAACAGTCCCAACTCTTTCAGCCTCTCTTTGTATTTCAAGTGCTGCAGTCCCTTAAATAATTCTTGTGGGCCTTCACTGGCCTCGCTCCAGTAAGTCTATATCTTCCTTGTATTGAGGAGCCCAGAATTGGACCAAGCACTCCAGATGTGTCTCACCAATGCTGAGTAGAGAAGGATCATCTCCCCCTACCTGCTGGGAATGCTTCTTCTAGTGCAGCCCAGGATGCTGTCGGTGCTCCACGCCACAAGGGTGCATTGTGAACTTCAGCTTGGTGTCCACCAGGATCAAGAGGTCTTTCTCTGCCAAGCTGCTTTCCAGCTGGTCATCCCCGGCATGTATGGGGTTATCCTTCCCAGGTGCAGGACTTTTCATTTCCCTTTGTTGATGTTCGTGAGTTCCCTGCCTGCAGATTTCTCCAGCCTGTCCAGGTCCCTCTGGATGGCAGCACAACCCACTGGTGCATCGGCCACCCCTCACAGTTTTGTATCAGCTGCAAACTTGCTGAAGGTGCCCTCTGCCCCATCATCCAGTTCATTAATAAAGACGTTAAGCAGCATTGACCCGTGGGGTAAACCACTACTGACTGGCCTCCAGCTGGATTTTCAGCACAGTGATTTGACCAGTTATCAGTCCACTCCACTGTCCACTTATTTCATCTGTTCTTCCTCTGTTTGTCTATGAGGATGTTTGAGAAACAATGTCAAAAGCCTTGCTAAAGTCAACATAAACAACATCTGTTGCTCTCCTCTCATCCAAGAAGTCCACCTCATCATAGAAGGCTATCAGGCTGGTAAACATGATTTCCCCTGCATAAATCTATACGTCTGCTTACGTCACCTTCTTGTCCTTCATATGTTTAGAAGTGGTTCCCAGGATTATTTGCTTCATCACCTTCCCAGGGATCAAGGTCAGGCTGACCAGCCTGTAGTTCCTTGGATCTTCCCTCTCCTTGAATATAGGAGTGACAAAAGGAAGCAATGCTGTAGGAATAAAATCCCTTTCTTTAATGAGCAACTTATCTGTAGCTCATCTATATTTTTGCGGATAAGGATGAAAACAAGTGGCTGAAGAGAAGCAGCCAGCTTTCATGGAGGCATAACAATGTCACTACTGTTTTGCACACCCAAAATGATCATTGTACAGCGTGATCACATGGTTAGAAAAGGCAGTCTTGGAAACAGCCCCACAATTAGCAAAGAGAGTTTCCTCAGTTTTCACTTGCAGTTCCTGGATTTCTGTCTAAATCCTTGGATAATTGGACTTCAAAACAAAACAAGCCCCCTCCCTTCATCCCCCACATTATTAGTAATTAATTGTTTAAGTATTACTAAGTTGCCAGAAAAGGCTTGAGTTAGCTGGGTCAGGTGTAGCCTGGTGACAGCTTTAAGAGCTACCAAGGTGCTGTTAGTTATTCAGGGAGCCCTGCTGATGTGCCTGGCACACGGAGGTCAGCAGGGGCAGAAGACAAGGAGCTCCAGGTCCATAGGGCTGAGCCTTGGGCTGCTCGCACAAGCAAGGCCTGCTCACTGCGTGAGGGTTCACAGGCTCAGGCCAACCTGCTTGTCTGCTAAATGTGACTGTGAGTCAGAAGCACTAGGTAATTTCTGAGCTAAGAATGACGATTTAGTTCTGCTCCTTTGGTATTTGGCAGGATCCAAATTTGTCTTTGTAGCATCTCCTCCAAGAGAGGAACTCCTCAAAGCCATTGTGATGCCCTCTGTCTTGTGTACAGAAGGAAGGAGAGATTTGTAAAAGACAAAAAGAGCTTGCTTGTTTGTGATTGCTTTTGCATAGCCATCCAAAACCATGATTGCCTCCCCAGAATGTTTAATAGTAGAGGGCTGTGGCAAAGTTAAGCTTTTGCTGAAAGTAGAGAGTAAATGCATTTTAATAAACAAGCTGTTAAGGCAGTAATAGCTTTTGTGGAAGCCAAAAAAAGTAGACTGTTTGATTTGAAAGTTAAGCTTTAATGCGGAAGACCATCCTAGAAACCCTCTCCAGCCTGTATTTCTCTAATATCATACTCTGTAAAATCTCTATGTATCTCTTATTCCAGGCTGCCTGACTCAGAATCCCCTGTGACCAGATTTTGCTCCCTGGTAATGCTGGTGTCGAGTTCTGGCATGTTGCTGTGCAGAGCTGGAGAAGAGGATCTGCTCCCTTTTTCTTTCCCTTAGCCTCTGTGCTGCAGTGTGCACATGCATGTGGCAGTGTGACGTCCTGTGATTATGCACATTCTGAACTTTCTCAGCCACATGCGGTAAAGTGGCTTCACACACTAACCAGCCAAGCAGCTGCTCCCAACCAGAAGGAGATTTGTGGGGTTTCATTCTGAATGTCAAGAGCAGTCTCACTGCCAATGTCACTTTCAGCTGCGGTAGCACCCTTCATAGGATGAGCTTGTGTTTGAGCCTTCCTTAAACTCCTTGAGGGCAGGTGGGTGTTTCAGAGCCCATTTTACAGAGGGTGCATTTTGATTTGAGGTAAGCAGAGAGCTTTGGATGAGATACAGCCTGCAAGCTTGTGGCTGGTTGTGAAACGTCAGTATATTGAAAGCATTGTCCTGCAAGGTCCTGGTTACTGCGTAGTTTTGTCATATGCCTGGCAACAACCACAAGAAGCCCGATGCAGAATCACAACTTCTTGTTTAAACAAGTTCAGTCTATGAGATAGTGCCTGAGGGGGAAAAATATAGTTTGTGATCTAATAGATAAGACAGGAAAAGAGCAAGAGGGGACCTGTCAAAGAGAGGCTAATGGACTTGCTGGAGGTCACACAGTAGGTAAGTGGCAGACCTGGAAATAGACTGTGAATCTCTTGAGACACATGCTGGTGCTGGGTTGCTAAATCACAGTCATTTTGCTTAAGTGCCTCTCCCAGTTCTGACTGCTCCTTTCCCAGGCCCATTGTCAATGGATGTTTCAGCTTATTATTTATTTTATTCTTCCTTTCTTGTTACAAGAAAGGAATGGAAAACCATCTTGTGCTTCTCAGGCTGTATCTTGGAAGCATCTGTCACCTATTTTAGAGAAGGAAGTTCCCCTTTTTCTGTTTTCCTACTTTAAATGAAACATTTTCCTGTAGGATGTGGGTACACTGCAAGTGGAGACTGCAGGGCAGTCACAGCCCCAGCCTGAAGAGGGGAGCTGCACCCACATGATGTGATGTAGGAAGCTGGCACACCAGGCAGTGCTTTGCAAAACCACTGTATGCTCCAGGGCACCCGCCTCGGATACCATTCACCCTGCCTCACCTATATGTATCTGTTACCACGAACCAGGTCCATCTCAGTGTGATCGTCAATGTGCAATACTGGATTTTTAATCTTTTCCTTCCAGCGCTGACTGGAGTCAGTCCAACCCCAAGCTAGAGAATGCTCCATCTCTTGGTTCTCAAGGAAAATGTTAGTGTTGGTGCAGAGAAAAAAAATGTCCTCTGCCCTCACCCTTTGCCTTCAATTCAGTTGTCCGTCCCACACTTCTTGGTTTGGGCCAGGCCACTGATGCTTTTCCCATCAAAAGGGAGAACTAATCGATATCAAACAGCTTCCATATCAGATCCCTTCTGTTTCTACAATGTCTAGTCTCTAACCCAACTATGTGTTTATTATTTTAAGAGTCCTTGTTATTTCTGGACAATCATTAATGTCCAGGCACTAACTCTGCCTTCCTCTGTGCTTCCCACTGGAGCTTCCATCTCCACTACTCAGAGGTCATTTGGCCACCCTCTGCTGCAGCTCTGGCCTTCTGTTATCAACCATAGCTAATCTAGCATGCCAGCAGGACTTTCGGAGAAAAAGCAGCATCCCTCTGGACCTAGAGAGACCTTTGAAAGAGTTCACATTCTCATCTCTTCCAGCTCTGAGTCTTGGACACGTTGCTGACTCTGTAATCCTGTAAGCATCCTTCCCCAGTGGCCCTGGCAAATCCAGAGTGGAAGGACATTTGCTTCACGTCTTCCATCCAATTGCTTCCCTCTGGAATCTTTTTTTGGATGTGAAGCTGTAAACCAGACATCAGCCAAGAGTATTTTAGAGACCGGGAATTTTACCCTAAGGACAAACAGCCAGGTTCATTTGTTCACATCAGCATTTGGGAGTATACTCATATGTCTATCCATCACTCCCCTGCCTGATAACTTCAGCCAGTTTCATCAAAATTTTACAGTAAGTTAGAAGTCTTAGAGACATTACATTCCTGTCATACAAACAGGCAGCTAGAGAGAGGAGGAGTAACCCCAGTGTGAGCCTTGTTAGACATCAGAGAAGCCAGAGGGAAGTGGACACTCAAGAAACACACACTGAGATGGCAAGTGTCACTGCTTTGCTGTTCACTGACCAGTTTGCTGTTCACTGTTTTAATTCAAGGCCCTGTGATGAATCTTATGACGTTAGGACAAAGCTGGCCTCCGTCTCCTCACAGCCAGCATCTGTCTGTCTGTTCCCTGCCATGTTCCAGCCCAGTTATCTGCATATAGACCACCTTAAATCCTCTGAGAGAAGAGGGAGGAATAGGTTCGATGGAGCTGTCAGTCTTTGGGACAAACATTAAGGTGGAGGATAGCAACAGGGTGGTGGCTCTAAGTGTCTGCAGGCGGCCCTGCTTCCTTCAGCGTCACTTCTGTAGATGTTACTCCTCTTCCTGCTCTGGGCTGCCAGTCTTTCCAGCTGTCACATTAGCATCTGCAATGTGATGTGCTTGTGTCACTGCATCAGCAGTATGCAGCTTGGCAGGTATTAATGGTTTAATTTATTAGCTGATCCCAAAAACCTATGGATGGGCATAGCAAGCAGGTGCATGCTAAAGCTAGTCCCTCCAGCTTCCTGGAGTAGTTTGCATGTATGGAGTGCATTTTCCCCCAGGTTTCATGACAGAGAGACTCGGATGGTTATACTGTAGTACAGCAAAAGTGTGTGGTCCCTTCTAAAGCTCCTAACGATACGGGAATTCTCTCCAACCATAACCCCTGCGTTTCTTGCTTAATACCTTGAGTGTCTATGTGCAGCACTCCCATGTTTTGTACACCAGGTTGTGTACCCTCTGCAAAGTGAATTGTGTGATACAGAGCAAACCAAGAGTTCTTTCTTAGGAATCTCAGAAAAGGTCCAAGAAGGAAATTCCATTGAAACATGCAGTAATGCAGAACATGTCTGAAGTTTCAGTTTGTTGAGACCCCTGTCTTATGGCAAGACCTGGGGAATGCAGGATTTACACTGAATTTCCACTGCCAGGCAGGGACACTACTGGAAAAGGATCCCCAAACAGACAAAGAACCTGCAACTTTTTCAGCCAAGGGACTGGAAACATAGCAGAGTCCTCCTAATATTCCTGAATGAGGTAATTTTTCTCGTATTTGGACCCTGGAGTAAAACCAGTTTGGGTTTTGGCAATAGCTCCTTGTTTTCCCTTCAGCAACTGCCAGAAAAGAACTGAAGAATGGAATCACATTTATTTTATTTCCATTGTTTTTCCTCTGCTGTTTAGCTTCAGCCTCAGTTCCTTATTGCCTGCAGGAGCTGCGTGGGAATAGCTGGAGCTGGTGGCAGCGTCTTTGTATTTGCTACACGAGAAGCAAGGAGATAGCCTCTGTTCAAATTCAGACAGAGTAGATTTTGAACTTTCAAACCTTTCATGTGTGATCAGTCAAAACAGAGCGTTTGTCTGGCCTGCTTTAGCCACTAGATACAAGCCAAACCTCAAAGGAGAGTTTGGGAACGTTGATTTTTCCTCCTTGCAGTATGAGGGAGTGCTTCGTCTCCAGACAGTTCTCTCCTGGGGAAGAACCATTTCCTATTCTTAAATGAGCAGAGAACTGAGCTTTTCCTTCTATAATTAAGAAGGCTCCAGCTGAGGCCCTTTTCCAGCTCTTTGCTAAAAACTGAGGTTATCTCCTCCCTTACTGTGAAGTTTTGAATGTTTCACTAGCCTTGTTTTCCCTGAACTTACACGTTGTCACATACCCTGAGAAAACCTGTTCTACTGCCTCTTGCAGGAAATGCCACTTGACTCGTGTGAAAGCTGCTTGACTTATTTCTACCATAATTTGACAGATGAACAACACATTTTTCTTAAGCTTTTGTACCAAATTTCAGAGTCTTCTGAGCTCCTGTGCTCACAGTTAGTTAGAAGTCACAATGAGAAATAGGGCAGGCTGCGGTGATAATTAGAGAAGTGGGAATAGTTTGTCAGTTAAAACTGTATTTCCAGAGCTGTAGGCTTATGGGAAATTCGTGAAACAACAGCAAGTAGTCCAAAATCAAATGCAGAAAAAGAAAGGATCCTCTAGGCAAGTATAGAACTAAAATGAGAGGAATAAGAAATAAGTAAACAGTGGCTATTCAACTAAGATACTTTACCTATCTTAGAACCACTGAGCAATACTGTATAAAACAAGTCATGGTTCTGTATGATTACTTTTTGAAATAGATAGATGGGCATTAGATTAGAAAATGTTGAAAGACTACCAGAGCTTGGCAAGAAGGTTAAAAAAAAGCAGCACACCTACTTGTGTGGCTTTTGTGAATCTAGCTATTGCTGCGGACAGAATGGTTGTAATGTAGACCTGGGCCAAACAGGAGAAGATTGTAGGAAAGCCTTTAGCATTAACAAGTAGGATAAAACAGTAGGAAGCTGCTGTACCTGACTTTTTGTTCTGATGAGCAACCCCTGCTGTGCGCCAGTTACTGCAATACTGTTCAGAGTTTCAGCAGACTTAGAGCAAATCTGAGCCTGTCTCCTTTGAAACCGTATGTTCTTTTTCTTTGTGTTAGATAAGTAATAGCAGTGTTTGCTAGAATTAAATGTTCTTGTTTTCATTAATATTTGGGGGTTTCCATTCTATTTTCACTGAACCGTTTCCAGAGCTAGCTATACGCTAGCCAAGAGCTTTGGCAGCAGTCCTCTGGTTACTCTTAATGCAAGAATTAAAATACTTCAGTGCCCAGTAGCAAATTTGATAGAAGGGAATATGTGGTCATACCCCAAACAATGTGGTCTATTTGCTCAAGCCTACCTCACTCAGCTATGGTAAATGGAGAATGCTCTAATGTGACCAGTGCATCAGGAAAGTCACTGCTGGCTGATCTAACACTGGAAACTACCACGAGTGCAAGGTGTACTGGAGAACATCGCTCCAAATCCTCAGGCTGCAGCCCCCACAAATGCTTGGCAATGAGTTCCGTCTAGCTCCAAGGAGACCTTTCTTTGTTTGAGTGAGAATATTTAGCAAAAAAAATCCCTCAAAGACCAGACTGCCATTGCCTTTTGGACCTGAACAAACCCAGACAGTTTTCATTCTCTTCTCAATGTAAGCTATAAAGACTGCAAGAATCTCGAAGCACTGCATTACTCCAAGAAACCTTTGCATTAAGAGCTATCTGGGCAAAAGACTTAAACAGGAATTATATCTACTGTGAGGGAGGTTTCTTACTGGTGTAAGTCAGCTTGCTCCAGGGCTATCTTAAATAACCCCGAGACCCTGGGCACCGTGCCTGAATGTATGCCATTCTCCACGTGTGTGAAAGTGTAGTGAGGTCAGACTTAGTGCATGCGCCAGCAAAGCAATGCATTGTACACAGCTGGACCCCCTGCACGCACCATCCAGAGCTGCCCTGTGCATAAGCAGTGAGCCAAATTAATTGGACTACTTGTGTGCACATAGAGTAACTCCACAGCATGTATACTCCAAGTCCAGCCTCTGGAATTACACCTAGCATCCATCCATGGAATCCATCTCCCAGCCGTCCCAGGGCAAATCTGCTTTGAGGATGGGCTTACATCAATGTCAGTTCGTTCCAACTGTCTTTCTGTTGTTTTTCATTCACTTCTCATTGTTTTATAGCCCTTCCCACCTGTCATCTTTGTTCCCTTCGGTCACCTTTCTGCCTGCTCCATGGCATGGCAGGGAGATGCCATGCATGCAGCACCTCCTGAGCCACAGTGGAAACATTTGGAATTCTGCACAGCTTTTATAGTGCTTTGAGCTCACCAACAAAGTTTTTTACCCAAAGAGTTGCACTTTTTCTGAGTTGCACTTTTTCTTCCAGAAAGTCCAGCTGTGATATGTATCCAGTTCAGCCAAATGAGCTTCCTGACAAAGTGCATTCCACAGCTAGCATTTGCTTGCCCAAGGAAACCACCCTTTGCTATGTACATGGAAGGGTTTTAATCCTGCTGTCCCGTGGCAGAGTGAGGTATTAAGCAATGACCCTAATAAATGGTCCCATTTTTTGCCAAGCAAAAAGCACTGGAAAGTGAAAACTGCATTAGAAAACACCCTTTCCACCCCTCCCAGAAAATCCTTTCTTTCTATGGGAATAGTCAAGCCTCGTAAAGGAAGCTTCTTGTTATTTAGGTTAATTAATAGCTAATTGCTTTGCTTGACAGTGGGAGCTGGGCTAGATCCCAGGCCAGGAGCATTGCTAGCTAAGCCTGAGTTGTGAGCTGTTAACCTGGAGTGAAACTCCTGTGTTCTAATGCAGTACCACTGCAAGGTAGAATTGGTGCTCATGCTGCTGAAGAGGTTGCCACGTTTGCTTTGCCCATGTGGGATCAGCATGACGTGTGTTACTGTATAAAACCTGTCATAAATAATTAGCATACACTTTCTACTTTTGGATAATCCTTAATAGCAACTTCTATTCCCCCAAGTGACCTCCAAAGAGGAGCCTTGCAGATAGTCCAAAGAAAGAAAACTGCCCCAAACACCTCTCTTTGGAAGCCTTGTCCTCAGCAAATTAGACACAGAGGCCTTTGGAACGGTTTTCTTTCCAAATGTCTGCTGGTTTTATGGAGGCTAATGATGTAACTGAGAAGGAGCATCTGCACTTTAGGTTGAATTCAGACATTTTCCATGCTAAAATAATTCCAGCTGCTTCATTTGTTTCCTTTTCCTGTAGATTCCTTTCCGATTGATGTATTTCATACTGACAGTTTTTACAGATATTGGCACCGGTCAAACAGAATTCCTGACCAAAATCCAGACAGGAATTTATTGTAAAATAGTATCTGTCTTCCCTGGCCAGCTGCTGCTCGTTTGGGGTAGCAGGGAAGGTGGCTTTAAATTTGTATTTTAGTTACACAAGCTAGTTCAGGGGTTTTTTTGCATTTTAGAATAAGTAAAACGGAAATCCAGGTTACCTATCATGTATGGATCATTCAGATTAGTGGAAGCAGGAGAAGAGGGGTGAACGAAACACAGTGGACTAGTCCACCTCTACAGGGAGCAATAATGTGTGTGCACAGAGCCTCCAGATTTAGCTTCTCCTGGCTCCTTAGTGTAACAGGAAATAGGCTTTAAGATATCAAAGAAAAAAGTTTTCTGGGTCAGAATCTGATGTTTTCTCTCCTCCCAAGAGCAGCTCTTGTTTCAGCAAAACTTTGAGGTTTTCTCGGGACTGGTAATAGAAGCTACGGTGGCCTTAGAGAATTCTTCCGTAGCTGCAAAAATACACTTCCTCCTGTCCGCCACTTACAACCTGCAGTTTACATTAACAGTGGGATCATTACATCTGTCACCTTCAGTTATGCAGACAGTTCAAAAATGGGCCTTCACACTCTGAAGCAATCCAAATCCTTCATTTCTTTGGGCAGTTAGTCTAGTGAGAATACTGTATTTTACATGTAATGGCCGTAGGAATATAATGGTCCCACTGTACATACACACACTTACACCTTATGTCTTAAAGAAATCTTGTAATGCATTTAAGAACAGATGAGCATCATGGCTGTAGCCTTTTTTATGATAGCAAAATCAGTAAAGAAGGAAAATGTGCCATCTGCGTAAGCCAGTACTCTAACATGCAAGTACAGCAACGCATCATCATGCTGAATCTTGAACATGTACAGGAAAAGAGAGCAATCCTTCCAAGACTGTCTTTTTGCAGCATGCTTGACCTTGTCTCCAACATGGATTTGCATAGAGGATTCTGGGTGTTTGGCATTCATTGCAGGCTCAGGTTTGCAAAATGTCAGAACCAATAATCCTTTCCTTGACTCTGGAAGTCAGACTCTCCCCTCAGTTGTCCTGGGGGAATGAAGGTACATCATTACTTTGGATTTGGAAGCAATATTTGGGTGAAAAGTGTTTCCTGACTGTGATATAAAATGATACAAGTGCCTCAGCAGTCCTGCATTCATGAAATGAATGTAGTGCTGCTTATCGTCAAATTAGCAATACCCACTTCTCTTGCAAATGGGCTTCTTTATAGTCTTACTGAAAGGATGCGAGCACCAAAAAATGGCCAGTGATACACTATGTACCATTATTTTCTGTGTCGACAGTCAGGAAAATAATATTGTAGCATGAAAGTTTAGTTTTAATTGTTTAATGGACTAAAAACACTTTAAAAAATAAGAAATAAATCCAGCTGTTAGAAAAAAATGTATTGTTTGACGTGGATGAACTTTCATTCTGGGAACGATTCTCTTGTCTGCAGATCGTTTGCATGAATGAACTGATGTTTTTGCTTTTCCTTGTATACAAATGTAGAACAAACTGAGCAATTAAGAATTGGCTACCAGCCCAATTAAGGAAGATCACAGCATTTAGTTTTGCTGTTTGACCTCAGCAGCAAAGTGGTGTGACTGAAAATATAACTGCGCTGCGCAGAATCAACATCTACTAGACAAACAATAGCAGTGTCCTTTTCTAAAGCATCCTTGAAAAATACTCCTACATAATTTCTTGCTAAGATTGACCTCTGCCAGGAAACTTAAATAGTTGGTTACTACTTTAAATAGTAATTGGTTTTGGTGACTGCCAGTTGAAACTCAACTTCATGTAGGGTTTCATCACACAGAAAGTGCAGGGAGGAATACAATGGGCTGTGTTACCTTATAGTGGCCTTAAGGTAATAATTGATAACAGGTGGTCTAAAGGTTTACAATTTAGTCACCTATGGCATCCACTCCACAGCTTCCAGTTGCCCTGTTGCTTCCCTGGAGAAGGCAACCTTCCCTAGGAGGAAGTCTCTCTCACACAGTAGCCCCTGCAGAAATGCCTTGAGAGACTCCACCTGAGTGCTCCCTTGGTGATACTGCAGGTGATACTGTTTGAGAAGATCATATAAAAGCGCTCAAAGGGACAACAATTAAGCTCCATAAGAGAAGAACAGGAAACTGAGGAGAAGCGTGATCCTAGCTGAGGAACAGGCTTAGAGAGGTGGCTTTACTACCTGTGGCCTTTCTATATAGTTTGAGGCTTGTGTTACGTAAAATCATGTTTTTAAATATATTTAGGGCTTAAAGATGCAAGTAAAGGCCTTTGGTTAGACTCCAAAGCCTCTAAAAATGTTAGTTAAATAGCTTCACAGCTTTGAGGACGGTATCTCGGTTCTTTGCTTGCACAGTGGGTGTAATTGTGGCTCTGCCATGGAGATGGCTATGTCAGAGCCTGTGATGCACCTGTGAACCTAAGTGACAATATCTCTAGGCAGCTCTACAGGCAATAAGTTGTCTCTTTGCCTTATTTGCCTCAGTGCTAAATAATGTTCAGCCTATGCTAGTGTGCCATAACACATTGGTAGCGATGATTTTCAGCAGGTGAGGTTTAGGCCATCGTATCACTGATTTGTTTCCTTCACCGAGATGAGTAAGAGTAGGGAAGAAGTTATGCGTTTGTGTGTGTCCTTGTTTATTTTCACCCCACAGTGAAGTATTAATTGGTGACTGAATGCAAAATTTCCTTTTCCCTGTTTGTTCTTACAGGACTCACATAAGAGTTAATTGCCAAAAAGAAAATTTCACTATATAACAATATAAGGGATGACAAAGTCCATGTAGGGGTGGAACAGTTTAAAAGCTGTCAGGTTGTAAGGACACTACTCTAATACTAAATACTACTTCTTTTTTGGCAACAGGGAGTAGGCAAAATAATCTGTGATGTAATGATCTGACTTGGTATTTACAGCTTGCAAGACAGTGTTTAGCAACTCAGCAGTTTAGGATTACAGAATTATCAGCAAAGAGAAATACCGTTGCTTGAAATTGTGACATGGTTTTATAAACTTCCTTCTTTTACAGATTCGGTTAAACAGCAGAGGACTTATCTATTCTGTTGGTCTCCTGCTGGCATCTGTTTTTGTCACAGTATGTATATAGTCTTTTGTTCTTCATTTCCAAAATAGCAATTTTTATATACATTTTCTTCACCTGTTCCTTTCTTACCTCCAGCTGTAATAGTGGATGCAAAGTCTGTGGTTAAGGGGTAGGAATGCTCATTCCTATTGTAAACTTCCCAAGACCTTAATCTGGCACTTTTCAGAAGCTATCGCTGTCACAGGATGGCTCTCACATTTGTGTATTTTTCATGGGAGGAGTCTAGGAGATCCATTAGTAATCTTTAGTCATTTTTCATGGTAGAGCTGAAGCAGATCCCTTGATGTATGACTGAATCCATTCTCCTGCTGGACAGGTAGACAAAATGCTGTACAGTTTACTTTGGCCCTCTGTAGGAACCTTCCAAAAATACAACAGAGACCAGAACACATAGTGCCTGGACATGACATTGTTTCTGTTGAAATCCATGCCTTGCATTCCCTGAGCTGCCCAAGTCCAGCATAGCAGACTAGAAATGACAGAGAGAAGAGGATTTATGTGACCTCTTCCAAATCTTGAGACCAGCTGCTATAGGGAGTCCACCTGTGCATTGCACATCAACACAGTTCCCTTATAGACAAGAGTTTAACCTTTTTAGAGGTTTGTGTGGGAGCAAACTAACAAACTCTAGCAAAGCCGTAGACTGGCTCTAGATGGAGGTGCAGAGGGGCACATGAAGCATTTTGAGTGAAGAAAAAGGAATCTGACCTTTGAAATCATTTCTGATTGAATTAAATTGGATTGTTCTTAGTAAAATCAAAGTAATTGCAGAAACTTAAGGCTCTTGGGCCAGGACTCGAGATGATGTGAGTCAGTGTGACTTCAATGGCTGCAACAGGGATACTCTGATTTACTTCAGCTGTGGTCTTCAGCTCACGTGTTGCAGTATTTGCATTGTGATTGCTTCCAGCTGACCATGATCAATAAGGGGAGAGTCGTCTTGGTGCTCTTGTAATTGAGAATGTGATTTACCACTTTATTTAAAATGTTCCTGCTGTGGTGGCTTACTCTGTGTTTATTGTAGGTGTTTGGCGTCCACATGAACAAATGGAAACTGGATAAGAAGCTAGGGTGTGTGTGCCTTTCCCTTTACGGCATCTTCCTGTGTTTCTCCATCATGACAGAATTCAATGTTTTCACTTTTGTGAACTTGCCAATGTGCAGAGATCACTAATGCAGGTGGCAGACTGTCGGGAGGAACTTCCTTCTTACCTGTGCAATACAAACCACGGCTGGCATCTCCTGAATGCGGTGCACCTCCAAGTCGTGATGTATATCCTGTTCACTGTTCATAGGACCCGTGGCCCCATCTAGGTCTGCCCTCTCCCTGACCCCCCACAACCTGGAAAAATCCTGCATTGATGTGAAGATTATTTTTTTCAACATTCATGTGATTTCCTAACTCAGTTTTTGAACAGTGTGACTGGGACTTTAGATGAACTGGCTGCTAACTGGCGTCAAGCCAGGCAAAACTGGTCTGCTACAATTCCTTCTTTTTTTAAGTTATTTGATGGAAGACTAATCTAATTTATGACTTAAGACTATTGCTACAATGCAGAAGAGGGTACATCGTACACGGGCTGATTTTCAAGGAGATTCATGGGAATTTTTTTGTTTGGTTTTTTGTTTGGGTTCTTTTTTTAGTTTTGTTTTGGTTTTTTGGTCCTTCTGGGGTTCTTTTTGTTGGTGGTGTTTTTTTTTAATTGCCAGAGATCAACGTCCTCTCTTGCAGCTTCTCCTTCTGAGCGCTGGGTTTCCTGTAACGATCCAAAGGTCACAGGGCAGTGTAATATGGGAATACAATTCAAGGTACTCAGCATATGAATGGATTTACTGCGTATTAAAAGAAGACTGTCAAGGCAACAGACAATGACTTTTTACTATAAATAATGAATCTTGTACAGGTGTGATGAGAGATGCAAGGTAAACATGGATTCAAAGGGTAAACACTGCTACCATTTTACTACTAATGTTGGAGTTTTATTACTAGGGTGTTTATGGTATTTCCAAGCAATAGTTTGATCGCCAGCCCAGGAGGGCTACCAAGGAGGTGTCCTGGTTTTTAATGATCTGCACGTGGAAATGGAAGGTCAGAACTTTCTCTGCTTCATCAGATTTCTTGTTTTGGGGGGATTCAATAGTTCATGTCTTACTCATTCTGAGAAGGACATAAGTACGTGTCGGAACTTTTCTAAATGAGTTACAGACACTGGTTTCTTTAAAAGAAAAGAGGCATATTTTGCACAGACATAGTTACTGAAGTCATAATTTGCCACTCTTTAAAGAATACACTGGACCTGGTCAGATATTTGTCTTCTTAAGCAGTGGAACTTATCTAATACAGATCATGTGGATTCATCACCCCTCCTTTGGGAGGGAGGAAGACACAGAGAGAGATGGCACTTTTTAAAATGTGGAATATCTTCAATGCAGACTCGCTCACAGATCTTAAGTTATTGTGAAAGTTTAGCTATTCATTGTTCCGATATCCCAGCTAGATTTTGTATAATTCTGTATTAATATGCAGGCAGATTCCACCCCATGAGAAACACCATCACAGCTTCATTTGTATGTATTGGTACTGTGGATTCTTGCCAGTGCTGGCTCTTGTATTTACTTTAAGCACTGATCACTTCTGATTCATTTGGTATGTTTTTTCCTCTTTCTTGTATATGTTCTACTATGAAATGTATTAAGATACTACCAGCTAGGTGAATGTTTTTGTCTATGGTACAAACAGTGGCAAATATTGGTAGTAAAGGCACAGCAAACCCTACATAAAAGAAAGGAAAAATAAAAAAAAAAAAAAAACCAAAAAACACCAAACCTGAAACTATAACAGGAAAAAAAAACTCCGAAAAAAAGAAGAGTCCTGTTCTCAGACAGAAAGCCAATTTTAATTTCATTTGCACTTTTGGAAGTTTTTTCAGTTCGATTTTCTTTAGGCAAAATGCTGTAAATCAAAATATTTACACCCAGTGGTTTCCATTCAGCTCAGCACCTGATTTTCTTTCTTTGTTACACTAAATGTGTGGAGGCACTGGCAGCCGTTGCACTGTGTGTGTCGAGGAAGTCCAGTGGCAAACGCCGTGTACCGCTGGCCTTGGTGGACAAAGTGTGCTTGTGGATCCCTGGCAAGAAGAAGGAAGGGTCCAGGGACAAGCAGTAGAGAGAATCAATGACATGCCTGCATCGTCATTTTTCATTCTGGAAAACAATTGTGTTGCTACTTGTTGAGCTATGCAGCCTGTTGTCTGAGTAGCCTTCTCGTAACTATGCCCGCTGGAAGTCCTCTTGCGTTAGGAAGCCCATTGTACCTTCCTGTTGTTGTTTTTTTTTGTTGCTGTTGTTTCTTTTTTTTGTTGTTGTTAATGTGATTAATAATAATAATAACCACTAAAATGCCTAAAATACTTCCTTAAATCAAACAATGTTAGCAACAATGTGGCACATCTCACTAAAATCCACCCCACAAACACACAGCTATACTCTTGTAGCAAGATGCAGTTGCTCCTGAGCAGAGTGTTTCCTTGCTGACAGAGGGAGAGATTTGGGGAAGAAGAAAAAAAAAAAGAGAAGTTTCACATCAGGGCCTATTATTACTTCTATTTTGAATATTTATACTGCTGCTCCAATGGAGCCAGTTGGATCTATTTCTACGAAATAGCCATTACCTATCCCATGGCACAAAAACTGCATGAGTATTTTTTAGGAACTTTTCCTATTGGTGTGCATTAAATACTGTAGTATACCGTAGCTTTGCATTGTGTGTAAAACCTGAAATACCTTGTTTTGACACTCGTGTGTTGTGCAAGAATGTTCTGCAAGTTGTTTGTTCTAAGCAGAAGCAAAAGGTACATTGAACTGCCATTATTTGTGCCATATATGAATTGATAAGCACTTCCTATATTGACAGATTCAGTGAGATGTGCTTAACAATTTGCAACCAAATCAACCAGTGCAGACCTGGTTTGGAACAGGATAGACCAACTGAATGTGTGCATTCTTGTTTTTGTCTCCACAAAAGAGAGCCTCTCAAGTTCATTAGCATAATCAAAGCCTGTGGAAAAGTCCCCAAAGCAAAATCCCTGAGCAATTTTTTAGCATCCTTCCTGTACAACAACTCCAAAACTCAAATAGACAGTTATATTCAAATCCAGTGCATATTAATAGCTTTACTTTATCAAGCCAAGCAAAGGACTGAGTCTGAGGGGTTCTCTCCTCCCGATGTTAGATTGTGGAAGCTGCCGGCTGTGCATGGGGAGCAGCCAGTGCCCGGCTTCAGTTTCCTGGTGAGAAGCGCTGCAGTGCCCGATGCTGCCTAAGACATGGGCCATCATTGGGATGCAGGGTCACAGGAGCCCATCGAGGGCGGCTGCCCCCCTGCTCTGCACGGGGAGGTGTGGAGTGGGACAGGGCTGTTGGTGGTGGGGTTGGGGCTCGGGACCGGGGTGGTTGGTGGGTGGCTGGCTGGGGGGAAGGAGGGAGCTGAGGCACAAAGGGGCTGTGGAGAGGCCCGGGATCTGGGGGAAACCAGGGGTGAAGCCAGGTTAGGTTTTTGAATGTGACTGTGATTCATTTGCAGTTTTATTCTTCTGAAAGCAAGGGTCACCTTCACGTCTGAGACTGCTCTGGTCTTTGGACCAGTCAACTGTTTTTGTTTCCATTCCTAGCGCTTTCAGACGATTCTTAATGAGTATTTCAAAGGGAGATTAAAGAGCCTTTTCCTTAGTGGAGAGCGCTTCACCGCAGCTCTGACTTTGACCTGATTTAAAAGTGTTATCCCTTGCTGATTTCAACTCTGCTCGACATGTGGATGGCTTTCCTTTGACAGTGGGTCAAAGGCAGAATGATAGGATAGGATATGAGGAGGTCTTAAGACATGCTGGAAAAACTGCTTTTGTCCCTACCAAAGCTGAACTTTATACTTGCTATTTTTTGGCTTTGGGGGTTTTTTTTTTCCCTTTTTATTTGATGTACTGCACTTTTTTGGTAGATTGTTTCTACAATAGGAACACCAACCTGAAATGAGGAGATTTTCACTGGTATAATTTGTTTGGTTTTTTTTTCCTGATGTTACTTGCCTGCTTTGTTTTCAGCTTTCTGTCCTCAGCTGTGTCATTGAAATCAATTTATTAGCATGCTTTGAATTTGTGATATTAGTGCTTGTGAAAACAAATGCTCATTCTTAACATTCAGATAGATGCGTGACTGGCTTTTTTCTTGATGAAACAGATCAGGTACAGAACAGCAATCTAGTTTTAGAAAAACAACATTCAACGTTGGTGGAGCAACCTGAGGGTAACATTTATTATCCTGCTGTCAGAACAGGAAATTTATATGCCTTTTCCAAATAACCACATTAATACTTGTGAGATAAAATGTAGATTGAATATTGTTGGATAACTTTTTAGAAAACCATAACTTTCCGCTGATTGACAAGTATTTCTTACATCAAGTTTTTTTGGAAGCCCTAATCCTTTCAAATAAAGCTCACAGAGATGCAATAGTGTAAGGTTTATCTATTTCAAAGCTGCACCACTGGAGCTTTAAACTTGTTTAAATATATACTTTAAAAATCAGTCTCAGTGGATCATGCTTAGCTGGATTTAAATCTGCCCTGTATTCATGAAATTTCACTTGATCAGTAGCCACTGTAAGTTAGACTAAAATAGACTTAAATCCAGGTAAGAACGTCCATATTAGATTTGTACAACTTTAACTGAATCAGCTTAAAGCCATGCTTTTGAGGAAAGCGGTGAAAGTTTGAATATTTGGAAGACCTCAGCTACTTCACTTCAAATTTAAGGACCTGCAGTTTGAGTATGCTGAAAGGGTGTACCAAGTGTAATGCAAGGCTTGAAGGAAGAGAGTTTTTAGTATTCACTGACTTGAGTGAAAGATGACCTCTGCTGAAATCAATGGCAAAACCCCAGTGATTGTTTTGTAGGGTCAGTGTGTACATGTTTGCAGCAGTATGTCCTGAAAAGGACTGTTGCACTTTGTTTTTTTAAAGACGAATGAACTTTTTATTTTCTTATCTGAATAGGTGAATGAATAACTATTAATATGGCTAGGCACCTTTAAGGGAATTTACATGAATATTCTGTTAGCACTTAGTGGCCTCAAATCTGAAGCATAAATGCATCTGCTTCCACACAAACTGCTCTGACTTGTTTGAATCTCCAGAATCAATCTCAGGCGTGGACAAGTCCATGCCTTTTGGAAAAGTTTTTTTATTTACAGTAAAGCAGTGAGGGAAGAAATGGCGGTTATTTCATTGTGCACCAAGGGATATGATTTGGCTGTGAAACCTATTGTTCACCGCCCGGAAACAGCCTGAGATCTAGGCCAAGTTATCCAAGTTTGGGCAGAATCATCTAATTTCTGGAAAGCTTCTAAAAAAGCACAATTTCTGTAGAGCAACAGATTTTGTAATGTATTTATAGTTAAAATAACTTTATCGTGGTATATTTTAGGTAGTTTTTTATGTTACTTTTTCTAATAGCCTTGCAGAATAAGTTTTAAACCTTCCACACCAAAACAACCTGACAGAAATCTTGTCAATATAATCTTCATCTGCCAGGTAGGATTTGAATGGTGCTAGAAGTCAACATTGTAATTTTACAGCAACAATTTAACATAACCTTTTTATTGCCAGTTGAGGGAACACATAACATTGCATGCCTGAACCTATGAGGACGGTTGTAGTTGATTACAGAACTGCTTCAACATTGAGCATTTGCCTCTGAGGTTTTCCAGTGGCATGCCTGGCAAGCAAGAGCAAAGCAAGGAGCTTGGATTCCCAGAGGAGTAATCCCTGTTGCTGGACGTTTTGTCTGTCTTATGCTGTCATGAAAGGAGGGGACTGCTGGGGCACACCACCCCTTGTTACTGCCTGCTAGCTTGGAATGATAGTTGCTCCTTCTTCATAGTAGAAACGCAGATTTCCCTTAGGACAAAATCTTACCTTAATTCTGGTCAGTGTTGTCTCCTGGCCAATAGGTGCTGGAGCAGGTGAGGAAACAAGCCCTCTGTTCACTTCGTGCATGTAGAGACAGGTGTTTGGTTGTGGAAGCGGTTAACTGCAAAAGTGTTTTGGGGAGAGAGAGGCCTGCAATGTAAGTAAGTTTTAGTAATGATAGGGATATGTAACTCTGCCATTAGGAATGAAAAATAAGGACCTCTGCGTTCATTCAGTGAGATCTACATACAACTGGTGGGGTCGTTTCAGTAAAGCAGACCCCTGGGTGGCAAACCACCACATCTCTGAAGGAGAGCTGTAGTTATTATTCCTGTCCAAAAGTAGTGCCATCAGCGTACAGGTACATGGCTACTGTACCATCGCTGTCATTTAGTGAGTGTTGGAATTTCAGAGTTTTAGAAGGGAACTAGCCACAGGATGGCAGGAGCACCACTGTCCTTCGTGTCCTCCGGGATGTGTCTCCATTCTGGGCAGCCTCCAGTTCCCATGGCTGGCACGGTTCCTGAGAAAGCTGGGCCTCAGGCAGCTCTTGTCCCAGCCGGCATAGCTGTGCCCGCTAGCCGGCAGCGTGTTGTGGGAAAGTCTGTCAGGGTAGCTGCAGGCCACGCTGCCCTCGCCCAGCCCTGTTCAGCTGGGACGGACTTCTGAGCCCAGGACTTCTGAGCCCAGCTCTCATGGCGTCTTGGGGACACGCAAAGTGCTGCTCCCGAGGAGGGGGGAAGGGGGAGCACACTGCCTGCCAGTCCTGGGTAATACCCACCCCCATGCAAGGGGCTGGGGGCATTTGCACCTCTTCAGGTCCCGGCACGCTAGGGCAGGCTGTGCTCAAGCAGGCTCCTAAATTGCAAGTCCAGAAAGTACCAGAACCCTTGCTTCACTTGAAGCATATACCTTGCTGTGCAGAGGTCTTTGTATTGAAAGCTGAGCACATGCTTAAGTGTTTTGCTGAGAAATTTGGTTCAGTGCATCCGGTTCTTTGGCATCAGCAGGGTTTATTTAAGTGCCCAACAAAAGCAGCATCTGCAGTGTAAGAGTGGGGGCTGTCACAGGGAGCAACTGCAGCAAAATGTTCCCATTTGAGGGGCGGCAGAATCTTGTGTGATCAGTCAGCAGATGGCTCTGATGAGGAGACCCTGTAATGAACATGCCGTGGGTTAAAATAAGGGAAGTGACTTTTAGAAGACTGTTCACTGGGAGCCAGCTACTGAGATTTTTACTACTGATGCCATTTAGGAAAGTAGATTTTCCCTCTTAGATTTTGCCTTGAGGTCATCTATCACTTTCCTGTGTGCCTGTCTAAAAGGCAGTAGCCCATGTTTGTAGCTCTCCTGTGCAAACAGGACCTGATGCTGAGCTTCCTGAAGTTAAAAGCAAGGTTTTTTAACTGAGCTAGAAGGGCTTTGGATCAGGCCCAAGCCCTGGGCAGCCTGCAGATGGGGTTGTGCAGTGTACTTTCTGCTGTACCCTGCGGGCAGATGTCCAGCTGGTCTGTTAACAACACGCACCAGCGGCAGGGTGCCCCTCTCGCCTTGCTTTCCCAGCAGCTCCTGCCAGCACAAAGAGGAGAGCTGGGCAGTTCCTGTGCCTGCCATATGCTAGTTAGTTCATTTGGTGTCCTCTCACATTTCTGAAGCGTGCACGGGGCTTGGGTGGGGTCTTTTGAATTTGAGGATCCAGTCTGCTTTTGGAGGAGATGGAAAAAGAATTTTGCTTTGCAAACTTTGGGCTAAGATACCACAGCAGTAGTTCTCTCCCATGTCCCAGCTTTGTGCAACTGCATCTGTAGGCATAAAGATGGTGAGATATGAAGGATCACATCCAGGATGCTCTGATGCTGTTGACTACTTTTGAGACAGCACTTGAAATTAAGATGAAAGTCCTGTTACAGAAACATGTTTTTACATCCTGACTTTGAGCCCTGGTGTAACTTGTGTGTAAATGGCATTAATTACTCTTGGCAGGACTATGGTAATGAAAGACAGTTTGCAGGAAAAGACAGTTCTGTATTACCTTCCACGTCACTTCTTGACTTCACTTTGTTGAGGACCGCCTTTGTTAAGAAAAGGTTAATTTTCTATAGGGTTGCTAAGTAGGATGGCACACTGTGGCTATAGAAACCAAACATAGTCCCTAGCAGAAGGTAAACCTCCTTCCTGACCGTTACAGCCTTAGAATTACATCTTGTAATTTTCTTAGCAAATGCTAAAATAACGAGAACTGAGCTGTTTGGGAAGGGAATGAGGCTGGGGGAAGGCAAGGGAGAAGATAAACGCTGCAATACTGTAGTTTGTGATCATTTGAATGAAGGGGGCTTGAGTTTTCCTCGTGCTATCTAGAATTACAGAGTGCACCCTCGCATCCCACAATCAAGGGCACAAGTGTGTAGACAGATGTGCTCTGGCTGCAGCTGTGCCAGATGACGAGGTGGTGACCCATGTCCGCCCTCTGCAGCAATCACCCTGTCTCTCTGCTGAAGCTTAACCATCTTTCTGGCAGAGCTGCTTGTATGATTGTGTGCTGATCAATGTCAGAACAACAGGAGTTTAAGCAGTTCAGTGGACAGTTACAGGACCACAGCTGTTTTGGGAAGGCACATCTCACTGGGACCTAAGATGCTGTGTATAGGACTTCTGATAGAGATGAGATACGCAGACCCTGTATAAATGTTGGGACGTGCCACGAAATCCTTTTCAAACACAGACATCCCTGTACACGCAACAGCCGCTTGCTTGTTTCCTTAAGATTTCGTGTTGGTCCTTGTGTTGCAAGGATTCAGGATTTTGCTTCTACTTTCTGTCTCGTTAGCTGAATTCCCCTGGCTTTGAAGGCTGACCAATATCCTCCTTAACAACAGAATTCCTGCACTGGGCTAGCAGAAATAGGGTGTAGTTTTTGATCCAGTAAATTGATGGGAGAAAGTGCAAGGAGATCTTCGGGTGGCACACCGATCTCGAACAACCTGACTCCAAAACTGTAAGCCTACTGTCTGCCTTTAAAATGCCCCAAACCATTGAAATAACCAGTCGTAACAGTACATGGGAACATTTTTCATAGGGTGTCTTTTCAAAGACTCTTCAAACGGAAATTTGCACATTTGAGGATACTTTATATCTTAAGTGGCCTCAAAATGAATGAAATGGATACAACCCTGCTCAGTTCTGGTTATGCAAAGACACTCGTTCTACAATAAACATAATTGATCTGATTAAGGGATTATAGATCTGACCTAGGCCTTTCATGCTTTATGAAGCCAGACTATACTATACTAGTTTTAGTGAGGGACTCGGTCGTAAGTTCATATAATTTATTGGCAGACTTCAGGTGTTATTTTTTTAAAAAAAATGTATGAACGTATATCTATATTCAAGCAGCTTTATATATATACTTTACCTAGTATGTCCACTGTTGTTAAAATGAAGCCCTGCAGTAACCAACTGCCATCTGCATAGGAATAAAGCCCTATCATGGCAAATGCTAAGATGCTAAGTGAATCAGTATTTAAGATAGTCTTACGCACATCTATTTATAAAGGCAAGAGATGGTTACTAGTTTTTATTTGTCTCCACATTGTATTAGCAAGGTATTGTGAGTGGTGCATGGCAGTTGCATATCTATAATATAGCAGCTCAAAAGCTTAAACAGCTTATCTCTGTACATTCGGTAATATTTCTAATTGTAATTATTGTTAGTCATTTGAAATTCCAGTTGCATTTTCTGAACATAAAGACAGTTTTGAAAAAGAAAAAAAAAAAAAAAAGAGCATGCATGAGATATTGAGATCAGGAAATTCTGCACTGAAGTATTTATACATTTTATTTATTTATTTATCGTACACTAAGAGCTGAGCCCCTGGTTCAAGAAAACATTTTCCTATGCTGACAGAAGATTAGGAACCTAAATTGAGTCCCCACCTAAAGCTAAAGCCAAGTTTTCCTGAATCAGGGACCAAGCAGACTAAGCCATTAAAAGCATTGTACCATCCTTTTGAGTGGCCACTAAAAGTGGTGAGACCTTCTTGGATGCTTCTTGTAACTTATATTAGTAGAGAAGCTGAGGAACGCTAAGAGACCCAAAGATGCTTCTGCAGTGCTCACCTCTTGATCTTTAAGAGTAGAAATATGAAAATAGAAAATACTCGTTGCACTCTAATGTTTGTAATAACACTGTCACAAGGTACCATTTGCAATAATTAAAATACGCATTTCATAAGATACCAAGTAGATTTTTTTTTTATATATTTTAGGGGTTTTCATTTTTTTAGTAATCTTTTAGTAAGGAAGTAGTCTTCCTTTGCCTGGTTTTCTCCAGCTCCCTTTAACAGTAAATGGCTCTGGTTAAATGTGAAAATCTCTCTTTAAAACAGATGTCATGCGCTAGCAAATGCTTGGGTGAAGCTGATGTTTATTGTCCCAGCTTTATGACAGGGTTGTTACCATTTACAGCAGGCAAGGATCTCCACCTTGAGATCCTGCAGTAAAAATGGTCCCACCACTACCAAATGTGATACTTTCCTATTCCTACTGCATTGTTTTGGTTTCAGGTAGGTCAGTAGATCTCCATTGTAGAAGCATACATCACGTCATTGCTATCGGTGTGAATTACAGTAGGGCTTGTTGGGAAACATAAGAGCAACGATGGAGTCATTTTACAGACAATGTATTGGCGGGGGGAAGCTGGAAGCCTGTATTTCATCAGCTGTTAAAGACTCGGGCATTTTTCAGATTAGAAAAGAAAAAAATTGGAAAATAAAGGATGATTGCATAAAGTACTACATCAGTCTTTCATAAAGGTTTGTATAATATTTAAGATTTACGTAAAGTGAGCTTCCACATTCTGTCAAGCACAAAGCTCAGCTGAGTTGTTCCTCCTAGATTCTCAGAAACAATCCTTTTCTTTCAGTAATATTCTCACTGGTGAGTTAAAACCTCTGAGCGTAACATACGTTTCTGTATCTCAAAATTGTATTGCGAAATTGCACAATGCTTAGGTCAAATGAGCAAGGACAGAACTTGAACTACAACAAGTTCTTGAAAGAAGCCAGAGCAAGATGTTTGTGGAATAACTTTGTTCTTAAGGATTTGTTAAAAAAATGAAAGATAGAAGCAAAGGACACAAAGTATGATTCTGTAATTATTCATCACCCATGGAGAGCAAGTGCAGATGAGAGTAATATGGCACCACAAAAAGCTGGTTATTGTGTAATTAGGATACTGGCAAGTTTTGCAGGGGTTGCATTTACGCGGAGGTTTGCCTGAATACTATTTGATCTTTACAATTCTTGCCCTCCTGATGAAAGGTATTTCTTCCCAGTGAGAAATACTGCATCCCTTTATCAGGGAAGGGGTGAGAGATGCCAAAAGCAATGTCTCCGACTCAGTTCTTATCCTAGCTTCACAATTTTGCGTTTTATCTGTTAGATAAATGGTTGCGTAAACCTGCTAGTAGCAGTCTGCATACCTGAGAGGTGAGCTGGTATGCAGTGAACTTTGCCATGCGTTGAAGATGGAGGGACAAATTTTACTTAACATTCCCTTGAGGAATAGTTTGATTGACTTCATGGTCTTGTAAAGCTGAGAGTCATTACTAGGCCCTTAATGCAGGCACTATTTGTAAGAGATGACTAAAGGAATGATAGATTATGTTCATCCTGACATTGAATCTTTGTTTTCAAGTCTGAAACCAAACTAGGAAGATGTTTGTTTGGGTTTTGGAGATTTGGGGGGTGTTTTCTGTCTGTCGGAGTCCTGCGCAATCTGAAATCCCTCAGTAAGGTTTGGCAGTGGTTCAGGTGTTCCTGTTGCTAGTGCATCCGTCAGAGCTTCAGCCAGCAGGGACGTGCAGGAGGGCAGGACTGGTGCTTCCCTTCCGTCTGTGGTTCATCTGGTCACAGACATGGGGGTGTGGCGAGCAGCCCCGCAGGGTGAAGTTGACTTCTGCCTACAACCCCGGCACAAGCACGGCAATGGGAATTCATACACTGGTAAATCAGGGTTTGACTAGAACACAAAGGTGAGCAGGGCAGACCCATTAATCCTCAGGTATGTTGCACAAGTTTCAGGGGCCCCCGCCCTCCCCCACACCTCCTCCTCCCCTGGCTCATCTAGCATTTATCTGGACCAGCTCCGCACTTTTGATAGCTCCCGTTTATGCACTTAAAAACATGGCTGAATTCTCAGAAGAGTTGGGCCCCTGCTTGCCACTGAAGGGCAGCGGGTGCTGTTGGGTGCAGGCTCTCTTGAGACACTTCCCTTTGTTTTCTTTTCCTTGTGGGGGCTTTGCCCACCAGTTCCCCTGTGGTTGCGGTGAGTTGGCAGGTATGTACCTGTAGGACAGCGAGTCAGCTGGTGTAAGAACAGCCCGTTTCTTTGCACAAGGGCCACTTTTAGCCCCTTCCAGCCTTTTTCAGAGCCAAGCCCAAACTGTCATATTTACATGGCGTTGTCCCTGACCTAATCAGCCCCGTCAGAGCCAGCCTAGGTCTGCGCCCTGTAGTCATCTTTGCACTAGCAAGGCAGGCAGGGAGAGCCCCAGTGCCGGCAACAGGGGAAGGGGGGTGGGGTGGTGTTTAAATCTTCTCATGGCCCAGCAGTTAGCTGTTCAAGATCTGATAATTTCATAGAGCTGTTACAGAAAACTTGGTTTTGTACCATTACGAAAGTCTTCGACCGCTGAATGCAGTCCCTACTATCGCTTGTTCTAAAACAGACTGTGACGAAACCATGCAGATTTCTTTGAATTACGTGCGTGATGAGTTTTCTACTTTATGGTGCAGTCACGGCATCAAAGCTGCAGGAAGCACAGCAATAAAAGTGACTGGTATGAGCACCTTTTGTTTGATTTGGGATCAAATGACACTGTCTGGGTTCCGTTTCACTGGGTGGGAAGATTCGGTGATGGTTCTAACCGTAAGGAAGAAAATGTGGGTGGAACTGAGTGCAAATGCACATATAATGTATGTTCATTTACAGCCAGCCAGAAAACAAAAGAATCGGTGGTTTCTAGTAATACAATTCTACTCAAAATAGCTTTTTATTAAGTCATCTTAGAAGTGTTAAAATGGTGGAGCCACAGACAAAACATTTGTTACCTTTTGAAATGAGTTACAATGGTTTTGTCATACTTGTACAAGTATTATAAGGTCAGTCTTTCTGTATGTTTGTTTTACAACTTGTTGTAGAATAGTCTTCTATGCATAGCTGTTCCACTTGCCTGTGTAAGTTACAAATTTAACAGAAATGAAAGCATGCATTTTTCTCTGTTTGCTGGTAACCTATGAAATTAGAAACTTGTATTTCTGTGTTTTTAATGTGTTATACTATAAACAAAAATCACAGCACTATTGTCTATGGAATATCAAAAAGTTTTATTAGAATGAATTACTTTAAATGTTTTGTCATTTGATTTAATAATGTGTCAGACATCTACACTAAGACAATATAATGTTTATCAATAAAAATATCCTCTCTTTGTACTAACTTAACACTTCAGGGTGTGCTTGGACATAGGAGTAGAGCACCCCTGTGGGTCAGAATCCCAATGATTTATTCATTTTTGGCATAATTCTGAGAATGCTTTGTACCACTCATTTGAGCTAAGCATTGAATTAGGGAGTAAAGGAAGAACAAAAGAGAGTTTTTATTCTTTGTACTTCCTTCGCCACTTAATGTGCACTTGCTGTAAAGGTGTGTGCACCCCAGCAGTTCATGTAGAAGTCGGCTGGCTCGTGTGACCTGTACGTATCGAAGTCTGTACAGAAACAAACACTGAGGGAATTTTATTTCCTATTATATAATGAGTCAAATTTAACTCTGTTACAACAATACAGATCTGAAGTTACTGCACTGAAGTTAGTTATTCTCTTCCAGACATAGGGTGGTGGGAGTTGATTGTCACTCTCACAGCTGGAAGGATTCTGTGCCTGTGACTGTTCAGCCATTGACAGCTGTGGTTATGAGATCCAGTCCTGCCTCTGAAGTTATTTCTGGAGTAATATTTTCAGTAATGCTTGGAATAATAATGAGGGGGAGGTATTATTGTAATGGTTCTGATGTGGCCAGTTTCCATTACAGAAAGCTGCAGAAAACCTGTGGAAGGGGCTTGCTAGAAGACATAATTCTGGAGTAGCAAAATACTTACGCTGCTTTTATGCTCTGCACCAGCTGAGCAGAGGCTGCAGTTTCCCTGCTAAATCTGAGCCTGCCTTGGCGACAGGATTCTCCTTGCTCCTACCTCATTGCATGAGAATGTTGGGACACTTCAGCTGACCTCCCCTCCCATTATACTTTCTCTGAAGGAAGGGTTTGAGATCCTTGAATGAAAAGGCATGTAACTGGCGACTGGCTACCTCACTGTCATGGTTTCAGCTGGGATAGAGTTGACTTTCTGAAATAGCTTTGTTTATGTCTTTGTAACAGCCACTGACAAAATGATATCTTTCTTCTGAAGCACCCGCCATGTCCAGAAGAAGCAGTAGTATGTCTAAGGCAGAAGAGGTTATTTATTTACACATCCGCAGCTATTTACAGGTGCAGAACAGTCATGCAGTGCAGAAAAGGCACTCATGCTGATCCCATGTCTCTGTCCATGAGTACAGAGATGAGGTGCAGCCTTTGATGTTAATGCAGGAAACGTCTTTCATCAGTGCAAGCCCAGCAGTTGCCTTGAAAATATTTTCCATTAGGTCGATTCTTTGCTTTCCAACTCTGTGTGCTGGCAACCCAAAAGGTATGTTGGAATCCATACAGATGCTGTGTCTCTGTAGAGACTTCCCCATGGCTAGTTTGCTGGTTCAAAGATAATTTCACTTTTCGTCACAGTTTGGAGCTGTTCCAGTTGGCTGTTGGACTCTGAAGACACTCTCACTCCCTACCCCCTGCCAAGGTGATATGCCAAATATGCATCTTTTTTGATTGACCCTTGTGATTACTTCACTTCAGAAAAATTTGTGTAACTTACAGCCTGGAAAGTTAGAAATCAGTTTTCAGAGGTCAGGGGGAGTAATTGAATTTCTAGCCACTTTCATTAGTTAGGAAAACCAGAGTGTTAAGGCAAGCCATCATTGCTTTTGCTGGAGGAGTTATTTGAGAATATGTATTTCATATTCATGTATTCACTTTTGCATTTTTAGAAGCTGTTGCTGTGTCGTCTTTGCAGTTATTCTTCAAACATCACAAGCCCTGCCGAAGCAAAGATGTTCATTTTTAGTGCAGAACAAAAAATGAAACATCAGAGCAAAAGTACAAAGTGCTGAAAAGAAAACTAACCCTCCTCTCCCACCTGGCCATCTTTAGCCATCATAAAGATGCAAAACTAGGGCACAAATCCTATTTATTTTCCCTTTGGAGGTCACTTCTAGCTTGCTTTACAGAGGCCCAACTTGTGTCTTTGCCACCCTGAAAGTTACTTGCTCTGAAATACCACTTGCAGAGATGAGAGATTTTTTCTCTGTACGGTGCGGATAACAATCTCCCTCCAGGCTCTGCCCAATTGATTTTGACCTGTTGATTCCATCCTTTGCTGCTTGAATAAAACCGCACCTGCCTGTGTTCTCAGCATGATGTCCTCTGGTTGATAACTCTGAAGTCTTCAGTCATTCAGGAATCACATTTGCAAGAGGACTGATTAATGAATGTCTCTGCTGCTGAGGGAAATGTCTTTTTTTCTTTGTTCTAATCTTTGGAGTAACATCTGGGGGAAAAAAAACACGCACACACAAAAAACAAAGCAAAAACCCCCATTTGTGGCTGATCTTTCCTTCCCTTTTATACTGTAAGACAAATTATACTATGTGTACATCCACAATACGTACCCTAGCCTGTACTGGAGCATCAGACTAGTTTTCCTTCCAAAATGTCATTCCAAGGAAATTCTGACACGACGCCCTGCTCCCTAAGCCTACCTTTACCTGTCACAGCACAGCCGACAGTCCCACTGCACAACTGCCCACATCAGCGCTGTGGACCTTGGCCTCTGAGGAACCAGGACTTTTATCTCATGCCTGAGGAATTCAAGCACTTGCTTTCCTTTCTGTTTATCTAGTGAACGAGGGAGAGCTTGGACACGAGCTTCCACCCAAAATGTTTTTTAGCCTCTTGGTGCCGCAGCCTCCCAGGACACAAGCAACAGAAAGAGCATGTGCTCGTGGAGCAGGACATACCTGCCACCACTGCTCAGCGTCCCAAAAGAAGTGCAATGTCCGTGAAGCAATGGGGTGATACATCCCAGAAAGGCTGACGTATTTCCACACAACTCTGTCACAGCCCTGGAGGTTCGGCTGCAGGCATCTCCCAGCTCAGTGAGCTGGCTAGTGAGACTTCCCACCTGAGGCTTCTCCCCATCCTTGCATGGGGTGCCTGGACATGTTAACCACACCCTGGAGAACGGTCGCTTAATGTTTAGGGCTTTCAGTGCCAAACTCCTTTATTAGGCATCCTTCAGGTTGCTGGTGGGCTGCACAGCTCCTTGAGACTGGAACTCCTAATCCTTGGCACTGGGAGGTGGATGCACACAGGTACTCCCAGCACATTGTGCTTTCTAGAAAGCTCCTGAAGCAAAGGCAACATATGGCTGTGCCTCTGAAAGGGAAGTATGCAGACACAGGACTTGGGACAAGCTGCAGGTATGTTGATTTTGTGTCTATTTTTCCTCCCTGCTGCGATGGTAATCAGCCCTCGTAGCATAGCAGAGCATCTGCCCACTTCCCCTCCAGCTGCTTTAAGTGGGCCGCAGCTAGCATTCAGAGAGGAGGCTCATCTTCAACCTCTGACTGTCGGGAACAAAAAGCACTCTGTAATTGGTGTGAACCTTCTTCACAGTGCCAAGCAAATCACTAGAGAAGAGTAGCACAGAATAAACAAAAACAATTAAATACCACAGCCTGGAGAGAGCAGGTGCAATGAAACCACTTCAAACCAGAGCAGTTGCTTAGTGCAACTGCTTGCACAAGAAGATTTTACCAGTGAGCCTTTAAAGACAGAATGAACAAAAAAACCCAAAAAGTGGCATAATTAATGTATCAGCTGCAGTGTAAATGTCTCAGACAAGTAACATTGAAAAGAGAACTCTGCTATTATCTTTGTGTATGTGAACTTAAATCAACACTTGTCCTGCCTAAAATTCTTTTGTGATGACTGCAGTGAGAGCTTGGATTTTAGAAGTATATTCTCTAATGTTGCAGAGCAATGCCATCTAGGGCATACAGACTTACAAATACCAACAGGAATGCTACCCATATTTAGTGACAAATCTTGCTGGATTGAATATTAATAACTGGTTCATCACACATGTCTTAGACATGTTGGGATTTGCTCATTTTCAATATCTGTTTCTAGTTTTCTAGAGTATGCTCTGTGTCAGATATTAATGGATAGTTTTGTGTCAACTGGAAAATAATGAGTTTCTGTGTATACCTTATTTCCTCCGTAAATCCACTTGATAGCTTTCATCATGTGCAGCACAGCGGGGATTACTGATAGTCTCTCTAATCTTTAGCTGCTCAAGGACTCCACTGTAGCTGTGATTAGAGCAGCGGTACACTTAGACAGCAGATTAAAATATTAAACCTAGCAGACCAGATCTTGGCATCCTTATGCAAAAAGCTACTTACTCTGTTACCGAGATACTCCCATTCAGACCAAGCTGCCTGTAGAATATGGGTCTGTGTTAACTGAAAATGTCTCCAGAACCTGGCCCAGTTGCAGCTCTGTCCTCACTCCTGGCTGCCGGAGCTCTCTCCAGGCTGAAGATTAAGTAGATAGCTGTCTACTGGGTTCAGTGGAGGTCTGTGGCAATAACTACTTGTGAACCCAGACTCATGTGTATTACATTTTAGGTACTATCTTGTCCTTTTGCTTCCTACCATTTGACTTCATAATGCTTGGCCTTTCTAAGAAACGTTAACAATATTTAATGCTACGCTATTTAAAATATTTAATGCTCTCTACCGATATTGTTTATCTCTGTAATGGGTTTTTTGGTTCTACGTACACAAATTTGCTCCTCACTGGAGAAGAGCAAGGGCTTTAACTCTCAAATCAATCTCAGGAAATCCTTCAAACTCCAAGGCTGCACACCAGCTTCTGGACCAGCCAGCTTCTGCCCACTTCTGTAGGAGTTATTCTTGGAGCTGATCATCCTCAGGTTATTCACCTTATATGACTTAGCTGTTTTTACGATCTGCTCCAAACGGAAGGCAAAATATTTGACTGTAACTTGAAAGCACACTGGGAAATGTTAATAACTTCCACTAATAAAGACAAGAGCTTTTAACATAGCTACAGGCATTTTTTTCCCCCTCCCCCTTGAATAATGGCAGTCTTGTTGCTGTCCCAGCATAGAGAGGGCCTGATTCTCCTCCAGGTTTGTAGTGGTCTGGTTTGGCTGCCAAGAGATAATAAAGCAAATGCCTGCTGCCACCTTGGAATGGCATTGCCCGTGGGCACAAATATGCACATACACGCAGGCATAGCGAAGCAGTGGAAGTCTTGGGAAGCAATGGGCAGATGTTAACAGTATTAATTAAGAAGCAGAAATTACATTAGTAATTACATTTTTGTTGGGTCTAGTTAAATAGTGCACCGTTAAAATATTATGCTGAAGTGACAAGTAATTAGTTGATCGCAGTTCTCCGTAGTGGTCTGTTTTCCCATAAATTGGTATGGTGTATGTCACTTCTCATTGTAACTAGAGATTTGAAGCACAGTTGACTTTATTTAAAAAACAGTTTTATGGCCAGTCTACAAACACTGTCTTTTTTCCCCTTTTGTCTTCTCCAGTAGTGTTGTAAAGATGAAAGGATGACTCACAATCACTACTTTCCTGCAAGTTGAGACAGTTGCGAGAGAAGGACTGGAAATGCCAGCCTGTGTTTTTTGGAAGATGATGAGAGCGTGTTCTCATTTCCCAGTGCCACAACCACCATAATGAAGGCAGAGGCTAGTTTACTCGGTAGCTGGTACTCCCGAGCGCTTTAAAACTGATGTCCAAACTTGAATCAATTCAAGTCACTGTGCTTCAGTGGTGGGTCTAAGACAGCATCAGTGATTCAGCATCCAGACAGAGTGAGGAAGCGATTACCTAAATGCAGGTCCTACCACCCCTTCCCTTCTCCCCACATGGTGTCACATAAAAAAGATACACGTTCAGCAGTGGGATCAGAATATGGCTCTGATTTTTCACAAGTTCCTGAGGATTACTCACAGATAGCGTCTGGCAGTCATCGTCTCCCTGGACAGAGATCTCATCACTACTCTCATGTCACTTTGGCTCGGGCTGTAGAGAAAGGAGTAGCTTTTGGCACGTACGCAGCTGGAATGAGATTTCATTGGCAGCTGGAGGCTCGTTATTGTGCCTTCCCTTCTTGCTCCCTGATCTAATGAGGCTGCTGGTGAGGAGGTGGGATCAGATGCCATGGCCCTCGCATCTTCCTTACACGGTGCTCAGAGAGGGCAGGACGCATGTGGTGCCCCTGGGTTGCCCTTGCCCTGCACTCTGCAGGGGCTTTCTGAGAAACCTGGGGTTCTGGTCCACATGCTCTTTGAGAGCTCGGATGTCATCCCTGTACACATTTTATTTGAATACTGTTTTCAAAAAAGTACTTCAAATTAAAGAGAGGGAAGATAAAAAGTGCGTGCTACTGAGCTGGAAATGCAGTTATGCAGCATTTCCACTTACACATTTCCTGGCTGTCAGGAAGACGCGTGAAGACTAGCTGCTGTCAGATCCCTCATCAGAACCCCACAATGGAAATCCATCTTGTTATGGGGGAGTGTTGAAAAGCTGTTGGCCAGATCTCCCTTCATGGGCCAAGGCTGAGAGAGTTGAACTTAAGAGCACAGCACCATGAAATAATGAAAGAGCAATTTCTTCCCAGTGACTAACAGTCATAAACAATTTGATTCCAGTTCTTTGCTATCAACCTTAAAGAAGGAAAAAAAATAATTGAAGAAGCAAAAAGAGTGGCTCTGCAATGAGTACAGAAAATAGAAGACACAGATTTTTTTCTTTCTGTATGGGAGAAGCCATATGAAGAAGTAGAAGTGACCTGGGGCTTTTTTCATAACATTTGTCCAGCCTGATTTTTATCCCACTTCTGTAGCCTTTAGTTCAATAAATACAAGAGCGCTGTATACTTTAATAAATGCATGCTCGTGCCCTGTAGTTAATGGGATGACCAGTATAAAGAGTTACTTATTAAGAATCGTGCAGGCAGAGCTGGGAAGGGAACCAAAATCTCTTGAAAACCAGGTTAATCCACAAGACATCATCTCGCTCAAGAAAACGTTCTCCAGTATCATTGTCAAGCTTTACACTGAGACCAAATAGGAAGCAATCAAACATGACAAATATGCTAGGCTCATCTGAGTACTGAGGCAAGTTTTTATACAATAAGAACTTTATCAAAATACGGTAATGAGGATGTGAAGCAAAGTGCAGTACTGGGGAACTACTGTATTGCCTCACAAGAGGGAACTGACAGGTAAGACATAAGTCCCAGTTTTGAAGCTATTTCTTTGCCTGACATTGGTGTCTGTGCTCATGGAAATGGCAAGAGGCAGCCAGCAGCCACAAGTCAAAGGGTTCAACCTTCAGCCTTCTCAAAACCCACCCTCAGGGATTAAGTCACATCCCTTTGCCCGCTCCGTTCATTCAAAGGGTGGCTCTGTCTGTGTGACAACTCAAACAGTGCCAGACAGCAACAAGATTAACCACTTTCTCATTTGCAGGATGTCAGCATCTCGTCTCACCAGTTCCAGGCCCCAGCAAATTAAGGATCAGCTCTCACTTTATTCTCATATTGGCAGGATCACTCAGCCCAGGCTGTCTGAAAGGAGCAGAATCATCGTCCTATCCATATGCAGGGAACACCCTTCCCCTACACTGATACTAGGTGTTTGCCTCATTCACACTGAGCAGTGTAACGTGACTCTGGAAGGGGAAATTATTTTTTCAGGGGGAGAGGAGGCAAGATGGCTCTGCCACATGTACCAGGCAGGCATGGGTTAGCGGCAGAGCAAGCAATGCTCACAGGCACCCAGCCTGAACAGCACCAGCCTATGTTGGAATGGCTGCTTTTGGGGAATCCCCATAGAATCATGGAATCGTTTAGGTTGGAAAAGACATTTAAGATCATCAAGTCCAACCGTAAACCTAGTACTGCCTAGTCCACCACTAAACCTTTTCCCTCATCTATACATCTTTTAAACACCTCTAGGGTTGGTGACTCAACCACTTCGCTGGGCAGCCTGTTCCAATGCTTGATAACCCTTTCGGTGAAGAATTTTTTCCTAATATCGAATCTAAACCTCCCCTGGTGCGCAACTTGAGGCCATTTCCTCTTGTCCTATTGCCTGTTACCTGGGAGAAGAGACCGACCCCCACCTCTCTCCAGCCTCCTTTCAGGCAGTTGTAGAGAGCAATAAGGTCTCCCCTCAGCCTCCTTTTCTCCAGGCTAAACGACCCCCATTCCCTCAGCCACTTCTCATAAGACTTGTTCTCCAGACCCCTCACCAGCTTCATTGCCTTTCTCTGGACCCACTCCAGCACCTCAATGTCATTCTTGTGGTGAGGGGCCTGAAATTGGATGCAGCACTCGAGGTGGGGCCTCACCAGTGCCGAGTATAGGGGGGACAATCACTTCCCTAGTCCTGCTGGCCACACTGTTCCTGATGCAGGCCAGGATGCTGTTGGCCTTCTTGGCCACCTGGGCACACTGCTGTTGGCTTGTATTCACCTGGCTGTCCACCAACACCCCCAGGTCCCTTTCTGCCAGGCAGCTCTCTGGCCACTCTTCCCCAAGCCTGTAACGCTGCATGGGGCTGTTGTGACCCAAGTGCAGGACCCGGCACTTGGCCTTGTTGAACCTTCTACCATTGGCCTCAGCTCATCAATCCAGCCTGGCCAGATCCCTCTGCAAGGCCTTTCTACCCTCAAGCAGATCAACACTCCCGCCCAGCTCGGTGTCATCTGCAAATTGACTGTGGGTGCACTCAATCCTCTCATCCAGATTGTTGATAAAGATATTAAACAGGAACGGCCCCAATACTGAGCCCTGGGGAGCGCCACTTGTCATCAGCTGTCAACTGGATTTAACTGCATGCGTGCAGAGGTGGGAAGGAGCAACCATGGACTGCCCTGCCCTGGGATCCAGCTGCACATCTGCACCAGCTCTGACTCGCAGCCCTGGGGAGCTGGAGCTTCCATCTGTCTGGGACTTCTCTTGGCACTCTCCTTCCATGTGGCTTTTTGAGGTTCATGGTGTCTCTCCTGTGGCTTTTGAAGTTTCGGAGTATATGGCTTACAGGGTCAGGATCACTGTCTACCTTGCACTAGTGAATCCTAAACTAGGAAGTTCTCTCTGTGACACCGAAATTTTGATGAAGATGGAGTATCCTCTGGATTTGGGAAAAGAACAGGTGGAACAAGGAGAGATTCTGCCTCACTGTACAAGGCAGGTTGTGCCTGAGCTCAGAACAACTCAGGATCCCAATACCAGCCTTGCTACAGCTTGCAGAAAAACCAGTTGGCTCAGTTGTATGGATTTTGTTCACTTGTTGGTTTGTGGGTTTGTTCGGTATGTGTTCCATGTGTATAAGTATATATGTCCCCTCTGCTCACTGTGTGAAAAAGCCATTAGGAAAATTAAAAAAACCAACTACGTCTGGTTTGCTCTCAAGCAGTTTTTGCTGTGCCTCCTTCATGCAATTTGATTCTTGTCTCCCTCCTCCTTTGTTACAAAACACAGCTGAGCGCCAATGTTGTTTTGCAAATCAGAACAAGAAATCCGACTTATAGCCCAAAGTGTAATATGCACGATACTGCCAAGGGATAAGATTTTGACTGTACTGAAGTAATCGCTGTCACGTGCTATAAACTGCAACACACATTGTGTTTTAAGGCGAGGAAAGATCACTCTGAAGTCATCAGTGAACATCACCAGGCTCTGGAGGGCTGGTGTGGATGCACCTCCATGTCTGGGAGATCATACAGATCTTCCTGTGGTGCAGCAGCAAAGTGTTCAGCATGCAGGAGATAGATCCCAGGGACTCCTCTGCCTTTGCTGTAAAAAAGTGCTGCCGTTTCTCTTCTCCCTCCTGCAGAGCTCACGGCAATGTGGCAGGCTTCTAGGATAGGAGCCAGTGGAAGAGGAAAGTCTCTTGACGTAGGAATCTTGGCTACCACAAGAGAAGCTAGCTGAAAAATTAGTAGTTGCTGCTCCTTGCTGCAGTTGCCAGAGTGTGACAACAGATAAGCAAGTCTGTTTCTTATCCCCTCGGTATCTACTCAAGATACTGGAGATCCCAGTAATGCTGTTTTCCTCTGTACTTGCAATGGAAATAAGAAACAGGTGTTTTGAATTTTATAGCTAAAGCACATAATGCCCAGGCCCAGTCAAAACCAAATTACGTGGGAAAGCCTCCCTCACCTCACTGGGGTGTATAATACAGTGATGCAGCAGCTGGAGGAAGGCTAAGTGGCATTTCTTGTCCGAACTAGTCAAGTCCTGTAGGGCATCCCACCAATGCTTAAAGTATTTTGCCTACACATTGGTCTCTGCCCCACACCCATAAGAAAAATACAGCCCAGCCATTCGGGGCTTGGAAAAATCTTCTTTTCTGCAAGCTTACTGTATGTATAGAAAATCATGCCCAGCCCATGCTCACAGCTGGGGTGAGGGGGATGTCAATCAGGGATAAATAAGAAACAAGCCATGAAAGTTCACCCAGTATCTCAGATACTTGAAAGACTTTATGTAGCAAAGTCTTTTCCAGTAAATTCCCTCCAGTCCTTAGAGCTCAGTTCTGCTCCAGTTTGGCAGGGCTGGCTATGTCCTAACCTGCTTCTCGTTTACTGCCTCTTGTTTGCTCTTGTTTTCCGCTGTGGCTAGCAGGCACCTTACTGAACTGCTCCCAGATGCTTTTGGGCGGGGAGTGGTGTCTTCCCCCTCTCCATAAGGGTAGCCAAGGCCTCTGACAGCTATGCCAAGACAGACTTTGCAAAACTGGATTTGAGTACCACCTACTAGGCTACCTGCGTAAACGCCAGCAGCTTCCAGAGGCAGCAGGACTGAAAAGTCAGTCACAATGTGCCTTGTGATAAATGGTTTTTAATGTTGAAGCGCTGTGTGGTGTGTGTGGCAGGTGGAGCAGAAAGGCTTCAGTGGCCCTCGAGACAGCTTGCAGAACTCACCACTGCTTTCACAACCGGGAAGCAGGGTTACTTCAGCTGCCTCCAGCTCACGCCACAGAAGTTTCACACCTCTCCATCAGAAGACAGCTACAGATTACATGAAAGCTGTAGCAACAGAAGCTGCTGAGATGCATTAAGCGGTTGTATCCATGAGCCAATCTCTTACACCTGAAGATTAATGGCCACTTTCACGGAAGCTGTAGGTTAATGTAAATGTCACCACATTGTAAATAAGACATGGAATCATTGCTTTGTCCTACTTCCTCAAAGCTAGGGTAGGCTTCCACCTTTCATTTTAGCGGTCTGAATTTTGGAATTGCTGTACCCGCTTTAAGTAGATTTTTCCACTGCTGCGTGTCTTTGAATATGCTCCTAATCACGCTTGAAATGTCAGCTGCTGTCTCCAGTGTTGTTGCTAGCATTTTTAATGGGTACTCTATTTATGGAGAAAGCAGCTGCCAGACTGGAAGGAAAATTTTGCTCTCACTGTTTTCTTATTGAAATAACTTGCACCGAAATAAATCTAATAAACTTGTGAAACACTGAGTGTTAGGGTCCTAACACGAACTGCGGGCCATGCACGTCCTAACGGCGTCAGTGCTGTGATTTATTTTCTCCAGTTCATTAGCTGAAGTCAGTGAAAAGAGTACATCGGACGGATCCCACAGCTGGCCAAACAGAAAGGTGTACGAGAAGAACACCCCTTCTCTCGACCAGGGAGGTCGCAGGCCACGACTGGCCCCGCAGCTGGGACGGCGGGGCCGTGCTCGGGCTCCGGGAGCGCCCCTGGAGCCCACCCTGGCTCCGTCCTCGGGGCGTCCCCGATGCCGGTACCGGCCCTTCCCCCCAGGAGGGAGCAGAGAGCGGAGGGGAGCGTCCCGGCGCCTCTCCACCCGCTGCAGCCGCGGGCCCGGAGCTGGGAAGGGAGGGCCGGAGCGGAGCGGGAGGCAGGCGCATGGCGCAGGCGCCTGGCCCCAGGGGGGAGCCGGCTCCGGGGTGAAGGGAGGGGCGGCCCCAGCCGAGCCGAGCTGCGCGGCGGGCACAAAGCCGCGGCCCCTCCCCGTCCCTCGGCCCGGCCCCCGCCAGCGCTGCCCGTTGCTGGCCGGCGGTGCGAGGTAAGGGGCGGGCGAAGGGATCGCGGCCCGCCGGGGCCGGGCGGAGGGGGCCGTTGGTAAACTGCCTGCCCGGAGCGGGCGGGCCGGGGGAGGCGAGGGCCGCGGAGCAGGCCGGTGCCGGGCACGGGCTGAGCCGGGAAGCGTCGCCCTCTGCTCCGCCGGGACGCAGGTGAGGAGCCGGGCTGCAGCCGGTGCGCTCTTCCTCGCCCCCTTCCTCAGCTGGGCCGCCTCCTCCTCCGGCGGCGGCCAAGGGGAGGCCGGGTCGGGCCCCGTCTCCCCGCGGCAGCTCCCGGGGGACCGCGCACCCTGGGCCGGTGCCCCGTCGCTCGGCGCCAGGCCGCTGCCCGAGGACTCCGCTGCCCGGCCGGCCCCGGCTGGCCGGGGACCCTCGCCGTGCGCTTGCAGCCGCGCCGTCCAGCCAAGGCTCCCTCCTGCCGCTCCTCCCTTGGTGTAAGTGGGTCAGGCAGCCTGGGAAGGAGCGGTGCGGCGCCGGCCCGGCAGCCCACGCTGTAAAGCGCAGTTCGGCCAGGCTTAAAGAGGAGTGCTCGGTCTGGGCATCTGCAGCCCTTCTCTGACGGGAATAGGGGTTCCTGGGGCCCAAAAGACGAGGATATAACGTATGTCTTGCCAATTTCTCTTCTTAAACATTTCCTTATAAATATTATGGTAAAAGTTTATTTTAAATCACACAGATCTGATTTGATAGATGTAGAAAGGCAGAAGGTGTAGTTTCCCCTGTTAGCTCGACTCCTTTGTCTTCTCATCCTTCCAAGCTACTCAGCTCTCACTTGTTTTATTTGCTTATTTCATAAAGTGTAACTCCTAAGCCCTTTTAAGTAAGGAACATCTTTATGTGCCTTCACCAGCACAGCTGTGTTGATGAGGATTGAGTAAAACATGATTTCCACCTGGTATTTCTCTGCGGGCAAAAGCCCCCGGCGGGTAGACAGGACCCTGCTTGTGGGAGTGCCCTTCCTCCGTTAGAACATAATTTACGGGGAGCAGCTGAGCTGGAGTTAATTGTATTTGCAGCAGTGTGTGTTTGCCTAGGTGTGGGCTGGAGGGCTGATGAGGCAGTGGTTAGCAGGGCAGGTACTGGGAGCTGGAGACTCTACCACTTTGCAGCAACTCCATCTTCAACTCAGTGATGTCTGCGCTGACTCTGTGAGTAATTCTGTGTCTTGCTGGGATAAAATATGCCACCATAGCTGTGCAGCCCAGCTCTTGCGTTTCGTCGGACCTATGTTAAGTTTCCTTAGTTTTAGATCTATTTAGCTCTAAAAATATTTAATTGTTAATAGCTTACTTGGGACCTGAATATTTAATTAGATGAGCAGGAAGACTATAGTAAATAGAGTTGTCTGTTAATCACGCAGCTACACAGGAAAATTGTGCTGTGATTCTGAAGAAGCTTATATGGAACGGTCCCCTGTGTTTTACCATATGTAATCCTAGGATGCGTTTAATTTCATTGAAGAGGATTTGTATTCAGTCCACTGACTCATTCGTTGTGTTAATTAAAAGCATAAACGAATAATTCCCAAGAATATCAGCACTATTGACTCTTCTGAAAATGATGATGGAATGGCTGTGTGGAAGAAGGCTCCTGTGTGTTCCTAGGAATACACTTGCCAAATGGGTTTTGGGGCTGACTTTTTTTCTTCAAGGGGTTCCTGTAGATTTCAGTCTGTTTATATTTGGTAAACTTGGAAGTGTTTGGATGGTTTGTTTGGTTTTGCCCCTCACCAGGCTTGGGATCAGACAGTGCTGTTGGAAATGGGCTTCCAGGGTAAGGTGTCTCTGGTATCTGTCAAGACTGGGTTGTGCAATAGCTTTTGTGTAGGTTTCCTCTACAGCTAAGGCTATAAAAGGGCACCTAGTTTAAGTATTAGTCTGGGCTGAGAAATCAATCCTGTTAAGCCTTGGGATTTTGAGGTTGCTCAAAAAGCTTCTAGTGGCTCGAGAAACACTTGTGCTGAACGAGGTGTGAACCCAGGAATGCATAATCTCTGCTGTTCAGAGCACAGGTGGCCCAACTGTGGGGCTGTTTTGTTTTGTTTTTTCCAGAAGTTCAAATCCTCTCGCATCAGGGCTATGCCGTGTGCATGGTATGAGGCTGTGGTGGCCAGGGGTCTGCCGGCAGCCTGTGCCCCTGGCATGGCGGGGTAAGGTGTGTCGGAGGCTCTCGTGGCTGACTTCGGCGAATCGCTCTGTCACCCTGTTGCGCTCCTGTCCAACTCGGCATCCCGTGCTCCAGCTCTGAGTCCCCACTGGGAGATGTGGTCATGGTCTCTGCGTGAAACTCTGCTCCAGTGTCCCCCTCCCTAGCTCGCTGAAGTGTAGAGTGTGGAATCAGCTGTGTTGAGGGGGTTTGGCGTGTGGCTAACAGGGCCAGGAAAGTTGGTTCCTGTTGCTCTCAAGTATATCTAATGTGGAAGATGACTAGCTCTTTTACTTAAGGCTCAGGGGCATTTTTTGATTGCTTCTAAAGATAGATCAAACATAGTAGTTTCTAAGGCACTGAATGGTGGCTGAGTCTTTCACAAAGGAGCTACTGCTTTAAAAAAAAAAAAGGCAGAACAGTGCTGTCAATATAGCAGTTGAGGAGCTTCTGTTATCTACTAGAACAATGTATCTGTCACATCGTAGTGATAAGTAATGTAACTTGTCTCCCATCAGCAGGAGGGAATTGATAGAGTACTATATGACATAGATATTGTCTCAGCCCTTTTCTTAACGCATGTAACCAGGCTGCTATCACAGCTTGTTAGCCCTGTAGGATCATTGAGGGGCTCTGGATGGGGAGCGGAAAGGGGCTTAACAGCAAATTTGTGGTCTTACCTTGCAGACATAGTGACTCCAAGCACAGAATGGAGCAACATACAGAAAACTGGTTCTGTGGTCGTGTGTATTGCAGGTTCCGTGGCTGTGCAGGACTCGCCTGTGGCTCTAAATACTTGGCATACCATACGGATCTTGAAAACAAGAGGTTTACATACCTCTGATCTCTAATTGGAGATTCATCAAGATGTGTCTCAAAAAAACTCTAGAATTCCTTACTTAGGAGTTGCTTGGGGAAAATGCTAAGCAGAGTCAAGTGTAGCCAGTTAAACCGTTTGTTTTGTTAAAGTCACTTATTATTCATTTGGTAGTCTGTATCAGGAGAGGTGATGGAAGTGCAACTAAATATTTGGCACCCTATCTTAAATTGAGTCATTGTGTAACAAAACAGAGATGGTGTAGCAGGAACTGCATGGATATGAGGCTCTACTTTCCAATACATGTCTTAGTTTAGAACACTGAAAATAAATTATTCCTGACACACAAAAAAGCTACAGCAAGACACTTGATGCAATACAGTTATTCCATGTCTTCTTATGGAACACGTTACTGGGAGCTGGAAAGGATGTCACGTGCACTTCTTTGCATTTAAGGTGCTTATGACCTAGAGTAGGACTGCTTATGGTCATTAGTTTTATCTGATATTCTACCACCTGCAGTTACCCAATCGTATGGCACGCTGGTTCAGCCTACCGTACTTGTTCAGGAGTCTGAGTATTTGCAGTTTGAGCAAGACAAGGAGAAAAGGCTGGGAAGGACGTGGAATGTTCTTTCTCTCGGCTGCTGTGAGGTGCAGTATTGTTTGTTTGTGGAAGGGCAGCTGCTACTGCTTCACATTCTTGGCTGTAGAGTCTGAAGCGCTTATGTGGTCTGATCCTGCTTTGGGTCTGGGCCCTATGTGATACCTGGCAGGGGAGCCATTCTATTCTATAACCCAGCCTGTTCTAATTTGGCTTAGAGGGCCTCTTGTAGGTGGACCAAGACAAACATGTACAGTCTTTCCCCTGCCTTCTTGTTCTGCAACACTGCCACAGAAAGGAAAGGTGATGAGGGCCCTCCCAGGCATCACGGTGAGTCTCAGCCCATGGCTGCCTCCACACTGGATCTCCTGCCCTGGGAAGCACATGCTCTCCCAGCTGATGATGTGGTTGGCAAGATGGAGACAAAGGTTTATGCAGTGTGGAAGCACAAGTCCTTTCCTCCTCCAGGTGCTGCACGGCTTGACCCAGTCACAGCAGCCCTTGTGAAAAGTGGTCCCTGTGGCATGGGCAGGCATGGTGGGCCCCAGACCTGCTCCATCCCTCCAGCAGCTCTGGCCCAGCCTCCCCTTTGACACCCTTCTTGTGGAAGTAGGGCTGGCCTGCCTTTCCTTTGGTAGGATGTCTTGGCTGAGAAGAGCTCCTGGGCAGGAGCTGGATGAGGAGGAAGTTGGTAAAGGGGCTGGTGGCTGAGAGGGGAGATCTTTGGCTCAATGGTGGGTCGGGGAGTCACCCCAAAGCCCACATCTGCTGCCTGAGGAGGCGGGGGAAGCAGGGTAGGAGTCTCAGCACAGAAGTGTCAGTAACTGTCTTTTTTTCAGCCAAGTGTTGTTACCTGAAGTTTTCAGGTAAAAAAAAAAAAGTAGAATAATGTAGCATAGCATTCCCAGGATCTCTAATGCTTGGAGAGCCCATCACTTGCGAGGATCGTTCTTCAGTCAAAGCAGGGCAGGCCTAGTTCTCCTCTCTTGACAGTAAGTTTTATACGTGCTCTGTTAACTTCAAGGGAGTTGCTCCTGAATTTGTGCTACTCGTTGTGAATGCTGAATCAGGTCCCAAGAGCTTGGTCTTATCCTTGTAACTTTTTGTTGCCTTTTGTCGTTTTTATGAGCCTGTGTATATAAAGCCCATGCTTAACTCTTAAATAAAACTGAGAACTTTGCAGTACGGCTAAAGCCATATTTCTGTCCAACTTGTGGTTTGTTTTTTTTCTTGCATATCATTTACTGAAAGTTTCAAGAAAGAGTCACTTTTCTTTGAGAAAACATTTAAATAAAATTGATGTAATTGCAAAACTGATAGTATATCCATCCGTTGAGTGCTTAGGAGAGGTTGGGGGATGTATCGTTTATTTTTGTTTGTTGTTCGGTCTTAGTTTGATTTGCAGTTGTTTGAAAATGCTCATCTGATGACTGCAATGCTTTGAAAAGAAGCTGGCTGATAAAGCAGGTGTGGATTTTTGGTGGCTTTGGTTTTCTGCCTTGAGATGAGCAGGGAGAAATTACACATGAAGGAAGGGAATTGTGGAGCTGCAGTCGCATTTTCTCGGTAGGTTAATTCTGTATTTTTGGAAATGCTGTTCTAAACAGTTAGCTCGGTTGAAAATTACTGAACATTAATGTCATACTGTTCTCTTTGAATCTGGTAGGGATTCTACCATTAGTGTCAGTATGGGAGAGGAGTATGAAGATCTTGCCATGGTAGAGTGAGAAGGAGATTACCGGTGTCCTACCAGTCCTCTGGCAGGAATCTTATCATATGGAGTTATCATGTATGATTTGGAATTAGTGAACACATTTGTATTGGATGTTGTGTGAAAAGACTGATAATGGTGCTGCAGCATGGAGGATTCTGGTCTGTGAATGTGATCAAGAGGGCAGGATGAGACAAAGGAAGTACGTTTGTCCTCCTGATCTTAGAACAGGGTTTCCAAGATAGCCTTGTAAATGAAGGTTGTTGGAAGATGTCTTACCTGTGACTTGTTGCTGAAGAGTAAAAGCCCTGCTTTGCACATAAGCAGGTGTTGTCTTTCTGAGTTTTGGAAAGTCTGAAAGCACTGAATTATTTTGTATAGTATTTAAAAACTAAAGGGATAAATCCTTAGCTGCAAATTACTGTTGCTCTGTTACAAGCAGCGGAGCACTGCAAATTGACTCTGGTGAGGGGTGCTAATGATCTTCTCCCTCAGTCCTCATGTACACAGGCTTAGAGACAGAAACAACTTTNCAAAAAAAAAAAAAAAAGCTATTCTTGTTCTTCACTCTACCAGCTCCAGAATGTGAATGTCATCTGGCCAAATGCCCAGGACCAAACACAGTGCTTTAAACATGGTCTCACAAGAGGCTTGTAAAGGAAAAGAAAAAACAAAAACTTTTTTGACTTTTAAATGGATCTCTTACTTTTTTTTGCATCCAAAATGATGTCTTTGGCTTCTACTTTATATTTACTGAACACAAATCCGTGCTTTCCACTAATTAACTCCAGGGTTCTTTGACCTTGACTTTATTGAAACATACTTCCAACGTGAAAACAACCCAAAGTCTCTTACTGGTTTTCCTTTCACGCATGATGTGTATTACATATGCTGACATTCCCTTTCTTAACTTGCCTGTGGATCCGTAGCCTTGTCTTCCTCTTAATTTTTTTCCTTAGTAGTTTCTCTTAATGGCATACTTTTTGAGCATGTGCCAAGATACGTGTTTAAATACGTTTGAGGATGAATGTGTGGAAAGCAATGGAAATATTTGCTTGGCTAACCTGACTGTGTTCCTCGCTGAGCTTACTGGTTTGGCTGAGACTCAGAGCTGTGGAGCATGTGAGGATGGCGGAAAGCAGGTCTGAATGTGTGATCAGAGCCCCGCGTTGAGTCAGTGCAAGGAGAAATGTTGTTTACCATAGGAGGGTACCCTCTTTTGCCTTCCTGCCCTGCAGATGCCTGGTCAGGTGCTTACAGCAAAAGCCAAATGCTCTGACACAGGGTAGTTTGTCCTCTGTGGAGCAATGGACAGAATTGCCAGCTGTTGTTTTCCAGCTCAACCTGTGCCCCTGGGACAATGTGGCAAGGTGCTGCCTTTTACTCAAGCTTCATGCTGATTGTCTAAGTGAGCCTTGTGTTAACTTAGGAATTAAATAAGGCCCAGACTGAGGTGCCTGCTGCCAGTTTTGGATCTGCTTGGGTGGTAAACTGCTCACCACTTCTTGCAAAGAAGTTAAGTTTTTTCAACTTAACTTTTTTTTTTTAATACAACCACAAAACAAAACCATAACCTTCACAAAAGTAAACACGCATCCTCTTGCCAGCTGGGGCCTTGGCGTACTTTATGATGCATAACTTGCTGAGACTGTGATTTCTTAGGAAAACAGTGTAGATATTGGCAACTATGAGATGCCAACACTCAGTAAATTGTCGTAATAAGCAATTTTAGCTACAGCTGGGGATTTAAAAAATATTAATTTCTTCACAGTGTTCACAGTAGTTAATGCAAGATGAAAAATCATAATTTGGATGCTTTAAGTAGCTTGGGAGAAGGAAGCCGGGGCTCTTGCAGTGTGTTTGCTACAGGCCACACCTGTTTGGTTTGCCTGGCTGGGAACCTTCAGGGTGCTCTGGATCATTTAAATTGTGTCTGCTCATGTGCCACAGTATAACTCCAGCTCGGTACATACGCTTTACTAGCATCTGTCTAGAGACAGCTGTTTAAAATGGTGGTTGTTTTAGAAGTTGACGAGAGTTCAGCTCTGGGAGGTGTGAGTAGAAAATGTGAATTTTCAGTCCTGTGACTTTTACTGCTAGTAGTTTGAACTTGATTGACTTAAATAGCAGCTGCAGTAAAACTCATATCCTGAAGTGTTTCTCTGAATGTGTGTTAGACCTAGGAGTTGCTGCTGAAGTCATCTTAAGCTGCTTTTAAATAATTGAAATTTTAGGAAGTTATCTTTGAGCCATGAGTAAACTTTTCCGGTAGTTAAATGTTGGACTTGTAAAACTGTTTAGTTAAGTCAACCACAAATGTGAGTCAAGAGTCTACTAGCCCCTCTCCTGTGTTCCAGAAAGGTGCCATCCCTGCCACATGAGAAATAGACTGTGGCTCCACTTACAAGTGGGGTAAAATCCAAGAACTTTTAATACAATAAAAGCAATGAACAAAAGTTATTGCATGGCAGCAATGTTTGAGTCTTACCAACTTGTCATGAGGATTTACACGGAAAGCCTCAGTTCTAACTTGTATCAGTGGTCTTCATTTTAGATAGTAGTATATGCTTCTTTGCAGACTGTGTTGCTTGGATTTTTTGGCTTATTTGATCAGAGGAAAAAATGAAGATTCGCCATCAAGTGAGCAGCTAGCTTTCCTTTGGTTAATTCAAATTTTCTATTTAATGGTTCGTAAAAATTCTTAATTCGTGTTTGTTGCACTGATAAATGCACAACTTATCCATTTTGGCAGGCGTTCCCTACAAAGATATTCTCAGCATTTGTTTTGCAGTATTAAAATATTTAACTTTATTGCAAATTTTTTTCTAGAATATGTGATCTGCCAAGATAAATATTTGGTTTGCTATAGTGTGGATTCATTTTTTTGATGTCTATGAGCATTATTTCATCCCTTGGTATTTCATGAATGACGGGGCATATGTTAGCTATCACTTATACTGTATTTCCCATATGGTTCACAACAGCTCTGGAAGCCAGAGAAGTGTTTTAGCTCTATCTTGCATGTCTTGTTCCTTACTAAAGATAGTATATACTAGCATGTGCACGCCCTTTGGGCAGACATACCAGCCATCTTCCTTTACTGCTGGTAGTCTTCTGTTTGCCGTGCCGTAGTCTAGACTTGAGAACCATTGCATTTACTATTCCGTAGTGAGCTGGAAGCATATTTTTTTCACTTTATTAGTATCACAGCCTGAGAGTTATATCTAAATGCAACCTTTTATTTAAGGTTTATTTCAGGCCGAGGAATCTATAATATTGTGTTAACTTCACTGACGCTCCGTGTATTGCTTTTATAGTACTCTGTTTTGCTTAGCGTTTAAAGTTGCTTTACATGTTTTAAGAAGAGACAGTAGGAGATAGTTGTCTTTCAATAGTTAGTAATAATGAACATTATTAGTTCTAATGTTGACCATCTAATAATAATGTTCCTGGCAGGCTTTTGGTCACACCACTGGAGTACGCTATGTAAAACTAAGGAAAGCTCTTGGGCCTTGGGATAAGCCAAGTAGGATGGTTAACCGAGGATTGGACGGAGACACTAACTTGGAAGTAGTGAATTGAACAAAGTAATCTTAATATCAACACATTGTTTCATACCACCTTTCCTTTCACAAATAAAGGCATGTGTTTATCAGTGTCGTTAAAACTCCTGCTAGGAGGCAATGCGTTGGTTGTCATGGGAAGGCTCCATGGGTTTTTGTTTAGTTGGGTCTTCCAGTTCCCACATGCGGTGAGGTCACGTTCCCTGCGCAGTCCCGTCCCTGAGGATGCTTCCTTTCCAGACAGGGACAGGCTTGTAACACTTGTTACTAGTGTTTCCTCTGTGGAGATGCAGTGTGCCCTTTGGGTCTAGCAGAACGGGAAGACAGCCTTTATTTTGCTAGTGGAAATCTTCATTTGGAACATTGTACTGGAGTCCAGTGCATTAAAATGACATGAATTTAAGAAAGGTAGATCATAGGTTCAGCTCATGCTCATAAGCTTTCCATTCAGTAAGGTGTTTATACTTTACCATTTTAGCCATGAGTAGTCCATCAGTTTTTCTGTTTGTGCTTTTTCTAACCGATGCACTTTGTTAAACGACCGCTAATGCAGCATAGGCCAACAGATTGCATTTCACTCTTGAAACTATGGTTAAAGATCCTTACAAAACCAAAACACCAAGTCTAGCAACCTACAGGTTGTATACGCTATCCCTAACAACTGTAAAGCCCTATTTAGTCTGAATGTACAATCTCAAAAGAAAAATAGCTGATGTGAAGTTTTGGCAAAGTTCATTAGGTATGAAGCCTGTAGGGTGACTCTTTCAGTATTTTATGGAATCCCTTGCTTTTATGTGGCTAGCATAGAAAGGTGGTTGTCAGTCAAAAGCTTTTTGTTTCAAGCTTGCCAGCTTTTAATTGAAAGCGATATGGTTATTTGCTTGGCTACTTAAACCCAATTCTAGGCTAGCATCTTTTCAAACAGTCATTAACCCCATCAAGGTCTCAGACCTTCCTCTTTCAGATCCAGTTCAGCAAAGTACCTGCACTGGAGTCAGTTCCACTCTACTGTGTTCAGTTTTGGTTCCTGCTATACAAAAAAGATGTATAAACAGGCTGAATGGGGTCCAGAGAAGGGCCACCAAGATGATGAAGCGACTGGGAAGCCTGTCATATGAGGAAAGGCTGAGAGAATTGGGTTTGTTCAGCCTTGAGAAAAGAAGGCTTAGGGGAGACCTTATCACCATGTTCCAGTATTTAAAGGGTGGCTACAAAGAAGATGGAGAGTCCCTTTTTACAAGGAGTCACATGAAAAAGACAAGAGGTAATGGGTACAAGTTACTCCTGGGGGAATTCCGGTTGGAAACAAGAGGAAAATTTTTCCCAATGAGAACAATCAGCCATTAGAATAATGTCCCCAGGGAAGTGGTGGATTCCCTGTCATTAGAGACTTTAAAGATTTGGCTGGGCATGGCACTGGGCCATCTTGTCTAGACTGTGTTTTTGCCAAGAAAGGCTGGACCAGATGCTCCTTGAAGTCTCTTTCAACCTGGTATTCTATGACTCTAGTGTGTTGAGTCCTTGGTCTGTGTTGTGGGTACGTAGGCTAAGTTTGAGTTGCACATAAGATGATCATCAATTAAATGCTGGACCTCCCAAGGCTACACATAAATGTCTTGGGTTGTTGGAAAGTGGTTAAGTTATCATTTCCAGGGGCAGTCTCTTAAGTTCCAGCCTTGGTGGTCATGAAAAGGCAAATTAAACTGTTACTGTTCCAGGCCTGAATATGATACGGTGATGTCAGTGTAATTTGTATGTGGGTGTGAAATGTGTGAGTGCAAGGATAGGTATATTTCTGTGTGAGTTTATGCATTTGAGGAGATTGGAGAGAGATGCTTTTTTGTGACAAGCTGCTAAGAAGCACGACAGCTGCTTGAAGGTGCTTGGAATGCATTTCTGATCAAGAGATTAATGAGCAGAAATTGTCAAAAGTTCACTGAACATGCAGGCCTTAAAAGTAGCTGTTGCTGCTGAATTCTGCAGTGCTGGTAGCATGGGGTAGTCAGTGTTTGGTACTTTACAAAGAAGCAATGGTGGAAAGCTTAGACTGACATGTCAGTGGCAGGATGGGCAAAGCGTGGAAGGAGAAATGGAATTGCAGTGAGGAAAAATGATTTAGATGCTTTTAAATCTGAGTTACAGTCTAGGTCTCTTTCCAGTATGCTTTGCTGAACAATAGATTCCCTGGACAAGAGGGACCACTGCCGTTGTATTCTGCAGAATATAACTTTTACCTGAAGGGAGAAGGGGGGAAAAAAACCCTGTGTTTAGCCCTTCAGGCTAAGAATAAATGTGGAAAACATGAGCTGAATGCAGCTGAATGTTAGGCTGGCAGCTGACAGCAGCTGATTCCATTAGACTTTGAGCTATAAAGGTAAGCAAAAGAGCTTTGCTTGTGTTTGAACCTAGTAGCAGCTTTAGGGAGACCACCTCATTGTAGCAGCCCCTCTGGGCTGGTGAAGAAGGGGATGGGAAGAGTGGACCAGCAGTCCTTCTAGGCTTCTGTTTTCCTGGTTGTCAAGGAGTACTCGGCATCAAATACCAGCTAATTACTTGGAGGGCTGGGGCAGGTGGGTGTTGGCCTCAGCAAGGTCTTTCTGTGCAGCTTCAGCTCTCCTGTGTGCAGGCCTTGGGGGAAGTAATGGAGCATGTTTCACTTCTGTCTTTGTAGGAAGCTGATACCAGCTGCTTGGTGGTCATTGTTCATGTTCACCTTCTCCAGCAGGGGTTGGGGTAGGACTTTGCAAGTAGGAAGAGGCACAGATCCTGCCCGCATGAGGTCATGGCCCATGAACTGTAAAAGAAAGATGTTTACTTCCTCCTTGATTTGCCTTTTGGTGCTAACGGTTTGGAAGGAAGGCAGAATGGGAAAGAAAGAATGAGTTTTAGGGGTGGATTGAGTTCTCCTAGCTCAGTCACAGCATGGCAGGTTACTCACTGGAGAGATTTGTGACTCCTCAGAGACATGGGTTCATGTTTGTGCAGGGGATGCATCATAGCTGAGGTACAGAAGAATAGAGAGAAATGAACTTGGTGTTTATTTTAAGAGCCGTTGGTAGATTTTGGTGAAGGTTTTTTCATGTTGCTGAATTTATACAAAGAAGCTGTATAAAAATAACTGGCACCACGTGTAAAATCAGTAAACTAATGCCATGTTAAGTCTTGAAACTCTGGTATGTAACCACAAGAACTATTCTCACCCATTGGCAGCTTTCCCTTTATTATCTACAGAAAGGGAATGATGGAATTTCTGTTAGCTGTTACTCAAACAATTTAACTTTTCATTTGTAAAAGGACCAAGAAAACCTGTATCCCAGTATGCTTAGCCCCAGCTCCCCATACACAATGATTGCCAATGTTTGTTGTTAGCAGTCATGGGAATTTTCTGGTATTAGTGTGTCAGCAAGAATTAAACCTAGACAATATCTTGTCATCTGACTGCTGCCTCTCTGGGTTTGATCGCGTTTGATTCACATTCGAAAGAAAAAAAACTGGCACTAACAGACTCTGCATTTGACCTATGTACATAGTAGCCCCCAGTACAGCAAATATTGTGGAGTCACCAATGTGTTTTACTTCAGAATGGTCTGCTGTTGTCGGTACTTTGACCCAGTTTCACCACTTCACCGAATGAGGTTTATTTTCTTATTTCAAAACACTTTGTCCCAGGAGAGAGAAAACACATTGTTTACACAAGTAAACTAATAGTGGAGAATTAAACACCCACACTTCCTTCTTCAGGAGTTCCCCTGCTAGTAGTTTCTATGAACTCATAAATCCATCAAGAAAAGAGAAACATTTAGTAGTAATCAAGTGGGTCACGATGTGACTGTCTGGCAATTATGATGTTCTCAGTACCACTGGGGGATCAAAAATAGGTTGGACAGAGAAGGTAAAACTGCTCACCCTCAAAACCTAGGGAGGGGGAGGACCTTCCTTCTTCTTTGTCTGGATGAAGACAGCCTAGGAGAGGCTTTAAGTCTTTCTCTTAGGAGGAAGACCCAGTTAGTAGCTGTAGCATCAATACGTGCCTCTTTATCTATGGGATTGAATGTGTCCCAGTCTTTTGAGGGACTTGAGGATAGAGGCAGACAGGTGAGTTATTGGGGTGACGATCTTAGACCACCTTCTCAAATACAAGTGTGATATTGGAAGAAGGGGGAGGAATGAGAAGGCTGCTCAAACCTGTGTAAAGTGCCAGATCTTGGAGATGTCATTTGATATGGAATACATCTGTCTTTCTAGGATCCTTATGCAGATGGCTATGGAGAAAGGACTAGAAAAGGAGAAGAGCTTTAGTAGGAAGTAGAAAATAGTTAGAACTGTGAAATGTGAAGAGAATTGTGTTGGCGGATGGAAAACTTACAGGTAGAGGGAGGAAAGCTAGCCAAGTCATGGGGTTTCATCCCCAGGGGTTCATCTGCAAGAGTGAGGGTAAGTTGGGTGTAAGGGCTGGGGTAAGATAGACTGGGGCTGGTCAGGATACACGGTGAGAGAGGAGAGCTAGTGATGGACAACCTGATGGAAAAAGGGACGAGTGCCAAGAAAGCAGCAGTAACCTTTGCATTGTTGATGAACTGCAAGTGTCAGTGACAGGAGCAGGAGCATTAAGATGATGGAGGTACTCGAGATGGTTATCAGAGGGGAAAAGTCATAGGGAGAGGTCAGAGGGAACAATTGTCCTCTGAAGGAGGATCAAGAGGAGCAACAGGAGGGCAGGAAGGATGACCGGTGTTTACGTGACTTGGAAGTTACACGGATTGAGACCCAAGCCAGGAAGCCTGGTTGAGGTCTAACGTTGTCAGTTCCCTGGTGTATTTATAAAAAAAGGAAGAGGAGTGGAATAACTTGGGATAGCTATTTCAACAGCCTTCAGCTTTGAATTTCCTGGGTTTCATTGGTGTGTGTCATAACCTTTTTGTTTGCACTACTTAGTATTTTTTTCCATAAAGAAATAGGACGGAAAAAGAAACAATAAACAGTGTTTATCAGAATAGTATGTCATGTTTGGCTTCTCTCATTTATTTGGTGAAAGTATATTTAGAAACTAAACTGTAGATTCTAAGTATTTGAGTATATGAAACTCCCTTGTCCCTCAAAAAGAAAGCATCTCCCAAATGAATCCCCTCAGCCTCCCAAATAAGAAACAGTTCAGTTATATGAAGAAAAAAAAATTAATATTTTTGAGTTGTATAGCTGGTCAAAGTTGTGGGTGAATTTTCTGATAAAACAGTCACTTTTTATAGCCAGTCTTGTAGTCTTGTTCCTTATAGGAAATGTACAGGTGCCTTGAGTGATTTTGAGGATTTAAACTTCCTTCCTAATTTTTCCAAATGGGTCAAGTAGGGGCAATATTATACTATTATTATTTTATATTATTAATTATTTATAATATATTGTATTGACATTATATATTCATACTGTATTATATTAATGTTACTACATTATTATTATAGTATTATGCTATCTGCAGGCTATCTGAAGAACTGTTAGATTGCCCTGTTTACACCTCCCCCCTTGCCCTCAAACAGGCAAGAAATAAAGAATGTTCAAATTAAGTTTGTTTTCTCTCTGGGATCTTGTTTGTTGCTTGTGTTGGTTTTGTTTTGGGTGGTTTTTTTTTAAACCCCTGGTAACATGATCATAGAATGTGTTGGGTTGGAAGGGACCTTTAAAGGTCATCTAGTCCAACCCCCCTGCAGTAAGCAGGGACATCTTTAACTAGATCAGGTTGCTCAGAACCTCATCAAGCCTGGCCTAGAATGTCTCCAGGGATGGGGCCTCCACCACCTCTCTGGTCAAAATAAGTCTAAGCGTTTCATCTCCTGTGATGTGTATGTGGCATAGCTGAAAGGACGATGAGAACGCTGTGCTTTGGTGATTATCCTGCTTGCTGTGTTGGCACACTTGCATGACAAGTGAACTGACTCACAGACATGGCTCAGTCTGTTTTTTCCACTCTGTATAGTCAAAGTGTAGTTCAGGAACAAATTACATATTCTGAGCTTGATGGTAGCTTTCCCTCTACAGAAGCCAGGTTAGCAGCACTATGGTGTAGTAGTGCAGAAGGTCTGAAGTTTCTAGTGGGGCAAACCCAGTTTACCAGTCTGTCTCTCTAAAGCCAAGGCAATGATTTCTACATCGAGTAGCTTATCTATTCATGGCTAGTAGATCCTAACTAGGTTAGGTCAGTGAAAACTCTCTCTGGTATAGGTGTGTTTTGCCGTCTGGTTTATTTACGTGGGAGGTCTTTGTATGGAGAGCAATGAGTTTGGTTTAATTAAGTGAAAAATTTTCTTGCAGTCTTTTCTGTGCACAAAATAAATAGATCAAGACATAAGCACTGTTCTCTTAAAGTTTGTTTTTTTCCTAGTGAAAATATTTTTTGTTTATTAAGGAATAAATCTAACTTGATGGTTTGCAGTCTTTCTGTGCTGGTTGTACGAGAAGAGTTGGTAACCACTTGGGAAGTGTGCTACAAAAATTGGTACTTAACGCAGTCGGTTCTGCAAAAATAAGTAGTGAGTGCTGGGTGAATAAAGCAACGAACCGTCTGTGATGTCTATGATGTGCAGGTGTTCTAAAATGAACAGTGGAACCACAAAAACTTGCATGTGATTTTCCTCGTATAGGCTGTTGGATTACATTAACCTCTTCATCAGAAAGCAATAGTGGAAATGTAGCCAAGGACATGCGAACACAATTGTTCTGAACAAAAAGCAAATCCACAACTGCATACCTTGAGTCTGCTCAAGTTAGTCACTTGGTGCTGACCTAGTATAATTCAGTATTTAGGAAGCTTTGCATTCTTAAAGAGACATGTTGAAAATTTGATCCTTTTAAAATCTAAGGATCTCTGTGGATTTACACCAGCTGGCCCAGAACACGTAGTCCACTTATTTTAGGAGGCAAAAATTAAGTTCAGTCACTCTAACTTTTTTCCATTTATTTCATGTTAGATCAATGTTCGTGTATCACTCACTGGCTGAGCTGCCAATTTTTTGTATGTATTTTCCAGGGGTAGATAAACAATAGTTGTGGTTTGTTTAGTCAAGTTGTCCCCGTAGAAAATGGACACCCGAACTCTTGCTCCTGCTGATAGCTAGCTCCACCAGTATGTTAAATTGTTTGCTCAGAGTTTGGAGCTTTCTGCACCTGGAGATGTTTTCTCACCCTGCCTGTGTGTATCATTTGCTAATAAATACAAAGCTAAAACTCTTATTTATTTAACATGGTATGCTTTTTGATTTTGTGATTTCTATTGGATTATGCAAATGTAGTAGTTCCTGTGTGATGAAAAGTAGAAATGGATTTTGGAGGGGTGGGGGGCTCCCACCCCTGTGAGAAACTGAGAAAGAAAAATGCTGCTTTTCCTCTGATAACTTGTTCTTTCAAACCAAGCAAACATAAAAGCCAAATAAAAAAATAAAGTGAAGCAACCTGTAGCACGAAGTCTTCTACTTGATTTTATTATTTGTTTTTTATTAAATAGAAGTTCTAGAAAATACTCCAGTGGTGAATGGGAATACACACACCTTTGTGAAGTCTTGGCAATACCCAGAGTTTTTAAGGGGCCTCCAGAGGTCAGCTAGTCCAGCTCTCCTTCCAGTCAGATCAGGTTGCTCGGGACCTCGGACCACTGAGTTTTCAATATCTCCAAAGATGGAGACACCTCTGCCTCGCTGGGTCCCTGTCCCAGTGCTTGAATAACCTTGTGGTGAAAACCTTTTCCTACACTGAGTTGAAAGCCCCTGTGTTCCACTTTCGCCTTTATGTCTTGTCCTTCTAGTAATATGCTTTTGGGAAGAGTTTGGCTCTCTTCTCTACACCCTCCCATTAGGTGGTTGTAGATAGCAATAAGATCTTTCCTAACAGAGCATTACAGAACAAAGAAAATTTAACTGAAATGAACCAAATGAGTGTAGCAGTTCTTTGTAGTTTGGGGGTAACGTGTCTGTGCATCTCGGTGGAAGTAAGTTTCCTTCACGTGCACTTCTGATGTTCATTCTTTTGTGTGATCTCTTCCTGTTTCTTTGTGATATGTCCCACTCCTCTGATTGTACCTTTCTTTCCTCTGTATATGCACTGATGACAGGAAAGGGTTATCATACGTGACCCCCTTCATCACAGTATCTGAAACTCTGTTGGTGCTAAGTGGTTTAATCCTTGGAAAAAACCTAGGGAGGTTATGGTAGTACTGTTCCCAATTTTCATGGGAAACAAAGACTGGTTATGTATCAAAGGTCTCGCCAAATCTGAGACCAGTGTCTTAAATCTTGAGAGTCCATTAACCACTGGGACTTTTTGTCTTAATGGAACCATGCATGGGGTCAAAGAGGGCACATACACCTCCTGAAATCCCAAAAACACCTTCTCTTTTAAAGATGCCACGCTGTTTAGATTTGTCTCATTTTAGGGACACGTGTAATCCTAAAAGTGATTCAAATCATCCCCTTGCTGCTGGGGTAATTCTTTTAAAGGTGGCTGGAGGATGAGGCATCAGCAGGATTTGCAAAGCAAGCCAAGCTGGGGCGCTGGCAGTGTGAGCGTCAAGGCTAGCTGGTGCTACGGAACGTGATGGTGGCTTTCTCTACTGCTGCAAGCAGTGAAAGCTGTCACTTCTGCACTGACACTACTTTTTGTATTGTTAAGGTCACTTAACCTGCTGGCTAATATGTAATCACATACGCGAGGACTGTGAGAACACCAGTGTTGAGTACAGGCTTGCACAGCTGTAGCATCCTGTGGGTTGTGTGCCTTGGGATCTGTTATTGTGCAGCTTCTTGATACCGTGAATGTAGTTTTTGGTAAACGGACTGAGTTTATGCAGTCCACAAAATTACTATTTTGTGTAATACGCTAATAGTTTGAATAAAGGAAAAAAGGGTGAAATTGTTCCTAACTAAGGGCTAAATTGAGAAGTGGCCCAGGTGGTTTCATGTCTTAACAGTTTTTACTTAGAAATTAAAATATTAGACCTTACCGTGGACTCAGCTGACATAAAGCTACTGTATGTTTAACTGCCTTAACTTACGCACAGAGGAAGAGCTACCTGTGTACTGAAGAGGAGCAGATACTGTCACTGGGAGCTATCTGAAAAAACAAGGTGTCAAGTGTAGTACATCTGATGACCGGATTCCATAGCTAATAGGTAAAACATTAGATCAGTGGGGGTCCAATGCCACAATTTACATATTTTCTTTTGAATATGTCACATGAAAGATGAGCCGAAGGTCAACACCAGAATAAGAAAATGCCGTTTATTCCCTAGTTAATCATTGTCTCGATGCTCCATGCTGCGCAGAAGTTGAGGTGCACAGCAAATGACGTTTTGAGTGTTTGTATTGAACGGTCTCAGAGTGAGCAGTACAAGCTTTTAAGTAGAGCTTGGGATAACAGATATGCTCGGTGATTATGGGTTTCTTATAGACTCTTCTTGCATGCCATTTAGTGTGCTCTACACTGAATCTCATGCCAATACTTGTGGACGTCGATGGAGATCTTTGTTGATTTTTATGAAACATAGGATGTAGCTACTTAAGCTACATCCTAAGACAGTTAGGCACTGGGTACCTCCTGAACAATAGTTTGCTTCTCTTAAATACAGAGTTGAACAAAGAATAATCTTTGCAAAACATTTCTTAGGGAATAATGAAACAGTTGCTTGCAATTATAAAATAGTGATTTTCTTATAGGGAGGTATCTATGGAGCAGATCAGTGATGCAACAAACACAACTGGAAAGCGCTATTGCATTATAATTGAAAGAAGCGATGTTTTGTCATTGTTCAGTGGCATACAAACTATTGAACGTTTGATTTTTTTTTTTTAATAGTGAAGAGTCTAAAAGATATTGAGTTATCTATTAATTGAAAAGAATATACAGCTTTTGCAGTTCTCCTAAGGTGACTTTTCTATGTTGCAATCCATGGCTAATTTTTACTTTTAAGGTCAAACAAACAACTTTTTAGTTCTGTCTGCTGCTTTTTTTTTTTTTCCTTCTGTGTGCTGCTTTGGGTAAACAAATGGAATCCTTTTCAATTAATTATATGAAAAACAAATTGCTTTTGAAAAAAATTCTTTTGCCCTATCTCTGAAAATGGAATTGCTTTTACTGGAAATCAGCTGAAACTTACTGCTCAGTATTTCTGAAAAAACTGAGGAAAGTGAGAGCTTTGATGTCCATAATACTCTGCCACACTGGAGAAAAGTTTTAAAATGGGCATCATGCATGTTTTACAGTGCTGCAGAAATTCAGCCGTCTGGCATTTATAAACCAGTTCAGAGATGATGATAAGTGCCAGAAATGCAATCTTTATTGCTTATGCTAACTTGAGTAATGTAATAGGACAGTACACGTAGTGTATGTTGGCTGTTTCACTGCCTCTGGTACCATACACTGAAAGTATGGTATGTATTGGCACTGAGAGGAGGTTGTGCAAGTGCAGAATGCTATAAATAGTGTGCTTGACTGTGCAGAGAAGTTGTACTTCTGTTATCAAACTAAGAAAATAGATAAAAACTAATTCCTGGTTGTTGTTTGTAAGTCTCTGAGATATTTCAGCAGCACGTGGGGAGCTTGAGATTTGAAATTATCCAAAGTGATGCCCAATGTAAGGGGAGTGTGTTGGGTGGTTTTTTTGTTTGGTTTTTTTTTTTCTTGAGGCAGGTCAACACTGACATTTCAGATACGTTTTGCGAGGTTTCAAGTTGCCCAGTGAATTTAAGGTACCAGAAGTCAATTTTGGTTTAAAAACAATTATCATAAGCATAGAGCATCAATGATATCATCCTGGCTTTTATGTGTGACTGGCCTGGCTTATTCTGTTGAAGTTGAAAAGGTTTGATGTGTACCTGATAACCTTTCTAAAGAGCATCTTTGTGGTTTAATGGAAGTACTGGCAAAGGCTAACTTCAGCTAGGGCAGCTTTTGTTCCTCGGCCCTCCCTGTAGCCAGGGAGGGGAGAGGCAGGTTTAGGGGACTTCTGTTTGTGCCCTCTTCTGTAGAGTTACCCTTTCCTCTCTGACATCCAAGAGAGATTGACACTTGTTATTGTCTACTGGTGCAATATAAAACTCTGCAAACAAGAAAAAGTAGAGCATGCATGGGATTAATCCATCAGAGGAAAGACCCACAAACTCTGGCAAATAAATGGTAACCTACAAGGCGTCTTCTCGTGTCTAGTACTGAATTTATCATTGCTTCAAACATGTATACCTTAACCATTACATAAACATACATTGCATGCAAGAACCCTCTTGCCATAGTATGGATGCAAGTTCAAATTTGATCTGCTGTATTATGGTGTTGCAGGATTTTTTTGCCCGCATATTACAGATTCACAGAATGGTGATAATGGATAATATTGATCATGAAGTAGTCTATAAAATTTACACATCTGGAGAACAGACAAATACCACATATTAGTTCTAAGAATGTGTACGTTTTGGCAGGTCCTTAAAAATGTAGGTGAAGATATCCCTTTCCTTCCTTCAGGTTGTTTATTTTAGCAGGAAAATCTTACTTATACTTTCTCCCTGTCTTCTGAAGTTTTGCGTATCTACAGATGCTGTGTGTGCATGTAATAAACAATGATGATTTTCAAAAGCATGCTGCAGTGTCCTTGTCTTTCAGAGTCAGCATGCCTGTATTTTTATTTTTTTCAAGCACAATGAAATAGAAATTATGTTGTATATCAGTAATTGGTAGGTGCAAAAGAGTAAATTGTAGAAAAAAGATGCCATACTAGGTGCAGCTATCTAATACAAGAATAAGCATATCGAATCGCTTCACCCTAGATCATGGAAATACTTGAGTTGATGGAAGTGTTTAAGCTCATTGAACTGGCAGAAGGTCAGGTCTCTGCTTCCACCTTGCTCCATGGAGGAATGTTACCTCTGGCAGCGGTACGGTCGGAGCTTTGCTTGGTGCCTCTGTCAGGCAAGGGGGTAGGAGTTATGACATGAATGCTGAAACCCTCATTCTTCTCTGGGATTCACGGTACGGGAGATATTTTAGGCACCTTTTCCTAGGTGCCTAAAGTAACTTGCAGTCAAGCCCAGCAGGTGGTTGTCTTGTGCGTCTCCATCTTAGATGCAGGTGCTGTAACCCATCTCTCTCTGCATTTGACTTAATGCTTCATTATGAATTCTGAAGCTTCTCCAGACCTTGAAGCTATATTGTAATTCAAGCGATTACCTTTACTCGCTTCTTCCAGGAACTGCAACTCAATGTTAAATGTTTGTGCGGTTTTTTTTTTAAAAAGGTTTGAAAACCTATTTCTGAATGTTTTGACTTTTATTATTCACTGGTTTTGGCAGGAATAACAAATGGAAATTACTGAAATACTGCAAGAAATTCTCGTTCTGTGAGATACCCAGGCCAGGGAATTTGGGAAGAATATGAACCTTCTGAAAGGTTATCCAAATCAAAGCCAATCTTATAAATGTATTTCTCTGACATGTCTAGAGGCAAAACAAGACATGAATGTATCAATGTACAATCATTCTCTTATAAGAGATGTGGTAGTATCCTTCACGATTAAACGCTGTGCCAGAGGAAATGACTGGGGTTTTTATTCCTTTTCAGTAATGTGGAAAGTATGCCATGGGAGCAAGCAGGAAGAGGTTGTTTAGTGGAAGAGAGGAAGAAGAAACTGTTTGGAAGGGGTGGAGAGAGACAGTGCTAGCAGCAAACATAATCCTCTTGGTAGTGTGCCATGTTCAGCAAAGCTTAAGGGTTGGATTTTCCGAGGCATTCAGTGTTTGCCTAACTGTAGGCTCCTGTTGGAAAGAGTGATACAATGTCTGTTCGTGTCAGTGGGCACAGAGTCAGGCCAACTCTTGCGCGCTTTTCAGATGGGATTTTCAGATGCTTTCATTTCTGCATTTATGAATTCAGCATAGATAAAAAGTGGGTAGACAGCTGTGAGACAGCGGATCTATCAAAAATCTAATGGGACTTAAAACCTCTCCTGAGAGTGCCATGCTGAAACGAGTTCAAAGTAATTCCTCTTTATCCTTTCGTCTCGTAAAAGGCTGCCAGCGAGTAGGATCTGGAATCAAGGGGCAAAAATAAGCTTGCGGGCAAAAGGTTGGTTGAGGCAGGAGTGATGACTAGCTGAAGCTAGGTGTAGAAAGATCAATGTTTGTGTTTGGCAGCGATGTTCGCATTTTAGATTAAGTCAGATAAATATACCAAGCCTGATACATGGACTCGTTCACAGCCCCTAAAGATCCAAGTCTGTCCAGGTAGTAGTTCCTTAAGCAGTTGCTGATATTTTATGGCTTAACGCGTAGTAGGGTGAAGGAGTCCTTGGAAAGGTGGCTGTGATTTTAACAGCATTGTTACCTTAACCAGGATGAGGAGCATTGATACTTCAGGATGCAAATACAGGTGTCAGAAATGATCAGCCAAGGAAACTGAAAAGAGCTGTGGCCTGTGATAAATAAGCAAGCTGACAATATTGGGAGCTGAAGAGTAACCTTTGCATGATACCGTGTGATATCTAGGAGAAATCGCTCTCTGTAAGACAAAGCTATGAACAGTTTGCCAGCTGTTTGTTTTAGGAAAGAGGACTACTAGGAAAAAAGCAGCCATGCTGCATCCAAGTTTGTCTGGTCATGAGGAGGATATGAGGTTACAACCCTACAAACGCTTCACTGCACCTCCAGATGACACACCTTGCTCCTCAAACTCATTTGCCAGTTCTTAGGGCATCACTTCTGTCTCCGGATTCACAACTGCACCACACCTTCCCCTCACACTCACATGAGCCAAGGCTGTGTTGGGCCCTGGCTGAGTTCTGGCTGTCCCCAAGGAGGTGGGCACTGGTGAGAGGAGCCCCAAAAGCTTATCTGCTTGAGGAGATCAGAGACTTCTGCAGGCTCTGGGGTCATGCTGCTGGCTGGGCTCTGGCCTCTTCTATGCAGGCCTCCATAGGAAGGCCTGTATAGGAAGCCTCCATAGGCTTCTGCACAGGTGATGTCTAGAGCCAGATGTCACTGTGTAGTGATCCTCAGAGATTGTACTTGTCCTGTGCTCTCCCAACCCACGGAAATTCAGGTCTTGGATTAGCATTGTGAGTAAAATGAGAGACAAGGATTTGTCTGAAAGATGGGATGATAATGAAGTCTCGACTGCTTTTCTGTAACTCCTGTTTAATAATCAGTCTGTCTGAGTGACTGTCCTGGTACAGAGTTTGAACAAGAGCAAGAGGCAAGGCAACCCTAGAGAGGGAGCTTCAGACCCCGCTGAACTGCTCACTGCTGTAATGGCGCAAGAGGTACCTCTCGGTGGGGGGATACGTGTTGCCTTGTTCTACCTGTACCAACAAATGAGGCTGAATAGTGACAGTGTCTGATGTGACCAGTGTAGTAACTGAAGAAACTTAGAAGCATAAAATTGGTATGTCAGCAGTTGGGACGTAGCTGAACCATGTTTCGCTGATCAGACTGCTTGCACATCGTTTAATTCTGCTGGTTGCCTTTAACTACCTCGTACCTTCTTTTCTTTATGGGAAGAGTAATAATTTACCTGGAGGAATTAATGAGGTGTGTAAATTCAATGGTGTTGCATTTCAAATTTTGTAAAATTCATTAAGAGGCACATTGGGAGTTCACCTGTGATCTGCTCATTGGTTTTTTTAAAAGTTAATGAGTGTTGCATGTTTCTGTTTCCTATTTAGTTTTTCAAAAGAGTATTGCTTCTTGAAAAGGATTGCAAGCAGTCATTCGTGACCGTCCTGTCTTCATGTGTAGTGAGTTTCTATCTTTGTAAGATTTTTTTTTTTTAGCTCATTATGGGCAGAAATACTGTTGCTTGCTGACAGCATACTGGTGGCAACCAGACTTTCTTCAGGGGAGTAGCTCCCAGAGACTCGTTATGTTCAGGTGCTAGAGATAAAAGTAAAAACAGTGCCTGAAGAAAAAGGAGGTTGATCAGGGAATGTTTGTTACTTCCAAGCTTTTTCAAATGTTTTAATTAAGATGACAAAATACAGAAACACGATACTGTGAAGAGTGACTTGTATTTTTGCTGCATGCATTATTTGTAGAAAACAAATAATGTGCTCTTGCATTATTTGAAGAAGAAGAAAAAAAAAGACTGTAAACCCTTTCTGCAGCCAGAAGAATGATGGAAGCTAGAATCCTTTTTGCATAATCCCCTTGCTTTTTCGCTTGTGGATACAGCTGTGCTAACACAATACAACATTTGAGTTGAGAGGTCTGCAAAATCCTGGCACCAATGATAGTTTTCAGACTGAGGCTCTCACTTGATAGATTTTTCAAAGTGATACTGTGCTCAGTTGTAGCTATGTGGCCCTGGAAGTGGGCTTTCAGTTAACTTCAGAGGAAATACTTTCAAAAGGAAAAGTTTAATTTTGCCAAGAATCAGATAAGGTCAGAGTAATTAGACAAACCAGAGCTTTGTAGGTTAGAGATGAAGGCAACCCTCTGCATGAGGATGCTTAAATTTGCTGAAAATGTGAAGTTCTGTGAATATTTCTTCGCATATTCTAAAGTGTAGGATTGCATTTTAGAAGTATTTTTAAAAAAAAATAAAATGCATTTATCCTTCCTGTTTCGGGTTTCCAGTTTAACGCACCAGAAAATGGGTTCACTGAATTAATTGTAATTTATTTTTTTAATACTATGTATTTATAAATTGCTATTGTAATTTGATTGTAATATGATGCTAATTGACCATAGGTTTTCAAGAACATATGTGGCAGGCTCTACCTAGCTTCCATGCATTTCTGTTATGAGACAGTAGGGATTGTATTTCAGCTCCTCTACCACACCCTGCTACTGGCAAAGTGGAGGGCCTAAGGACTACATTGACAGCTATCAATCAGCATTAGTCTTCTGACATCAGCTGACCTTTGCTGGTTTATATTTAGGGTCTGGACTGATATTTTTCTCCTGTTCTTCCTTGGCTGCAGAATAGTAAAACCTGTTTTTGTTTGCCTGAAGTAGTTTCTGTGAGTGTCTGCGCTCAGTAGTTACATGGCCTTTACAGATTGAGAACGAATGAGGACAGCCAGTTCCTTCAGTGGGATAATTTAGGCTTAAAATACGAAAAAGTGGGTTCTGCTAATTCTGTTGGTCGGCCAACAAAAGGAAGGCTGCAGATCTCTCCTCTTCCCTCAGTGACGACATTAATGGAGTCTTTTCCCTCTATCCTTTTGTCAGCATTTGTAAACAGAGACTCTCTTCCTCAATCAGATCTTGTTAGGTTGGCCAAAAGATCAAAAATCACAGTTAGGAACTAAAGAACAGAAAACTGGTGCAGTTGTAATAGCCTCGATTCCTTAGGAAACCGAGCATAGGTGGGGTAAGAAGGTTTGTGGGCAGTGGCTTTTTAAGTTCCCCAAATTGCTGTGGCCTTTGCTTTCCAGCTCAGGGGAGCAATACAGACTGTCTCATCTTTGCTAGGACTCTTAGCTAAAGAAAATAGGAAGTTTTGCCTTGTAAAAGCAAGATTGGAATGAGAGGCTTCACGGGAAGAATCCCGAGAAGTCCAGGAAGACGGTGATCGTCACTACTACGTTAAGTATAAGAATATAAAACATCAAATAAAATTGCAGAAGAGGGGAGAAAGTACGAGCTGTTTTGACAAGAAGTCTTGGTTACATCCAGGCACCTGAATGGTGCTGTGGCATTCCTGTGTAAATAAAAAGCAGAAGGAGAAAGGAATGGAAAAAAGAAGATGGAAAGCACCTTTTTTTGAAACCTACAGCTTGTATGGGCATCAGCATCCATGGAATAGCATTGCATTTCAGAGAAATTTGCCAAGCAGACAAATTTTTCCTCTTCCCTGCCTTTTCTTGTCGTTCACACACACGAGCTTTGTCCCGGATTTGAAGAGCTGTGCGAAGACAGCGCTGCTTACAGGAGAGACTGGTGCTGCTGGAAGGGAGCCACCCAAACACGAGAGCAGCAGGCAGGAGTCTAGCACCTGCTGCCCTTTGAGAGCTAAGGGCTGTGGAGACTGCTAAGTACATAAAGTACTGCCCGCTTAAACACAGAAAAGGCTACCTTCCAGATGGGTAGACAAAAAGGTCACATGAATTATACAGTGAATTGGCTCCTGCAGCTTGATGACATTTTCAGATGGGTTTCCGAGCAATCACCCAGGCAATGTCTAAGCAAATCTATCTAGACTCTGCCTCAGTCCTCAAAACACAGAGGAAGGAGAAAAATGCTTGTCTCTGGTATGTTCAGGAGAAGACGTGCTTTGCTGTCTTTTTCTACGTGGCTTCCCAATCAAAGAAGGCAGATTTTTCCTTTCTGACAGCCTCATACTGTCTGAACTCAACAAAGACAACTTCAGAGCAGTGGTTTTTCAGCCTGTTTTGGGTCTGAATAAGCACCAGATGTGGGCAGCCATGTAGAGGAATGAAACCTCTCGACAGTAGGTTTGTTCTTCTGCAGTTGTTTCAGTGCACTGCAGTGGTACCTCTGAACTCCAGGGTGGGAGACAGGTAGGGGCCCACCCTCAGTTTTTGGGCTGTTGCACCCACCCCGGCCATCCATTTTACTGATGGGTCTTAATGTCTGTTTGCATACTGGGTGGCCTAAAAAAAGCGTACACACCAAAAAAACCCCAAACAAACGCAAAAAAGCCCAACAACAGTGTTTCCCACTGTGCTGATTTTAGTCAGAAGTACTAAAAACTACTCAGACATGGAACAGTATTTAGGTTACCCTAAGTGAGTTTGAAATTACAGTGTAACCACAAAGGGTAGCGTGGATTGATTCTCTGGCTGTGTAGAGAGCTGCGAAGAGCAAGGACTTGAGCTCAGCTGGGGCTCAGACTTATGGTCATACAGGTACTAATATTATTACATAAGTAATAACAGTAATAGCAGCTACAGAAAAGTTTAGAGCTTCAGAGCCTCTTATAAGCAGAATAAGCAGGGGTCTGTCTGAGGCTTTCTCCTGAGTTGGAGTCCTACTGCTCTTTGAAGGGCAAACTGCATTTGTATGTTTGCATTCTTCTGTATGTTTGAGTGTGGAAGCTTGTAAACTTCTGTTCTGTGTTGAAATAAGATGAATGTAAAAATCCTGGCTTGAACTTATTTTGGTAATAGGATTGCATGCAGACATCCTTGTGGTTAAAGTGGGGAAAAAAAAACAAAAACAAAAACAAAAAATCCCACATTAGATTTCCTGTGAAGGGGTGGTGGTTTGCAAATGTAACGATTAATGACTGAGAATAGAGATACAAATACAACTGCGTGATCTTGCTTATAAACCTCTAATGTAACTAATTTAAAATCTCTGGCTTTTTTTTCTGTGGAATTGAATTTGGTGGTGTCATTAAGGGAATAGCATCAACTTGGAAAACTGAGTTTTTTATTCTAATTCCTTTTTGGGTTTCTTGGGTCTTCCTCTACCTTAAGTCTTTCAGGCGCAAGCTCCCTTTGCGGAATTCATTGAAAGAAAACTTCTTATTTTATAATTTTAAAATTTTTGTTATATGGCAACCTTTAGATTGTTTAGAATAGCCAATATCAAATACCAAAAGTCTTTAAAACGTCTAATGCTCCGTGGAGTGGAACAATTGCTCTTGTTGCTATGTGGCAGATGAGGACACAGAGCCCAACTGATTTAGTAGCACCTGCAAACCCACCCACTTCCCTGGACTTCAGTCTCTTATAGGATTGGTGCAATCCAGTAATTTAGACAGACTTTAAGTAAAACTACACAGATCACGATGCGTTAGAGCCTCATCAGGAACGCATTCCTTTAAATATGCTGATTTACAAAGCAAGTTTTATTATATTTTTTTCTTCCCCCACCCCCCAGCGCTGTTTTTTGTCTTCTCTTGGTCATCCTCTAGTGCTTAGCTTTCACAAGAATGCAGAATTCGGGATTTTTCTTTCAACCTTTAAAGTCTGCAAACTCTGCCTGGAAAAGAGACTGGTTCCTGAGCTTCCCCGCATGGCTGCTTTTTAACCAGAATCTAAGTGGAAAAATGTAACCTTCTAGTGCTCTTGTGGTATGACCTCTGGAAATGGGGTGAACAACTTTAAGTTTCCTGCTGCGTTAAAACCAAGAGAAAAATGTTTCTTTTCTCCTGCTTCTACCTCTTACCCTTTTCCAGTATTTGTGCTTGACAGGGCTTTGCATTTAACCCTTTTTTTTCTTACAAGCTCCTCCTCCTCGGTCCCGTTTACCCTTGTTGATGCTTTCTCATAAGGCATGAGAGGGAAGCAGAGCGTGTGCGTGGGGGGGTGTGTGTCTGTATCAAATCTGTTTGGTTTTTTTTAAGTCTCTGCATTCTCTGTCCCAGCTGCTTTGTTTTGCTCAAGCTCCATCTGCAGCCATGCCACTAGACTTGTTTTTCACTTCTGCTCCCTGCTATTTATATTTCAATTTCTGCTTGTGTTACGTCAAAAGCTGTGCCTCTCTCTTAGTCTCTAACGTTTTGCACCTGTAATATTTGCCATTCAGGTAGTTGAAACTTCCAACGTAACCACCTACTACGTGGTCAGTAAATGGGTGAGTGAAGAGAAGAGTTAGGCTATTTTAAATGCAATTATAAGCTCACTGCTAAAAATCCTATAAGGACTTTTTAGCCATGGAACTTGATTCTTCTTTGGTTCAGAAGTTTATTCACAAATTACTAGCATGGATCGGTTGTGACTTTAGGTGAACTCTACTGATGAGCTGGAGATCACCCCCGTGGTATTTCTCATTATGTGCACATATTCTAGTTATGTGTTACTGTATTCTTCTGGGTGTGAAACCGCTCATTCAGTTTCTTCCAAACTGCATCTTCAGTTTCTAACTTGAACATGACCATGACTCTCAGAAGACTTCATTGCATTTTAGGAACTTCAAGCAGTTTTTGGGGTTTTTTGGGGGGGGATGTTTGGGGGGGTTTGTTTGTTTGTTTTGGTGATTTTTATTTTTTTTTGTCTGTGGGGTTTTTTTTTTTTATATTCATGGCAATGTGTTTTTTCCCTCGTGGGTGACTTTTAATTTTTTAAATTTTTTCCCTTCCTGGTCAGCCCCCTTAATACTGTATTTGAGTGGACTGTAGTGACATCTTAACATTTTGTTCTATTTGTACTTCATGCTGAGGTCAAGCAAACAAACAAAGCAATCGTTATGTTTTAGCATTCTTTTTTAATGAGCGCATTAAAATCTACCCAGATCAGCTGTGAAGAAAAGGGAGAAACACAGAACTCCGAGTAGCTGTCTTTTTGAAGCAATTTATGGAACAATAATAGACTAAAGGGATATGTAAAGACTCTGGTAGGAAATAAATGGCACCGTATTGTTGATGGAAAGGGTTTTGGCAGAAGGCTTGTTGTGACTGTTTCTGTGGCTTAGAAAGGAATTTCCTACAGACTGGACTAACCATTAAAAAAATGTTTCTACTTTTAGGAGTTCAAGGCATACAGTGGAGTCTTCCTGGGGAAGATGTCGTCTTTGACAATGAAAGCCCGTTGTCTGGACAAAAGAGGAAGTTTCTTTAAGGTAAATGGGACATTTATACGGAACATAAAGCACGTGGTTTTATGTGAAATGAGTGATGCAGAATGTGCAGTACAGTTTGTGATATCTAGCAACCTTTTTCTGTAAAAGAGAAAGCACTGGATTAAGCATCTCTTTTTACAGGTGGTATTTGTTGTTAGATTACCACCCATTTATTTAATGTGTATGTTGTTTTCCTGTACGCTGAATAGAATATTTGGTGTAAAACAGCTTTCTTTGCCACTAATGCTGGGAACATAAGCTTTGTTATGCATGGCCATAAATTATTAGAGTTTTCTTAAACTGGATTTGTGTAGTTTAAAGTTGTGGTACAGGTTCATGATTTCCATTACTGTATTGAAAATATGTTTCATTTCCTTGCTTATTTTAAGAAAAATTGGTGGAGTCTCCTTGTTTGTGTGTAATCTGAACGCTCTCAAAAATACTGTATTTGTGTTCTCAATGTATATTTCAGTCCTTTTTGTGTTTTGGTGATTTTGCTTTGTTTGGCTGTTGCTTTTTTTTTTTTTAAAGCCTAAGTGCACCTTGTTTGAAATGAATAAGAAGCTGGTGCTTAGCTCATTGCCATACTCTCAAAAATCCAGCAAGGCAGATGTCTGTGTCTTCAGGTGCCTGCATACTTTAAAGGAGACTAATGCTTCCTCCCTTGAGATAGTCAGCCTGACTTCCTGATGATGCAGGCACTGAGAGCTAGTAGTTCTGTACTGGCACGGACATGCTTATAGAGAGAAAACAGAAATAATTCCATTTAGGGTTTCTTTGTTCTGGGGGCTGTTTTGAGATGTCATGTGACTTATAGCACACCTAATAACAGCAAATTCCAGTGAGAAATATGTTTTGGGTGAGAGTCCTTCTGTCTCCCTGCCAGTTCCATTCCATCACGGAACAGAGCTGATGCATGGCAACGGGCCAGGAAGGCAACATATGCTCTCCTAATGCCCCTGGGAAACACCTGGAAGTACAGGCATGGGTGGAGGCCTCTCCAGACTTGAGGTGGTGCTCAGAGCTGCAGGGAGGTAGAGCCCTCAGTTGAAGCACCTTCAAATACTCCCAGGAACTCTTTAGAAATGCATTTTTCCCTGGGCGTGAATATCTGATTTTTGTCCCGTTAACCTCATTACAGCTGGAAAATGGAACCTTGAGAACCGCACAAGAAAAGATCTACTTCAGATTGGCTGCCTGCCATCATTAGGTTTTGTGCATCTTGTGTGATCATCTTCACTTATACATAGTTATAAATCATTTCTATCAAGGATAAAACTTGATGACTTCATTTTGCTTTTTCACAGTATTTCCTGCACAGTTAACTTGCATGATTGGCCCCAGATTTGCTCAGCAGTAGGGGCTTAGCTCAGGCGTGAACAATCACACTGCAAAAATAAGCATGGTCACTGTATCCTCTCTTCTGCCTCCTACTCTGTGTGAGGTTTGTTAAGGCTTTGGGGGGGTCAGTCAGAGGTTTTTGGGGCTGCAGTGAGCTTAGTGCTTTCTAGGGGAATGTGCGAATGTGCTTTGGTCTTTTTATATGGCAGAGAGAGACTTTATGCAGTGGAGAGACTGGAGAACTATTGTCTTTCAGGTTGGCATCACAAAAAGCAGAGGTACAGTGGGAATTATCAGTATGGTTTTCAAAAGACGACTGAATCCCACTAACTGTGTTTTTATTATGCGTAAAGGAGGAGGTCTGGAGGCAGTACCAAAGTTAATTGTAGAAAAGGCTATAATTAACATTTTCTTCCAGAAAAAAGAATTAGTTGATCTGAAATGCAGTTAACAGAGTCTTTATGTGCACTGTGTGAGTACATCTGCAAACACCATACACTTCTAGAGAGCAGGACGGGGAGGACAGTGTCCAGGCAGTGCCACTGTATTGGAAGTATCGAACTGTGGTGTCCTACCACTGGCCAGGAAGATATGTGTATTTTTGTGATGCGAGGAAGAGAGTGAACTGTCACGCAGACCAGCGTGGGGTCAGGGTTAAATACAACAGAGTTGAACTTGTCTGTTCTGCACTAGAATTTTGCTGTTTATAGAAAGCCAGGGTAGTGGCTGTCTTGCTGGGCAAGGCTTTGCTCTAAGGAGCAATCAAAATTTACAGGTGCTTCTGAGCACTGAATTAACTTGCCTTGATTGCTTCCCTTAGAATATTCATCACCTGCTGTAGCTTCTTCCAGCGAAAGATGCTAATACTTGCTGCCATCTCAGCTTATATTAAGAAAAAGCATACTGCTTTTCTTTTTCTAGTATTGCAGTGAATGTGATTGACCAGCCAAAGCCCTAAGTAGCGGCAAGCAGCTGCCACTTTACTGACTGTTCCTAACTCCTGCCTCTCTGCTCCTGGTGCACCGTGCTCTCCTCGCAGGTCCCATGCCAGACGTTTCGGGTGTTGCTTCTTCCATTCCCTTTCTTCCTGTGGGACAGAAATGTTATTCTGCTGCTGCCTGAATCTGACCCTGATGCTTGGGTGGGTGTTCTAGCTCTAAATACACACATGATAAGTTACGGACAAATGAGACCCAACCAAGCTGTGTCTGGTGCCTGTGGCACATGGAGAGCTATATTGATGGCCGGTGCAGCGTGCAGGACCAGTTCCTGTGTCAGCAGCTTCATAGTGCTGTTGTAGTGAGACACATACACATTACAGTGTTTGTTTCATGTGTTGCATGTTTGCTTTATCTTAAGGCAATCCTAGCAGGCCAATCTTTTGGAAACAGAGGATCAGCGCTGCAGTGACAGTGTGTTTTCCTCTTTGGCTTGCCCACAGCTTCATGTGGTCAGCAATAAACAGGGTCTTCTGGGGACAGGAACCGCTTCTCAGTTTTGCAACAGACTCTTGTTATGTCTCATATCTCAAAAGCACAAACATCAAGCATGTTTGGCAGTCCACAACGATATAGGGAGAATGGACGTATTTTCAAATTGTGGTGTGAAACTGTCTCACTTTTAAGGACTATTTCTAGGTTGTCAATTAAGCATGTGCTGAAGGAATCATGATGTCAGTGGGACTGTAAGTGCCCATGTCACTTTCTGCAGTCCTTTGATATCTCCTTGTGTAAGTACTTCTTGTGTGGAAAATAGATGCAGGAATAGCTATTTTGTGTACCTCCTGTTCATGATGTCATGGTTGTAGTTACTCAAAAAGATTAGGAATGCCGTATGCCTGAGCAACTTCAAGACATCAGACTCTTAAGGGCATAAGAAACGCTGTCAGTTAAGAAACTAAGGTTGTCTTAAATTTTCCCAAGGACAGGCTGGCAGGGGAATGGCTTGAAGAACAGTGGGAATAAAAAATGCCTCAAAGCTACCTTTTCAGACCTCTCACCACCCGTGGGAAGTTGCACTGTTGGACCACCGTTCTGAGCCTATGGGGTTGAATTGGAAACTGCAGGCGGTCAGTGTATCCAGCCTGTATGTAACGTACCCGGTGTCTGTGTGTGTGAACCTGTGTGCACAGTGAAATTTCCTGCTCTTTCTTTCCCTCCCCCACATTTGTAAAATTAAGATATAGCCTTTTATCCATGCTGACCTGTACTTCAGAATGGTCTCCCAGATGCACATACCGTGTATGGTGTACTTCTGCATATGGCTCTCATGTTGTGCTTGTTACTTTACAGTTGCCCAAGAAACCTTTAGCATGCTGGCGTGCGGTTTCTCAGGGCGCTTAAATCCTCATAAACAGCATCTTACCATTCTCAGCAAGGTTTATGAGAAAACTAATTGACAAATACCAGTGGGAAATTCCAACTATTCTTTCTGGTTATTAAATCGTTCCTGTTGCTGTAGCTCCTAACCATCTCTTAGTTTTTCCATGTTCATTATTTCGACTGTTAGTACACCAGGAAAACAGTATTGTCCCTGTTTTACAAAGAGTGAAAGTCTAGTTTTATAGGCTAAATCCTCTGTAGTCTTTATGCCTTGCAATTGATAAAGACTCAAAGCCAGCAAGTAGTAAAAATGAAGCAAAGATTGAGTTAGGCTTGGGTAATTCTGGGACTGAATAATTTGCCAGTAGTTACAGAGGAAGTCTGTGGTACAGCAAGGAACTGAATATATGTCTCTGACAAACATCCTTTTTACTGAACCATTCTCCTCCTTATCAAAATGTTCCAGCCTTCATTGAACTGGCATCAGAGGTTTTGCACCACTAAAGCTTTTCTGTCCTAAAATCAAGCACTGGGTAAAACTTCGTTGCTTACTGATGAATAAGACACTGAATAATGTTAGTGGTCTTGAGAACTCATAGCTCACTGTGGAAAAATAACCAGAAACTGCAGCCACATATCAAAATATTTAATTGTATTCAGACTTTTGGACAAGTCCAGAAATAGCGTTCCCAGTTTGGCTCCCCTCTGGCTCTTCGCCACCTCGTCACACAGGGTGCTCTTTGAGGGTTGCTACAGTCTGCTTATCAAAACAGGAAGGAAAAGATGTGATGCCAAAGAGGATGCAGGTCTTCAGAAAGAATGAAAAATGAGATGCTGGCAGGAAGGGGGGGGTGGTAAGTGCTGAGGCTCATTTGTCCACTCTGATACTGATCCTTGCTGTCTTCAGCCCGTGTTCCCTTGCCAGATTACAAGCACTGATCTTACCTTTTCCTCTTTAGCTCCTGTAAATCTCAGGGCTTGGAAACATTCTGCAGTGGTCACCTTGGCTGATGCTTTCAATGTGATCTCAGTAAGATGGCAATTTCATTTAATTCTCTGTACTTATTTACATTCCAACACAAAAAAACAAGAGTTGCCATGCAGTGATGGATGAATGATTTTTCTAAAAATGTCCTGAAACAGGCATCAGGTCAAAGCCACCTGTCTTCCTCTTGGGTGTGGGAAACTCTTCTTGAGTTGAAGGAGTAAGGTGACCTGTAGCTATAGCTGGGCTTCTGAGAGGGGCACTGGTCTGTGTCTGGTCCTGGGCATGTGCTTTCCCTGATGCACAGCAGTGATGCATGTGTAGACAGAGCAGCTTCGGAAAGGTGACTGTAGCTCCTTGGGAGTGTGGTGCTTCTAGTGAACACGCTTGCTCTGATTTTTTGCTGCTTATATGCCACCCTGAAAGAGTTAAAACATAAAAATGGAATATGCGTTTTCTGGTGAGAGTGCGCTGGGGAGCTGAGACATGTTGTGTTTGTGGTCTGTATGTAGGAATTACACTGACACCCCTGCCAGCTTCTAAAAGCTGAGATCAGTCTTGTTAAATGAAGAGTCAGTTGACAATAAGCATAGCGTGATACGTTGTGAAAGGAAACGTTGTGGTTTAAGATGTTTGTAATCCATTATTTTGTTCATGGATTTCAGGAATGTAAACAGTTAGTACATGAGTACTTGCGACAATTTAATGTTTAGGATAGGTTTGGCTAGGGAATATTGTGCTGGGCTCCTATGTGAATTCTTGCTGACTGAGTCATAATTATTATTGGGTTTTACAGAGGTTGCATTGTAGTTTTTTTAATTTACAGAGCAATGCTTTATCAGAATTAAACTCTAAAGGAAAAACATTAGACACAAAAATGACTATTTATCATGTTACGTAAGTTCTCCTTTTAATTTTGGGGTTTTTCAATGTTAAGTAATTCACCATCTGAGAAGATGTCAAATACATTTCTTTTTATGTAAACCTCTTCTTTCTGTAGCATAGCAGGGTAATATCTATTTCATAGTCCTAAATAATCTGTGACAGATTTCTTCAGATTGCTTTTTAACTCTTGGGGCTCACGTGTGTTGTTTTACACTAGCAGGGGCCTCTGACAAATACATCCATCTACTTCAGTTGTATTTCCCTGTGGAAACTGCCTCTTGTGGTCTTGATTTCAAGTCCGTTGAAACCAATGGGTGAGTTTTCCCATTATTCCCCCTCTTTGCAAATCACACCCTTTGCAAATACAGAAATCTGTTTGAAGAATTCAAATATTATGAGCTAAAAGTCAGCCTTATGTTGCTGCTTGTTTTCTCCGAGTTGGATGTAATAATAGTATGCACCCAGGATCCTTCCTGCATTTTGTAGAAACATATTATTAACAGCTCACTTTGTATAATGCTAATCATGCAAGCATCACGTAGGCTGTGCAATGATCAGAATTTTAATTGATCCTAAATACTTCAGAAACGATGTCATAAAATCATGAGTACAACTTATGTTATTTGATAGAAAATGATTTGTCACGTGCTGTTGTAGTAGTATGTGTCAGTTAATTGCAAGAATGCCCAAACGATGGAACTCCAAAAGACTGCTTTTTTTTTTTTTTTTTACATCAGGAGAAGAGTAACTTTTTTTTTTCTTAACATGAAAAAGAATTTAAGGAAAATCTGTTGCCATTTGCAGAAAATACTGGCAGTTTATTTTAAAAACTGAGGGTTTTATTTCTTAAAGATAAATGTTTTAGTTCAGGTCCGGTACCTGCTGGTAGCCGATGAGTCACAGTTTGATTGCAGAGCATGTTCCGTTCTGAGGGACTTTGCAGGTCAGGTTCAGGTTTGATGCTCAGAACTCGGCCTAGTTTTCTTGTGCAGGACGTACTGACTTTTCATAGACTAAGGAAAGACTGCCTTGTGTCATGAAGGATATGTAGTATACCCAAGAAATTTGGCCTGTAGAAGAGAACATGAGCTTAAGACTGCCTGAAATGTTCCATTTTGTTTAAGTTCTCTTTAGAAAAAGAAAAAATAAAATTGCAAGGCAGTAAAATTCCTCTCGGGAAAGGCAGTTCTGACAAATTCTCTTCAAGGCAGACATAAAAATTAAAAAGTGTTAAGATTGCAACGTCTTCAAGATAAAACTGTTCTGCAGTGCTTGCCTTATGCTATTCTGATTTAAAGTGTTTATAAGTTAAAACCTGTTTTAAAATACTTGTTTTCAAGAACTTTAATCTTATATAAGCAAGTACCTTTCCCAGACAAAGATGTAAAAGGCAGTTGTGTTAAAGGGGCTGAACCTGGCAGCCATACAAAAATAACTGCGAACAACTTCCAAAGATGAATTGGATATTGGAAAGCATCAGAAAATACACTGCCATGGTTAGCTTTTAGATATAAGTAAACAAAAGAACTAACCAAGGAACTGCAGTGTTGGAAGGTTATGCAGTATTTAAATTGCTTTGCATTGTAGATCCATTCCATCTTCCAGGGTCAAACTGACATATTAAACGATAGCGTGAAGTGTGGAGTGTCAGCTTGAATTTTTGAGCATAGTATCATGCTATTAGTACAAGTTGGATTACAAGTATTTGCTGTAGTGCCCAGAGATTGTGTACTCTGGGAGGGAGTTGTTTTCTGAGTTTTGGGGTTTGTGGTGGTGGGGTGTGCTGGTTTTTTGTTGTGGCTCCCCCACCAACCCTGGTCAAAGCCAGTTAACACAGTGAAGTCAATTAACACCCAGATAGCAACACGGCAAGGCAAGTGTTGAGGCGGTGGCTGAAAGCCCATGGATGCTTCTGTGGAGAGCTCCTCATATTGTATGCTTTTCAGGGAAAGATGCTGAAAAACTCCGTTGTTGTGCAAACTGCCTGTGAGCCACTTAATCTCTGTAGATGTGTCGGAGAACAGGGCGCACTTGCTACTGTGGTGGTTCTTCATGGCTGCAGTTGGTCTTGTGGGTGCAAAGCCTAAGGAGATGTTGCCTATGAAGAGCAGCTACTTGCGCAGAGCTGATTCATCTGTCGTGTCCAGCAGCTGGTTCATGAGGAACGGCAGCTTAGCTTTCATGCAGTTACCAGTGCAGGAAGCTTTGTAGGGAAAGAAGTCTTGGCTGTGGTGCTGGCACCTTACGATTCCAAAGCAGCTGATAATGGAACAAAGGCTTTCTCCACTTTGCCTGCCATTTCCCCTTCTGTCTTTGAAGCAGAAGCACGTGCTTCCCATGCTGCTTCTCAAGATACCTGGTGCCTCCGTACCTCCAACCGGCTGCCAAAATCTCCCCCTTGCCATTCTTTACAGCTTCTAGGAGTTGTTAGCACAAATCCGCTAGCTGCTGCTGCCTCGGCGGGGTGGGCAGTCAGCATCTGGCTGCCATCCCGTGCCCAGCCTGCATCTCAGCTCCCTGCCTCTCCTCCAGCGCAGGCCTGGGGAAAGCAAATGCCAGGTAAACTTGGAGAGTTGGGTGGAGCATTGACTCGCCCTCCCCTTGTTCCTGATCAGCTTGTCTGTATGGATGGTTGATTTCTTTGAGGAAGCCAGGGGATTGCCAAGCAGTCGGTCTCCAGCTCTGCTTGAATCTTAAGGAAACAGCTGACGTTTGAAGGAAGACTGAGACACATTTGTTGCCAGGCAGAGCTGACATAATCCCTTTCACTGGTTTGATGACAATCCCTTGAAAACAAATAGATGGTCAATTCCAGCTTGATTATTCTGAGATTGACTGTCTTGAAGATGCTTGTGTGATTGGCTTTAGGTTTTGCCATACTCCATGCAATGGAAGGAGCTGGGGTTGGGGGTGATTCCTCTGGCTTCACACTCTTCCTGGGCTCTTGTGATCCCCCCGTCAGGCCCTGCAGCCAGGGGATCAGAAAGGGTGACCAGCGCGTGTAGCCTTGGAGTAGAGTTATATCGCTAATCCAATGGAAAGGCTGCTTTGCTGACCTTATTCAACATTGCGTGTGGCAGAGCTCTTGCCTCTGTTTTCATTAGCAGATGAAATCCTTGAATAGCGTTTAATAATACGTTGAGCTTTCAGGTAGTGATTTCCACGACAAGTTCCTATTTTAAATGAACGTATTCAAATACAGTTGCAGATCATTGTGAATCAGTTGCCATCTACAATGAGACTCCATGTGCTGACCCATGTTGTGTGCTGGGAGCCGACTAGTGGTGCCTTCCTTCTGAGATGGCTCCAGGCAAGCCATGACAGGAAGCCCTAATATATTTACAGCTGGTTAAATGGCTAAATTACTCATATTCGTGACTACTTGGTGCTTGAAAAACTTCACACCCAGACAGTGAATAGGAAGCATCTTCAGGAAATTTTGTGGTTTAAAACTAAAAACTGAGCCTTGCTTCATCTGATAGAAAAATTAGTTGTTTTTTTTTTAGCCCTTCAGGATGAAGCACACAAGGTGGTTCTGTTCCTCACGTGACTGCGTTCCTGACTCTGCAGACAATGTTAGAGCCTTTGTGGCTATCTAGTGGGAAAAGAAAAAAGGCTGTAATCTGGTCAATTCAAATAATTCAACTCTCAGTTAGGTTCAGGTGCAACTTTGTAAAGGCTTTAACCGTGGCAGAGAGTTGCTGCAGCAAGGAAGGGCTGCACGCTACCATATTGCAGCGGTTGGGAGGTTCAGAGAGCAGAAAACACTAGAAACTTCACAGTAGACCGAGAATGAATTCTGCTTTGCTCATTCAGCTGCCAGAGAGACTGTGAGAATTTCATCTGAGAAACCTACTGTTTGGAGGCTGATAGTAAGGTGGAAACCTAGTGCCCAGCGTGGCTGGGAGAAGTATATTGCCTTAATTTAAGTCAGTCTACCTCGTAATCTAAAAGTTCCATTTCTTGGCACTGAAGTCAAGTAAAATTTGTGAGTCTTGTTTTTGCATACTTGAAAAGGGGCTAAGCTGAAACATGTTGCTCTTGAATGGAGGACAGAAAATACAGGGCAGGGAAGTGGTGAGATGTATGCCAAGATAAGTAGGTAAAGGTGTGAATGATAAGGGTGTAAAAAGAGCAAACAGAAGACTGTGCTGAGCAATTACAAGCTTTTAAAGGAACTGAAATGCTTCAGCAGAACCAGAAGGGATGAGAAGGCTACAAATGCAGTAAAGGCATAGTAAGACTTGCATCAGCAGTGTGTATTTTATTTAGCAGTAACAACTTGTATGGTTGTGTTTGACTACTTCATTGCACTTAGCAAACATAATAATGAATGAAGACTGGTGGAATTTAGCAGGTAATTAAAACTGAATATTTTTTGCTTCTATTTTGATATTGGAACATCTGCTCTTTAATAAAGAAAGCCCCTTGGCTGTGTGTTCCACTGTGAAGCGCCTTCAGTTATGAAATGTGATTTTAATCCAGGAAGAGGAAATACTAATTTAAGTAACTGATAAGTTGTAATTAAACCTGGAATAGTCTGCTCTGCTTTTTTCATATAGTTGTCACGCTCCTTATTTAAAAATGGCAAATTGTATATTTCTTTCTGAACCATGTATTTATTTCTGAACATATATTTATTAGGGTTTTTTGACTTGTGTTCCATTTGTCTTGATACAAATAACAACAAGAAATCCGTTGTCTCAATATTTTAGAATGCCAATAGTTATTTAGAACTAACTTTAAGAAGGCATATTGCTGTTTGAAACTAATTGAATAGTTTAAGAGTGGTTATTGTAGCTAGAGACTGTAATGGATTGCTCATCAGAGATTTAGGCCTAATAGAGCTGATCCTTCCACTTCTACTGTTTAGTCACAGCTTGGAAGAGAAATGCAATTTTTCTCTCTTTATATACTTGTAGTCAGCTTCTCTGTTTTGAATTTGTTGTCTATCGAACTGAATTAGTGGATCTTTCTACAGGTACAGAAGGATTACTGTACAGAAAAAAATAAATAATTGGCTAAGTACATCAGCTGTATTTGGGTTCATAGCCAAAGATCCATAGATCAGTTGCTTTCTTTTTGTTTAAAACCTGAACAGCAATCCATGTGATTGAAAAAAAATGTGTTTGATTTTCATTCTTTTAATGGTTGACTTGAAATCTTGGCATGGCTTGTCATAACTTCAGGTGTTATTTTAAAAAGAAAAATGTTTGATTTAAATGTCCTGGGAGTTGTTTCTTAGACCATTACGTGCACGTGCCCACTCTGAATACAGTGCATGATAGGGGTGTGCAGCTCTTAATTCCCTGGGGAGGGTAGTCATCGTTTTTTTCATTAGTACATGTCAATTCAAAGGCATGTTTTCTGCTACCGAGTAGATGGCTGGAAGACCTGAGTGATCTGAATCCCAGAGGTGTTCTGGTCAGATTGCAGATTTTTGGGCGGGTGATCCATTTACTGGCTAGTTTGGGGTGCCTAAACCAGGGCACAGGTTCTCTGTTCCAAGGCCAGCACAAACAGCCCAAAACCTTGGGTTATTTGCCAGGGTGGCTGAGCAACAGGGCATGATTTCACAGGGCGGCTGAGGGGATCTAGTGACTCGCTGAAAGGGGCAGACGTACTCCCAGCCTGGTGCTGTCATCTGTCTCCTGGCATCTGCTCTGGAGCTTGTCTCGCCCCCTCAGAGATGAGGTTCAGGTCATTTAGCCAGCAAAAACTAACCAAACTACAAAGTGAAAATTTTTTCCAACCTTTTAGCAAGCTGAACCAGCTAACAGGGCTAGATGAGCAGACAAGCCAGCCTGAGGGAAGAAGTGGAACCTCCCTGTCCAGGGGCAGCACACCACAGCATGAAACTCCCCCTCCATCAGGTCAGCGAGAATTGCAGCTCTAATCCTCTGAATTTCAGAGGATTACAAGAAAAAAAAACAATGTATTAAGGGTGATGATGCGAAGGCAGTGGAGGCTTTAAAAAGAGAAAAAACAATGCCGTGTGATCTGCAAGATGGAGTCAGCCGTGTACTGGCTAGAGCCTGGTACTGCTCTCTGAGCACCCAGGTCAAAGCTTTCCTCTAAGGCGATGCTGCTGCCCATAACCGCTGTCAGATGCACACGATGACACCACAGCTGCCTGGTGAGGCTCATCTGATGGCAGTGGCACATGTATCTTCCACTGTGTAAAGCCAATGTGGGGGCTGGATTCATCCCTTATGCAAAAGGCGGGATGGATTTACCTGTCCCCAGCAGGGCACTCGGTGGCTCTTTTTTGGGGTGCTGAGTGCTGCAGTGAGGTGCGAGGCTCCTCCATCAGGAAGATTCAGGTTCCTCCTGCTGCTCTTTCTCGTGGTCAGGAAGGCATTGCTCACCCCTCGCCGCAGTGACTCAGGGGGTGTTTGAGAGTCAGCAGGTGGAAGATCTTTGTAAACTGTAATGCTGGTGGTACAGTGCGGCTGGGAGCTCTGACCTTGGCAGAAAGAAGCCTATGGTATGAGTGTAGTGTGTGGTAATTCATGCTTACTTAAGGTATACTTAATGGAGTTGGCTTACTGTAGGCAGGAGACTGAAACTTCTTTTGAATTGATCCAAATAATGCTGCACAGCAAAGGAGGGTGTGGATTTCAGAGGTAAACTTCCAATAAAACAATATAGGAAAAATCTTGCCTGCAATTCTTTGAAAGCGCTGCTGTACTGAGCTACCTAACGCTAGTGGGACCCGGGGTCATGTCTCATGGGTGACTGTTCTAACTTGGGCTGGAAGCTTTTTTTGCTTCCTCTGCCAGGGTTTTTGTTTGTTTGCTCTGAGGTGCGGGGGTGGTGGCAGAGGAGACGGCATCACCACAAACCTTTTTCATTAGGTTTCACCACAGGCAGGAGGGAGGGAACACTGCCAGGGTTTATATACTGTCACGGTGCGGTGTGGCAAGCAAATGTGATGCAGTTGCTGCAAAGAATGTCCAAGACAGCATGCCTCGCAAAATTCGTAGTTGGTTTCTGCTCAACAAAACATTTCCCAGACATCTGGCTAGCAAATGCTGTATTTCTCAGGATACAGCCCTAGCGCTAATCTCGCCCGCTTCAAAATGAGTTCTAGGTTTTGTGTCCAAAATTAGGATTGTGTTCCACCTGAGCTGAAGTGTTACAAGGCAGTTCTCTTTTAATTGAGTTGTTCTGTTCAAGTGCAGTCCAAGACCTAATGTGAAAAGCAGCCACCCATTTCCTTCTTGCTTAGTTACTTTTCATCCACCAAAATATAACGCTGGCTTAGTGTCCCTTCTGAAATAACTCTTGCAGTTGGAACTCTTCTAATTATATTTTTTTTTCTTTCTATTTGAGAAAGTAAATGCTACAAATGATCAAATAATTTAGTTCTTTTAAGCTGTTGTATAGTATGTTGAGGCTGCAAACTTAATAATTTAAATAAAAAAAAGCTAGTCAACCTGGAAGGTTTTGTACTGGCACAAAACAGGAATTATTCTTCCTCTGAGAACGATTATAAGTGGCCCCAACCCTTACTTTTTCCTTTGAAAGGGGAAGTCCAAATAGGATGTGATTTTAAAAAAAAAAAAAAAAAAAAAAGTTTGTAACCTCTGGTGACTAAACTTGCCCGGGCTTCTTTTCCACGCCTCTTCCACTCACTTGACGTCATATTATTTTTGTCCCTTTCTAGCTCATTGACACAATTGCCTCAGAAATCGGAGAACTGAAACAGGAGATGGTACAGACAGATCTCACAGTGGAAGATGAATCTGCTGATTTGCGAAGGTGATTAAAATGTTTATTTTCATAGTTCCTGGAGGTGTACTGTGACAGGAATGTTTTCATTGTGCTCTCTTCTTGGGTGGCTTACGTCCTAGCACTTCTGATCCTGGTAACATAGGGGGTGTAGAGAATCTTGCTCTTGACTCAAGGAATTTGCCTTTATGCAGGAGGAGTGCCCAGAGATTCAGTTGTTCTGTGTGTTTGCCTTAATATCTTCTAAAAGCAACTGAACTTCACTTCTACTTCCATGTTACAAACCTTGGATATTGATGAATGCCTAAAACAGGAAACTACTGATGTTATTCCCATTGTCTATGGCAATGAGCTTTGCTTTCACGCTGTAAAAACTAAAAATGTCCATTGCTTTAAGTGGCTCTGTGAAGATTCAACATACAATAGCACGATTTATTTATTGTTCTCAGGTTAGGAAGTCAAATATTAACTGTTATGAGCTGATGCTTTTGTGGGTTATGTGTTTCTGTTTGTTTCTATGCAAGTATCTTGCACATTAAAAAATAATTAAGTAGATGGGGGCATCTCCTTAACCTTAAAATGTTTTGAGATACATAGTACAGTGCAGATAAAAGTTCTGGCTTTTTAAAATGTTTGATGCCATGTAGGGTGTGGACTGTGGAAATATGTAACGTTAAACTTGTACCTTTAAGTGGGCATAGTGGGACCCCAGCATTTTGGCTTTGTTATGACTGTTGTGCTTGATTGGTAATGTCTGTTAAATTGACATCTAGTGGATATTCAATATTTTAATCGTTGTGTTAACAACAGAATGCATTTTTGTACTTATTGTTGAAATATTTGTTGCAAGAGGAAAGCAACCAAGCGCAGGCATTCTGTTTTATCTGACTGCACGAGGTGGGCCGGTTCTGGAGCTGGTGGGCTTTGTTCTTCAAGGCGGTTAATGAAGTGGGTAATAGTATGTTAATTAGAATTACATCCATGGTTTTTGGCTTTTCTTTTTCTTCCTATAAATGCTTTTGAAATGTGCTAAAACTTACTACAATACATATTTAAATTATTTAAGTAAAACATTGAGCAGCATCTTTGTTGCCCAAGTGGTAAAGAACATAAGACAGCTGAACTAACTAAGGTCCTTGGCTATGCCACTGGTTGCACATTATTCAAGTTTTAAAGCTTTTGAAGGCACGGGTTTTTTTACAGGGGCAGAAAGGATACTTTCTCCATTTCAGTGGATTCAGCGAATTAACTTCAGCAATCATTATCTAATTTTCAGTTAACAAAAAGCTTCTTGTATCTCTGAATATACCATATGCGTGAAGGACTAAGATCTAATACTTCTAAAATCTTGGTGGAAATACTTAGCTGGAAACAGTCAATTAAATCTCCCCATTTTACAGATCCAAGACCCTTTTTAACTGATGAGGTTTTTTTTTGTCTTTTGTGGATTTTTTCACTAAATTTGTTAATGTTGAGTGCAAAATATATTTCAATTAAAATATTGAGTACAGCTAACATTAAAAAGTGAATAATACAATTTCCATGACTACTTAAGTGAATTCAATCTCATATTGAAATAATAGCCATCCAATAAAAGAACTTCATTCTTTGCTGTCACTTTTAAGATGATAAATGTAAAATATGAACTCTAAATATAAGAATTAAGGTCAATTTTTGAATGACATCATAATTCTGAACTGTGTGCTTTTATGTAAGGAAGAAGTTGTATCAAAGTTGGTATAAATTATATAATCAGTTGTTGACTTTTATCTTTTGTTTATATAGAACTACAGAGCAAGACTACAGTAGTTTCAACTGAGGTTTTCCAGAGTTCTTATTTTAAACTAGACTCCCCACAAGGATGTGTTTACTATTATAACTTTATTTCTTTGTAGTTAATTTAAAAACTTCATCATTAATGTAGGTTGCTTTTATTCTTGTGTGTTCCGCTGTTCAGAAGTTGGTATCTTGATGTGGGTTTTGGATTTGCATCTAGAGAAATATGAGCTAAAAGGAATATCTATTTTTTTCTTGCTTGTTTTTCACCTTAGCATATATCCACATGCACCCAGAACAGTTTTAGAAAGGCAGCAGTTACAAGAGTTCTTAACTGTATTCAGGAAAATAAGTACATGAAATCACATGTCTGCAACTTTAGTGTTGTGGTGTGGGGGATTGGTTTGTTTGGGGTTTTTTTTTTGTTTTGATTGCTTGGGGTTTTTTGTGGTTGTGCGGTGACTTTCATGTTTATACTCCTCCCCCCAGTTATATTTTTGGACTTGCGGACTCCCCTTTTTACTTCGGTGGCCCAATATTGAGAGATTCAAGTAACTGGGCCTGCAACTTTGGCTTGTACGCATATAAAAGCCAGGCAAAAAGGAGGCTTGTAAAAACGTGTATTGAGTGGGACACTCGTGTCATCAGTTTCAATATTCCACAGTGTTTGATGCCTTGGCTTTTTTCCCAGCGGAGACACATATCTCAGTAAAGCAAATGAGTGGAGTTGTCAGAAAAGGGCATAAATGGGATAAATTTCTGACCTGCACTGTACCGGTGATCTTTGAGAGGGTAACTAGAGAGCTTGCAATGGCAGCCCAGGTCCACGTAGGATGGGACAGCACACGTGGTGTGGCTGGTGGCAGCCCGATGATCTTTTAGGAGACCCTCAGCCTCCCTCGAGGGCCCTAGGACCCCTGCATGTCTGTTGTCTTTGTGAATGACGGTGAGGGGAAAAAGCCTGCTGCTGTCCCTCTGCAGGGAAGGCTGTAAAGCCCCAGTCTTCCTGGAACGTTTGATGCCTGTGAAATGATTAAGGGATCACGCAGCAGGATCAGCTGCTGGTAGTGGCAGCTGCTGCAGCTTATTCCCTTCCTGCTCTGTTACCATGACAGAAACGAGGGCAGAACTTTGCTCTGTCCTCATGTTTTGCTCTGGACTGCCCTCAGTCTTTTACATTTTTCCACAGCAATTATTAACGTAAGTAGCAGTCATCTTCTGTGTCTTGCGTGGTGGATTGCTTCTGTTATTGTTGACAGGTAAGCAACAACCTTTTCCCCAACAGCTTTGTCCTGTCCCTTCAGCTGTAATGGGATGGAGAAGAAAGTGACAGTCCAGCTGCTGAGGAGTGGAGGTAATGCTCAGCAGGGGCTTTACGCCCGCTCCCAGCTGATGCTTGATATGACTGTATAGGCTGGGCCAGTGCAATTAAGGCCTGTTAAATTGCAGGATTTACAGAAATCCAGGCACTTTTTGCAGTGGGGATTCAAACTGGGTTAACTGTGGGGAGCCTTTGGTGGGACTGGACCAAAGCTCACACTCACCTGCAATTTTAAAAAGAGTCACTTTGTCTCTCTGGTGGTGTTCTTTTTGTCCTTGTGACTGGGAAACAAACAAGAGGAATATTCCTCCCTACTGAGTAACAGTGGAGTGGGAGAACAATGAAGCTGGACACAGAGCTGTGTCTTGCAAACCTTTGTACTGTGGCAAAGAGTTGGTAGCAAGGCCTATTAAGTTGCATTGCTGGGGAGACGCTGAGCAACCTACTGCCTTGGACAAAGAGCAGACCTGCTCTTCTCTCTCTGCCCCTGCCTCCAGGTAACATGATCCTGGTGTGCAATTACCCTAAAAACAGAGGCCAATCCAGGCAAAAATGTGTGAAAAATGAGTGAGGAAACGTAGACACGTTCAATCGCAAGTTAGTCCTTATCTTCATTACAATATCAAACCTGGCCTCTCACTATGACCCTCCTCCTGGCTAGTGAGTGCATCTGGGATGGTAAGCTAAAACCAGGGTTGCTCTTTCATTTGGGATGATAACCAGCCTTCCCTGTAGTGTCGGAGCAGACTGAATCCCTCAAGTGCTTGTGGTCATCTAGGTCCTTCCTACAACTCCTCTCATGCCCTCAAAAGGGTGGGTAAGATCTTCCATAGTGGGGTATGTGCGTGTACTCGTGTAAATCCTACAGCAGCTGGCTTAGTTTAATTCAACACAGCAAACCCATGGAACAGCACTGGTGATCCTGATACGATGTGCATGCAAGCTGGATGTACCTTCACTGTGTCCATAACCCGAAAGAGAGAAAAGTCCATTCCTCAGGACAGTGTTTGTCAATGCAGGAGGTTGGTAGTAGTTTCAGAAAGCAGATCTGCTCATTTTCCCAAGTCTCCCAAAAAATGGGAGAAATATTAGGAGTTTAGGTTTTACAAGGTTTTAGAGCAAGAGACATAGGTAAGATTTGACACCAAAAAAAAATTGCGGTGGAGAGCAGGAGCATTTGCTTCGTAAATACGTGATCAAGGTGTATGTTACAGCCCTGGGGCTGTGAGGGAGAGGATCATCGTGGTTACAGGCTTCAACCTGTTCCTTGTCCTTTTTATGTGAGCTAAGCCTAATCAAGATGCAGTACAGCATTATTTATCTTCGCAGTTACCTCTGTTTACTTCCCCCAAGCCTATGGGTTTTCTCAAATCAAAGGAAACTTGCATTAATCATGTATTTTCTTTAATTCATTATGAGTTGTGTTGAAACTCCTCTCCCACTGGAGATGAACCAGTGTAGTACCCCTGCATTAAAGTAGACTATCCATGGATGTTGATTTATGTTTCAATTCCGAGTTTAATGTGACCTAGTCAGAATGTCTTTTATTGGGAGACACTGGGGAGAGTGAAGAGGGAAAAGAAAGAGGGGGAGTGGGGGGTAGGGGGGGGGAAACGAAAAAACCAACCAAACAAAAAACCTCAAACCCCCAAAAGTAAAACCAACAGAGAAATTCAATTGTTGCATAATATATAGCATATTTTGTTAGCATTTAGGTTACAGCAGCTTCTTATTCTGTACGCTTGAACTGATCAGGTGATTGTGAGGAATTCAAATGGTGGTTCTTTCCGTGCTGTTAAAGTTACATACGCATCCCAGTCCCAAATAAATTTACAGCCTAACTCTAAGACGTGACAAACTTCAAGGACTCCCAGTGTGTCAGGTACGTATGTTTAGTGCCCAGATCATTACCTAAAATAATTTTAAGAATAAAAAACAAGCTCGGGCTATGATGCTCAGTAGCGTTAGACCATTGTAAATAGGCTGTCAAAACAGATCACTGGACTTTTGACTGCATTTACCTTCTGGACCTTGGGAAGTGGCTTCTCAGAGGTTGTATGTGGTTTGCTAGGTGTGGTTTTTTTCCAAGCTATGCTCTTGCTGGAGTTCACCAGGTCTGATCTTTCTCTCTGCCTCTTTCTTTATTATTTAGATAGGAAATTGGGCTTTTTTTTAAATGGTGTTTTTTCCTAGTTTACCTTCCTATGGATTGCAATAACACACTAGTACTGATGTAGCTGGGGTACATGGGGGTCGTTTGAACTGGTAGTGTTTAGGAGTGGCAGAAAGTCTCATCATGATCAGATACTCATAATCTTTGGCTTGTTTCTCGAGGAGGCAGAAGCAGCTGCCAGGAGGAGGTGTGTGTGTAAGGTCTGGGCTCATACATTGCATTCCTCCTTGGATCTCAGCGTGTGGGGAGGGATTGTTCCTATACGTACCTGGAGATTCCAAAAACCTGACAGCTCCCTCTTCAAATTAATCTTCCAATTTTATCAGTTTGGGTGTGTTTGTTAATCCAGCCACACCAAAGAGGAACATTGTGACCTTATGTACACGTGCAAACTCTTACTAGCTTTAGATTGTTTCATGGTAGCAGGCAGTGCCAGGTCTTATAGCTGATACCAGTCATGCACCTTTTTTTTTTTTGCATGTGATGTAACTTTCTTTTGTATGCAAAAATTTTTTCCCTCTCAGACATGTTCCCTCTGCAACATGTTTAATTTCCACCTCTTGATCAAGGAATGGAAATAAGTTCTATCTAGTTAAGCCAGTGTCGGTGTACATCTTGCACTTTGCCACAGCTATCTCTGGTTTGTAATGTTGCGAACTGGCTCTGAAGGTGAGTGGAAAGTTTCTGAACGGTATTTACTGGAGGTACAGCTCGTGAAAATGCTTTTATGATTCATGATTTGACTTTTGTGGAGATTCATACATTACAACACTAGGTTCTACTGGGACTGTGGTTGAAAGGGGAACCCAGGATTGCTATTGTGGCAGTTTCAGAACCCTGTCATAAGTGATCTAAACACTACTTCCCTTCTGCACACAACATGTTTCTGTGTATTTGGTGCCCCTTGAAGGCATATTGGCAGTTACTAACAGTTTTTGACACTTGGGGAGGGAGGATCATCAGCATTTTAGATGCCTTGCAAATCTAAAAGGCATAGAATTGTAGAATTGCCTAGGCTGGAAAGGACCTTTCAAATCATCTAGTCCAACCATCGACCTAACACTGACAAAAACCATCACTAAACCATATTTCTAAGCACTATGTCTACCCATCTTTTAAATACCTCCAGGGATGGTGACTTGACCACTTCCCCGTGCAGCCTGTTCCAATGCTTAATAACCCTTTCAGTGTAAAAATTTTTCCTAATATCCAGTCTAAACCTCCCCTGGTGCAACTTGAGGCCATTTCCTCTTGTCCTATCACCTGTTACTTGTGAGAAGAGACTGACCCCCACCTCTCTACANCAGGGGCTCACCACCCTCACTGTAAAGAACTTCTTCCTAATGTCTAATCTAAACCTACCCTGCTCTAGTTTAAAACCATTGACCCATGTCCTATTGCTTCATGCCCTTGCAAACAGCTCCTCCCCAGCTTTCTTACAGGCCCCCTTCAGGTATTGGAAGGCTGCTATAAGGTGTCCTCAGAGCCTTCTCTTCTCCAGGCTGAACAACCCCAACTCTCTCAGCCTGTCTTCATAGGAGAGGTGCTCCAGCCCTCTGATCATCTTCATGGCCATCCTCTGGCCCCGCTCCAACAGGTCCATGTCCTTCTTGTGCTGAGGGCTCCAGAGCTGGACACAGGACTCCAGGTGGGGTCTCATGAGAGCAGAGTAGAGGGGGAGAATCACCTCTCTGGATCTTGCTGGCCACGCTTCTTTTGATGCAGTGCAGGATGTGATTGGCCTTCTGGGCTGCAAGCGCACATTGTTTGCTCATGTCCAGCTTTTCATCCACCAGTACCCCCAGTCATAAATAAGTCATAATCATCACGTCATAAATAAGCAAACAGAGAAAGAGGACAAAAAGGAAGGGAGAGGCACATACTATGTGATCAAGTAGTGCTAATTGATCCAGGTAATGAAAAGTTTGAATGATTGTACCTGTCTGATGATGCAGTGAAAATTCTCTACCACACTTATTTTCCTTTCTAGCCCTGTACAGAGACGCTGCAAGTTGCTGACCAAAGCTAGAAACAAAGCAGTTTGGTTGTTTAGGGTTGTTTGGTTGGTGAGTTTTGTTTTGAGGTTGTGTTTTTTTGGGGGGAGATTTTTATTTGTTTGGTTTTAAGTACTTGGTGCTCCTGTGCATGTGAAATTTCTACCGGCTTGCTCTGGGTACAGTAGCTGGCATGATGAAGGTGGTAAATGCTGTTAATGATGCTTACTGCCTGTCCAAAACACAAAGTTCAGAAGAGCTGTGAGATAGTCTGCAGTGAGGAAATGCAGCTGTGTTGCCCTCTGCCGCTTAGGGCCTCTTCTGCCATCAGAAAAGGTCTGCAGGGAGAACGCAAACTCTGTGGTTGACATCTTAGTGAGTCAGATCTTGAGCTTGCAGGGTTTTTTTGACTGTGCTCAAATATTGTCATCAGGAAGCTGTTACCAGAGTAACTGTTCTGTAGTGATTTTTAGCATTGGAAGAATCACAGGATGTACGTCTAGCTCAAAAATGAGGAGTTTGAACCAGCAACACACATGCAATCGTACTGGGTGTTCCATACTATATGAATGATGGCAAAGCTTTGCATAACAAAAGGAGTTCTCAAAGTATTATGTTTATTTGGATTTTTAATACATAACAAGTATCTGTAGCCTCCAAGAACTGTACTTCATTAATGAATTTAGCAGTAACTTTAGCTGCCCTGCCCCAAATGAATTTTAACCTTACACTAGTTTGCCACATTCACACCTAGCTTAGCCTTTGTTTCTCACATAGTAGTCAATCCAGAGCCAAAGGAATTAGGAGCATAAATATACAATTCCTTACTTGCTTTTGATCCTGTGAAGCGTAGTACTAAAATGGGAAGTAAGGACCTTTCATGGCAAAATGGCAAAAATGTAAATATTTAGAGAATTTAGGGTATGGACCATAAAAAAATGACTACTAAAGATGATTTCTTAATGAAGCTGTGCCATAGGGAGGGTTATTTGGGGAATTTAACCTTTTTTTTTCTTTTTTTTCTTTCTTCTCTTCTTTGCTTTCTCCTTTTTCTTTTCTTCTGACCGAGGTCTCTGACCACTCGTTAGCGGAGGGGGGCAAAGGAGGATACACAGCTGCGAAGCTGACAGGGCTGGTGGGGCAGAGGCAGTAGTCTGGGGATAAGATGAAGCGATGCTAGTTTGTGGGCTTCCATTGTGAAAATAATCCCTACAAGCAAACAGAGAAAGTTCTTATGTTTGGTGTGGTGATTGCCAACAGGTAGTGGGTTGCTCCATTGTCAGAGTATTGAACAGATTTTTCTGGCAGGTGGGACAGAGGGAAGATTTCTGTGGGTTGCAGCTTTTGTAATCTAGCTGGGAATAAAAATATCTGAATTGCATAAATAGCTTTGAAAAGAAGTTTTTCCAAATGTGAACATAACAAAGAAAGGAGGTGAAATGTTCAGTCAATGTATGTGTGCACACCTGTATCTGAAGTGATTGCCGCATTTCAGCAAGCTAATAGAAGAATGCTATGGCTTATCTTAAAGCTAGCTATTAAATTGAGGACAAATGAAAGAAAAAAATTCTTACAGATAAAATAATTTTTGTGTATACTAATGATATGAATTCTCAGTAGGAGAAATGGCAGTTCAGGGTGCCAGCAGTGCCATTAGCTTTGTGATAACTCTGCTGAACTGAGTGATTGCTTATAGGAGGTTAGCGTGTCTACTTTAATTTTTATTTTTTTTTTTTAATTTTTCACAGTCTAGTAAAGGACATGGATAATGTCTCTCCTGAGAAAAATGATGTAAAAAGCTGCCCCCGGGACTCTGGATATGACAGCCTATCCAACAAGCTAAGCATATTGGACAAGCTCCTCCATACTCACCCTGTGTGGCTGCAGCTTGGTCTGAATGATGCTGAAGCCATGGAAATTCTGCAGGCCCAGCCTCCTGGGGTAAGAAGTTACACTTCAATTTATTTGATACAAGTGTTAAAACAAACAAGCCACAAAAAACCCAAACCAACAAAAAATCCCAACCCAACCAACATCCCACACCCATTTCTTCTGTGCTTTGCATAATCCAAGTGAGGGCTTCCTGAACGCTTGGCAGCTGGACCAGTTGGAGTGTGACCCATTACCTGGGATGATAAGCTGGGAGACTAGTTTGGGGTCCTCTGGAGTTGAGAACTAGACTGCTACAATTACAGCTCCAAACCTGGACCTTGCTAACCAGGGTTCTATGTAACGGATGTATTTCACCCATAAGAAGAAAGCAATATAAATGGTAAATGTCATCATTTTATTCGTCACTGGTGCCTGCATTAAATTTGCTATGATGGAAACAAGATCCTGTCTGCTTGGATGAGGCCGATGGCATGTTTCTAATGCTGCCTCCATCATGGTGCAGAAGGATTGCATGAATGGGCTGGTGGGACATAGGAGCGCTCCACCATCAGCCTGCTCCAGGCTCTGCAGCTTGACTCAATGTTTGGGGTTTGCTGCATGTTAAACTGGAGAGTTTGGAGAAGGGATTTGGTGTCATATGTTTGTATTATTCGAGAACGAGACACTTTTCGAAAAGTTCTGCTGCCATTTTACACCAAGCTGTTGAACCTGGTGCAGTAACGACTGAGTAAGATTCTGAGATGTTTTATGTAGATCAGAGATCATGATATTCTTGTTCCTTTTGTCTATAATGTGTCTCTATTAAGGCATATGTGATGAGGCTCAAACCATGTCCTCTTGCCTTCTCCCCAACAGATATTTCTGGTTAGGAAATCTTCAAGATTGCAGAAGAAAGTCATCTCTCTGCGTCTGCCCAGTGACTGTGGGTCCTGCCTAAAAGAATTTGCAGTAAAAGAAAGCACATACAGTAAGTTGTGAGTTACATACTCTTCAGCTATTTGTCATCCTGTATGAGCCAGGAGCACTCTGCATTGGTGAAACCCACAGCAGAAGATACCCAAAGTCATGCAAATAGTGTCACAGGCTGCCTACAATGCTGTCTGCAGAGTGCTCTGCAAGCGCGTGAGGCATATCCCGGAGAAGGGAATATATACAGAAACACTTAAGTCTGTGCTGGAAACAACTGGAATATTTATTTTATGTACCTTGCTGAATCCGGGATTCATTGATTATTATGGGTAGTTATCCTGTCCTGTAGAAGCACATTCTATGATGCTGTCTGCTGTCAGTGAAATGACCTTGCATTTCCTTGTACTCAGGGAACTGTTCTTGGATGAAACTCTGTCATGAGCTCTTTCTGTCTACAAATTTGAGCGTGGTATTTTTTTAGATGTAATAACTAGAAGGATTTTAACCCTTTGGAACTGTTTCTGATGTGAGATCAATGATTTTTCTTTTTTAATTCCAACTATATTTGTCCCCTGTTTTCCAATAGAAATGATCAAATGTTAGAGTTCCGGTCAATTTCAAAACAATACTGCCCTCATCTCTTTAGAGGGGAGGGTGTGAAAAATATCATAGAACTATAGAATACAAGGTTGGAAGAGACCTCAAGGACCCTTCTTGTGATAGACCCTTCTATTTCTATTAGTAAACAGAGATAATTTTAGTTGAGTTTTTCCTTTTTACCTCTCCCTTCCCTGCCTCCAGCAACAAAAAGTTCATTCTGTGTGTCTGGTTTTGCTTCCAGTTACAAACGTGATATGACAAAGAGAAGAGAAAGCTATCAGTAACAAATTGATCTAAGTGTGTTCTAAGGCTGTGTTTGTAGCCTTGTTTTACTAATTAATTTCTTCTCTCCCATCTAGAAAATAATAATATATTGTCTTTCATTAATAAAATGTTACCACAAGGGGGAAGTATCTACTAATGTTTTTACTCACCAGTCATAGCTGAGGTTTTAATTGTAGTCAGGGATCTGACGACTTATCTTCTCTTAGCACGCTCCTAGATCACTGGCGTGCTTACTCTCTGCATTGTTAGTGTCCCTCTTAAACAAATCCCTTTTTCCAGGCTCATAAAAGACCAGGTTGACCTGTACTTCTGTGTAAAGGTTGGATAAAAGATCAGTAGCCGGCTTTTGGCTTTCCCCACCAAGGAGCCTGCTTTCAGACCGGATGTCTGAAGCATCTGCAGCAGTGGAAGTACTCTCCTGGGGAGATGAATTTCAAAAGCATTCCTCTGACAGTGAAATGGCCACGGTGTGTGCAGCACACCAGCCTGAGATTCACCTCTGTAATCTGGCTTTTCTAACTCGGGGATGGGCTGAAATAGTCACAGACTTCACATTCACCCCTTTGTAGAAGTTGTCCAAGACTGCAAGAGACCGGTGTTCGTGTACTCCAGGAACCTGTCTTATGCTTCCATTGTATTTCATAAATACTCTTCATTCTGTTGTGGTCTCAGTTGTGTCCAGAAGCAAAAGATCTAGATCGTTTTGCTCTAGGAGCTGCTTCTGCTTGATTTTTGTAGTCATTGGTTAAGCTTTGCCACTGGAATTGGAGAGAGCTTAATGTAAGTGAGGTGGAAATCACTTCTGTGTCTTTATTGCTGTGAACAAGTATTTATATGAATAAGAAGCAATGGTATGGAGCAGTAAAAAAATGAAAGGCATTGCTTATGTCTTCCTCCCCCACTGTGCAAGGCAATGGCACGAAGCAGAATTGTCTTGAGTTTTCTTTTAAAGGGTTTTCAGGTTAAATGGTTTTCTTGAAGTGAGCGAAAATTTATCATCTCCCGTTAGGTGCTAACACATCTGTGGAGAAAACAAGTGTGGAGGATGGAATGCAGGAGGAGGAAATAAGAGATTTAAAATTAGGTATATTAGTACACTGGGCAAACAAGGCCTTGGTTATCAATTTATTGGCTGTTAGAAAAAGGTTGTGCAATTCTGATCATGCTTGATCTGGTTCCCAGGAATTAGACCATATGTTCGGAAAACAACAACAAACCCACTACCAAGACTGTCAGTATATTCTTGTCGTGGTTTTGGCCGTATTGGCCAATCGTAACGACAGATGGCCCTCCCCCCCCTCTCTCCTCAGAGACGAGAGGAAGAGATAAGGAGATTTACGAGTTTAGAAAAAGAACTAAACTACTTTAATGAAAATAATAATAAATAAGAAAATAGTAAATAATAATAATAGAATAAAATAAAGTAAAGAAGTANGTCCACTCCTCCCTGCAGATGGGACTCCTCTACGCTTCTCCGCTTCCGACCCTCTGACGGGCAAAAAGCGAAGTTAGCTGACCTTGGTTGTTATAGCAATAAGTATAAGCAAGAGCCTCTGTGCATACCATTCCTTGGTATAATCAGGTCTTATCACTCTGAGAGCGAACAGTTTCTGAACAACATGCTGTTAATTTCAGACTTTAGTCAGTTAGGAGAGGCCCAGCTAAAAAGTAAAATTACAAATCAGAAAATTGGTTCTGTTTTACCTCAAACCAGGACAATTCTTGAAAATGCCTTTAGGAGAGACATGCACTCCTCTACACAGTTGTTTTCTCTTAACCAAACAGTAGGTAGTTTGATGGTGCAAACTTATTAATTTTATGCAAAAATCTGAGATGCATTTTATTAAGCTTTTCTAAGAAATGGTGCATAGATGTGTGATTTTTTTTTTTTTCCCCCTCTTGTAACTTTCTTCACAGCGTTTTCCTTGGAGGGGTCTGGAATAAGTTTTGCCGATTTATTCAGGCTCATTGCTTTCTACTGTATTAGCAGGTAAGATGGTGTTATGTTCCGAGTCACGTTTGCTAGACTGTTATGAAAAAAAGAGAGCCTCAAGGACTGGTTCAGCACAATATTTATGTTGCCAATCTACAAATATTCCTGGGTAGTCTTAGAAGGTAATGGGAGAAATAAGAGATGAGAATTTGGAAGCAAGTCCCTCTGTCTTATGTAGTACCGATTATTGGAAGGTTGGTGTTATGTTATCCACCCATGGCAAGATGTTGCCAAGTTGAACTTTAGCTGATATCTTGTAATGCTTTCTTAACTGCTCTGTAACTCATTTAATAAGCACCATAAGCTATCTTGCAATGTCCATTTCTCGGAATTGCTAGTAAAAAGCATTTTTGGAGCATAATGGAAAAAAGTCAGATCGCACTGTAGAATATGACAACTGAGAGATGCAAATGTAAGCTGTGAACAACAAAAATAGCCTCATCAGCTTTCTAGCTTATGGTTGCCCAACTTGTTTTCAGGTAGCATGCAGAGAAAAAAAGGAGTTGGTGTTTTTTATCTTTTAAGTTGTTTTCAATTTGACTTAAGTTTACTGGTGAAAACTTCCAGACTGACGCTCAAGCCTTACATTTATCCACAGACAGGACACGGCCAAACTGCACACCTGTGCGTTTTCTGAAGGAAGGCAAGAGAGGCAACTTGGATGGTCTTGGTCTTTTCACTGCCATGAGGTTGCCAATTAGTGCTGACAGTGGTGGTTTGTGGTGGAGAAGCATCTAGACCCTCTTTCTTACAGGCCTCCATTTTGCCAAGCTGTACGTGCATGTGATGAAAGAAGCGTTTATACCACATAAGTAATTGGTCAGCACTCAGATGAGAAATGAGCTGAAACTGCATTTAAAAGCAGTGTAATGATGAGAGATTCTTTATCTTGTCACCCTTTCAGTTCTGCGCACTAGCCAGGCTCTGGTAAATTCCCTTTAAGTGTCTACACGGAGCATGCAGCAAATGTAGATTTCTTTGCATTAGTTTATCCCTTTTCTTTCACCGAAGGCTCCAAGTTGCTTCACGTTTGCTAATAGTAAGCCCACAAACACACAGTAGCTTGTTGCCTTGCTCATGAGTCTTGTAACTGAGAGTCTCTCTCTCTCTGCAAAGTAGTTTTAATTCTCTTAATGGTATTTTCAGTCATCCAAGTGTGAATTTAGTATCCTGATGCAGTCAGGCCTCCCATTCAGGAAGGACATACAAAACTGCATAACCAGGCTCTTCACCCATTTATTGTTCTGTTCCTTTTCTTGTTGCCCTTTGGGGAAGGAAGTGAAAAGAGTGGCCATTACAACTTAGACGTGGTGTTAAGGCTTTCCTGGTGCATCTTATTAAACACAACTTTATCTGCAAACCCATCCACAGATACCAGCAATAAATACAACTTCAACTGCAAGCCTGTCCATAGATTTCAGCAAATGAAACTCTCTCTTTGATTGTGGGTATGCTTTGGGAAGTGGATGCTTATTTCCCCATTTGGTGGAGAAACATCCTAAGTGTTTCTGTTTGCCTAATGTTTCTTAAGTGGCAGCATCTACCCAGCATCCTTGTCATCTTCAGGCAGCAATCTAGGATTGCTGGGGATGCAAGAGGAAAATGTACAGACTGCTTAAGGAAGTAGATAGGCAGCTATCGTGAGAAAGAGAGTACCATTTGGTATATCACAGCAAAACCAGGAGGATTTCCTAAAACCGGAGGGAATTTCTTGCAATAGATACCCAGACAGTTTGTATGAGGAGTCAAGGGTTACCTATCTTTGTGTTGAGTCCATGATGTTCTAGAGTCCAGATTATCTGTGGTATGATGTTGAAAGTGTCTTTTAAAATACTTTTTAGTTAGTGTATCAGTCTCGTGCATATGCTTGATTTGAATTTGAGTGGCATTCTGAGATCCTGGTTTTTTCAACAAGTTAGCATCCAACATCAAGAATATTTGTGATAAAAAAACCACTCTCTGTCTGTGCTACAACAGATGGTTGGCTTGTTCACAGCCTTAAGAAAAAAAAAAAAATAATGGTGACACCAGTTGTGTGTAGGATTCCTGTGCTCCATTTGTTCTCATTTACTCTTACTTACGTAGGTAATTCTACAGATTTTGCAGGTTACCATGCACTGTTGTTTAAGGGTGTATCAGTACCAATTGGGCAGGCAAGAGATATAGTATTGGTTCATGGTAGTACTCGTACAATATACGTGTGGTTAAGTAGTTTTGTCCCTTAAAAATCTCTGTATAAAAGCTTTTTAGATTAGATTTGGCTTATGTTTTTGTTCCTGCATTCATGCATCTCCCTTTGTAAACATCCATTGAGCTTCTAGTATGCAGTGAAGAGAAGCCACATATGAGAATAAATTATAAAGACTTTTTAAAATGAAGTATGTTTTCAGCCTAGGACAGACCAAAACATCCCAGCTTAAAAATTTTTAGGGTAGCTGCCCAAGTACTAATTTACATTTTTATTCTGAGAACTGGAATTCAACTTTAAGAGCAAGCAACAGCATATTCGGAAAATATGAAGCTTTGTTGAAGTGTTAAGGGCAGATAACACTTTTGCATCTCACAGGTATGCTTCTAAAAGACCAGGTGTAAAAGCTGCTGCTATAATGGGAGAAAATATTGGATGACTCTGTGGAAATGAGCCTAAAAGAGAGTCCTGGGGACTTGACAGTCATGTGCACTTCACACCACTTTCCAATGTAAAGGAGGCCTGGGGTTGGTAATGTTTTCACTGTGTGCTCTGTGTTTAAGGCTGTTGCTACCTGCCACAGCTCAAGAAGAAAATAAGAATCAGAGCCCAGCCTCTGCCAGTGTTGAAAACAAATGCTTTTAAAACTATGGATGTTGTAGTGAAAACTGTAATTGTTTTTCTTTCTGACGACAGGGATGTCCTTCCATTCACCCTGAAGTTGCCTCATGCTATCGCTGCAGCAAAGACAGAAGCTGAACTTGAAGAGATTGCTCAGCTTGGACTGAGTAAGTAGTTCTCTACATAGATGTCATTCCCTTGTAGCATTGCTGTAAGCTTGAAGAAACAGTCTGTATCAGTAAGTAGTTCATATTGGTCAGTGACAATATAGATTTCATTTAGAAAAGCAGCTTCTCTTATTAGGAAGGCCAAACCACAGAATGGTTTGGGTTGGAAGGGACCTGAAAGATCATCTAGTTCCAACCCCCCTGCCATGGGCAGGGACACCTCCCACTAGACCAGGCTGCTCAAAGCCCCATCCAGCCTGGTCTTGAACACCTCCAGGGATGGGGCGTCCACAACTTCCCTGGGCAACCTGTTCCGGTGTCTCACCACCCTCACAGTAAAGAATTTCTTCCTGATATCTAATCTAAATTTCCCCTCTTTCAGTTTAAAACTGCTACCCCTCATCCTATCGCTATGTTCCCTGATAAAGAGTCCCTCCCCATCTCTCCTGTAGCGCCGCTTTAGGTACTGGAAGGCCGCTCGCTATAAGGTCTCCCTGGGAGCCTTCTCTTCTCCAGGCTGAACAACTCCAACTCTCTCAGCCTGTCTGATCATCTTTGTGGCCCTCCTCTGGACCCGTTCCAACAGGTCCATGTCCTTCCTGTACTGAGGACTCCAAAGCTGGAGTACTCCAGGTGGGGTCTCACCAGAGCGGAGTAGAGAGGTAGAGAGCGAGTTAAGAGTGAGTAGAGTTGTGCTTGCCAAATGGTGACCTTGGTGCTCTTCCTGCCTTCTGTGATATTTGTGTTAGTGCTGTTTCTTTTCTTCCTCCTTCTCTCCCCTCTGGACAGCCCTTGGGCAAAGCACGTCTTAAAGTTCTTAGGCAGAGGTTTGATGTAGTTTCTCCTCCAAGGGCTAATGTTGGCTGCAGGCTCATATAGCAGGCACTAGCTTGATAATTTGCTGGAGTTGCCAGAAGAGTGTAGGAACTGAGGTTCACTGTTAATAAAACCTATGTTCAGATTGACATGTGATTTTAGAATGGTGATTTTTGAGATCAGTGGCTTGGTGCAGTAGCATATTAATAAAAGGAGTGTATGTATAGTATCTGCAGAGTGTATCCATGCACATTGGTTTGGTGAAATTTTTTTAAAATAACAAAAGAAAATGCAATGACATATCCTTGCATCACTTGACCGCTACGACAAATGCAGGCTCATCGTAAAATGTACCTTGAGCTTGCAGGAGATGCAAAGCCTGGCGGGATTTGAAACATGAGCTCCACCCAGATGAATCGTTGAGCAACTCCTGCAAAGTGCTGAATGGCCTCATTTCCTTTTGCAGGAAGGGAGGGTTGACTGTCAGCAGTCTTTGTCCCAGTAGATTTTTGAATCATCTTTGATTTAGAAACGGATCCTCGCTAACTCAGAGTGTTAGCATGAGGCTCTCCAGAACTATTTGATGAGACTTTGCATCAAAGCCATGCACAGGGAAGTATTGCACTGCTTTGCGTTTTGTTTTACTGCAGTAACAATGCAATTAGGGTATTTGTTTTAGAGAGGAGACAAATGACTTCTGTGCTGCTTACCTGCAGGTTTAGGTAATTAGATGAAAGTATGGATTTTCATGGGAGTAGAGGCAAACATGGAACTGTTGATTAGGTGTTTGGACAGAAAAAAAGAAAAGGGCTGATTGGGATACAGTGTAGTGAAGACTGTCTCCCAGTGACACTTGGAAGCCTTAAAGTAACATTAGGTGAGTTTCTCCACAGGAGATGATAGTGGTGGTGTTGACCAAGCTTTCCAGACTAACCACGCTGGTTTTGTCCTCGGTGCCTGAGAGCACCGTGGCCTACTTGCTGCAGAATTAGTCTTGCTCTTGAACAGTCTCTGTCTACGTTGTGTGTGTTGTCTCTTTAAGCTAATACATTTGAAAGCTGAGGAGGAGACTGGATCAGTGTCTGACTGTGGTTGGTGTATTTGGGAACAATTACCTCTTATACACCAGATTAAGATCGCAGTTTCCGTGAGCAAAAACCAAAGCTGAGATTTTGATAGAGTTTTAGGTGTCCACGTGCAAAAAAGAATACACCAGGAAGTCAGCTCTTCAACGCTGTGGACCCAAGAGATGCCTTAAACTCCCAAGGGCCGTTCCTGTTAAGTGTGAGCTTTCCTTAAGCAACACATAGGCACAAAACACCCTGGTCTGAACACGGAGATTTGTAGAGCTCTGTTGTGCTGTAGGCTCAGAGGGAGAACTGCATGTAGCCCAGCACACCACATCAGGAAGAACTGGTGGTAAAGGTATCAAGGCTGTTGCCAACCTGTAAGGTTTCACGTGCTGAACATAAGATTCCCCCTCTTGGTCTCTCTTGTGTTTCACCTGCAGCAGTGCTTACATCATGTGTGTTTGCAACAGCCCACGTGCCAGGCACACTGGCCAGTCCGGTGAGGGATCTGGAGGCAGGACATGAAGTCATGGAGCAGGAAAAAAACGCAGCATTGCATGACTATGTAGAGAAATATGTCTGTGCCAACATATGTTCTCTGGCAGTGGCCTGTCACCAGGAGCCATTTCCTGTCTTCTGCCCCACAGGCAAGACACAGCTGTTGGGCATGGACCCTGTTGTGGAGTGCTAGGCATTCATGCAATTGCGCCCAGGTGTCATTGCTCAACAGCCCAAATGTGGCATCCTGACACTGCTGAAAAAGGGTCCATGTCAAGACTGGCAAATTTTAGCAAAATCTCCCTCCTCTGATATTTCTCCCTTAAATTTCAGTCCAACTGCTGTCCTCAAGGGCTTGTCTGGTTTCAGTCTTCGTACCTTCAGGAGCCTGATGGGCTTTACCATTGACTCAGTTCCACAAAGATGCTGACGCTTTGCTGGGACAAGTGGGGAGGCTGCAGATGAAACTTGTTGGTTTAGCACAGGTTTTCCACGCTGCTGGTGTGGGACTGCACATTCAGTCTATTTATGTGCTGCTGAGAGTCTAAAACCTCAGGCAAACTGTGCCACCATTGCGAAGGCAGGGCTGCAGGCCAGTGCTTTTAAAGAGACACAAGCATTTGGTCTGTGTAGCTAAAGATTATGTGTGTACCCACCACAGCAAAATGTGATCTGTTTTTTCATGTGTAACTTCATTTGTTCACTATCAAAAGAAACCAAAATTTTTGTTGAGCTGCTATAAGTGGCCATCAGCTGGTGTAAATCAGCCTAACTTTTGTTGTCTTTAATGGAGTGAGCTTATTAATACCAGCTGAGAATCTAGGCTTTTTTCTCCTGAGTGAGATGCTTGTGAGTAGTTCGTGTTCATTTCAGTCTCAAGTTGGTAAGAATTACTGTGTTGCAGTCTTCATTCCTTTCTTTCATTCTCAGTTTATTTTTAAGCTTAGTTCAGTGAGCTGATTTGAAGCTATGCATTGGTTGTGATATTTATAAGTAAGAGCAGCCCCAGGAGCGTAGCATGCAGTTATGCCTGGTGGTGATTTAAGAGGTTCACTTGGAATTTTTTTCTCCCCTTGAATTAATAAAAGCTCGTGTAAACGTCTTAATACTTGAAACTGGTGATGCTCAGCTGAATGTTCTGAAAGCCATCTGCATGCCATTTTGCATTCTTACATTAACTCGGTGATTTTCAGACTTTTGGAGCTCCCCAGCTAACAGCAACCCCCCGGATCCTTCACCTCCCCGTAAGCCTGTGCCTTCGGATAGTGCTTGTAAAGACTCGCGTCAGCTCTGCCTTATAAATGGAGTGCATTCTATACGAACCAGAACGCCTTCAGAGCTGGAGTGCAGCCAGACCAACGGAGCGCTGTGTTTCATTAATCCTCTCTTCTTAAAAGTGCACAGCCAGGATGTCAGTGGAAGTCTGAAAAGGCAGAGCCCGAGAACTCCAGACGTGAATGGCACAGCGAGGCCTCGCTCCCCCCCGCCCCGGCCGCCACCTCCTTCTATTAATAGCATCCTGACGAGTCCACAGCTTTCCAGGACTATAAAGCAGGCGAGCATGCCAGAAACAGTCAACCATAAGAAAGAGAGAGGCTTGGATTTGCTGCAGAACAAACCAACCCCTATTCCGCCTCCTCGGCTGAAGAAGCAGGCTGTTTGCTCGGAGGTGGAAGGTAGCTCAAAGACCTCAGCAGTAACTCGACCTGGCTGCAGCTCGGTGCATGTGCCTGAAGCTGCTGCCGTTCCAGGTGAAACCCTGCCTGAGCCGGCTCCAGCAGCTGCCAAAAAGACGGTAGCAACCAGCTCTGAGTCACACATACCGTGGAATGGAGGCAGGCAGAGACTGAGCGACATGAGCATTTCCACCTCCTCGTCTGACTCGCTGGACTTAGATCGGAGCATGCCGCTCTTTGGCTATGAGGGGGACACTAACAGCAGCCTGGAGGATTTTGAGGGGGAAAGCGACCAAGAGAGCATGGCACCCCCCTTGAAGCCCAAGAAGAAAAGAAACAGTTCGTTTGTTCTCCCCAAGATTGTGAAATCTCAGCTACGGAAAGTCAGTGGAGTTTTCAGTTCCTTCATGACCCCTGAAAAGAGGATGATTAAGAAAATCGCAGAGATGTCCCGGGACAAACGCACTTATTTTGGATGCCTAGTGCAGGACTATATCAGCTTTCTCCAGGAAAACAAGGAGTGCCATGTTTCAAGCACTGATATGCTGCAAACGATTCGGCAGTTCATGACCCAAGTCAAGAACTATTTGTCCCAAAGCTCCGAACTTGATCCCCCAATCGAATCGCTGATTCCAGAGGACCAAATAGGTAAGAAACACTGTCCTGTGTTTTGAGGAAAGGTGAAAATATGTAATCTGTGTTTATTGTGATAGTCTTTGTGCAAGTTTTGAAAGGTGGGGTTGACTTTGCTAGCAGAGTTTGAGCCATCGAGTGTTTGAGTCTTAAAATAAAACAACCCCACACACACAGACACAGACACACACACACCCCCCTGCCTCCAATCACCCTAGCAACTTGGAAGAACTATGCTACAAAGTTGTTCATAAAAAGGTATCCTTAAAATAGCTGCGGTGTGGACTTTTTACTGGCGATTATTACCTTTTCCTTTTTTGTTGTTGTTTGGATTTTTTTAGCTGCTGAACTGTTAACAATACGGAACCCTTTATTTGCTGGCACATATATTTTTCCCTGAATTGGACTGAAATAGTTCTCAATGCTTGGAACCAAAACTGTGCCAATTTTAACCATATGGATTGTAACTGTAAAACTAGAATTTATTCAAAACCAGTGACAGTTAAGAGCAGAGACACATTTTATCAACTTAATTTTGAAATAAATCTCATTCTTCCAAATATTCTCATTCACTCCTAGCAAAGCTGCACTGTCCCTATGCTTGAAGCTAAATAAAAAGATCTATAAGAGTTTTTAAAAAAAACCAACCAAACAAACGTGTTCGAGAGAGAAGGGGCTGCTAATATCAGGATTTCTATACCTCTCTGTTACATGCACGTGTTTATAAATGTCTGCAGATGAGCTATATGTTTGAATACACGTTTTAACAACAGACAGACTTGTGTATCCACAAAAGTGAAATCGTTGTTGCTGCATAAAATCTCACTGCCCCTCTATCTTGCTGAGTCTGAGCAGTATTTGTAAAAGAGCCTATAAGCTCCATTTAGGAGGTAAACATCCCTCAGGGCAGAATACTTTCCTTGTGAGCTCACTTCAGTCCTAATTTGCTTGTTTTTCTCCTGTACCCCAGTGTCCCAACAGTTGGCCCAGTGCAAAATTGGCAGACAGTTCTTTCTCTGGGACTAGAGGGTGATTTTATGTTGACGTTTCTGTCCTTGAACAAGAGGAAGTATTCTCGCATAACCTCAGCTTCATTTAGAGAAAGTCAAGCAAAAGTAACAAGCACTGCTAAAGCAAATATAACACTACGAAGAGTGTCCTTGAAATTGAGATTCTTTCAGAGACGTGTAATGTTCTCGCTAGAATAATAAAGAATATTATGTGGGCGTTACGTGGAAGAAAAAATGGTGAATTGAGCAGTGGTGCAGGCGTGTTTTTGCCTGGATTTCTGCAGAGTGCTGGATATTTGAAAAAGACGGATAGACCTAGTTTGCTTGTAACTTTGTGAAAGCTTGGTTTGACTTCTACTTTTTATTGTAAGGGTGTGGTTAAATCGGACTGTGGGTCTCTGAAGACTGGCAAAACGCTTTCTGATTTTAAATGTTTCAGTAGTTTGGAGTAGCATAAGCTATGAAACGTAATAACTAAACTACATTGGTTTTCATCAGCGACAGAAAGTCTGGCTTTGATCATGTGATTAAATGCAATTAATTTATAAGGCTGGGATAATTTTAACAAAGGAAGAACTTGCTTTTGAATCATCTGCTGCTTGAGCCTGCAAACAACCACAGTGCATCAGGAGCATCAGATGTTGCTGATTTAAGCAGATAACTATGTGACAGCAAGATTTAGTCATCCCTATAGAGAACTCCTTATGATGCAGCCCTGCCTATTATCCGCAGTTTTGCTTTGGCTATTTCAGTATGGAATTGCAGCCTGAATTTTAACTTTGAGTAGTCATTTATCCTCTCTTGTCGGTTTGCACTTTTGCGGTGCGGGTTTTTCCTCTCAACGTGTCAGCCTGGGGCTGGATGTGTGCTGCTGGGAAAATACTCCTTTCTGTTCATCGTGTTCTGTCCCATGGTGGTGGCAAGTCGGTGTCAGAGGCTCTGGCCAGGCCTGGTGACTGCAGAGTTGGAGCGGGCCACAGAGGCCGTGCCCTGCCGGGGACTCGCAGGAAGAGGTGCTGGGCACGCTTGGCTAACAGCAGCTTCGCCCTGCGACTCGGACCCTGCTGGTGGGGCAGGGAGGGACCCTGCAGCAGAAAATGTTTGGGCTTCTCAGCTCCTCCAGCTCTGTGGAGAGGAGCTGGAGCCAATCCTCGCCTCCCTCTCCCACCCAGCAGAACTGCTGCTGCTGGTTGCCTGTTGTGGGGCAGCCAGACTTCACCTTATCCTGCTGTTGTCTCCTGAATTTCGGGTGCTAGAGGAGCACCCCCACAGGCTTAGTGAAGTCCTTGGTGTTTGGGTCTTTCTCCTGTGTCTGTGTAATGATCGTTGTGATGGTGTAGCTTTTCTTGTAGAAGTGTATCACGGACTTCCCAGGCTCTTGCAAGCAAAAGGCTTCATAGAATCGTAGAATAGTTTGGGTTGGAAGGGACCTTTAAAGGTCATCTAGTCCAGTCTCCCCAGATGTGGGAGATCTTTTAAGTTTCCCAGACAGGGGGTATATCAAATTGTTTAACTTATGCTAAATCATTGGGAGAATGTGCATTTCTAATTATTCCTGACAGGTGCCTCCTAATCTTAGCACTGTAGGCTGCTAACCCTTCGTGAAACAATGGGATTCCCAGAGTTGGGACAGAATCAAGATTAAGGCACACGGCTTTTTATTGTTTAAGGATGAATTCAAAGTGTTTTGGTTTTTTTAAGTTTTCTATGCCTGGACTGGTCAGAGGAGACCCCGATAGTCCACAGCTGCTTGAATAGTAAATGTTTGGGAGTTTTTGTCTGTATTTCTTCTTTTTCTGGCTGTGAACAGAAAGGTGTCAAGTTGACTGTCGTCGCTTCACCAGGGGATCACCAGGCAGGATCTAACCCCTGAACAGCTTCAGTCTCAATGCACAAATCTGGGCCTAGCCCAAGAAGTGACCAGTTTAAATAACTTGGCAATAAAGTATTAACTGATCGTGTGGGACGGTGCCTGAACAATACTGCCTGTTATTTGTTTTAGTATTCCTAATGCATAACAGATTTGTAAATGTTGAATGTTAAAAAAAGCTTGAAGAGAACGTGTTGGCCCCATACTGGCAGGACATGCCTTGTCACAGGGACTTGGGTCCATGTGGAGGAGTCGCAGGCAGACGGAGCTGGAGACTGTATGGAGGAGTGTAGTCCCTTCCCATGGGAGCTGGTGTGCCAGCTGCTCTGAGGGAGGCTTCTCAGAGCGGCACTTTTGCCTTTGTATTCCTCTTGCTAAGCGGCAATGTATTACTTTTGTTCTTATGAGATTTTATCACATTAGCTTTTGGCCTGCTTCTCACTTACCGAGATAACTTTAAACCTGCTCTCCAAAGGACTGGTAGATGCCCTTCTCCCACCCCCGCAATGATATCGCATGTGGATTTTGTACGTGAACTTTCTGTTTTATCTAAATTCTTAATGAAAATGCTAAATAGACTAAAGCCCAGGGCTGACCCCCATGGTACCTCTTTTCAAATAGCTGTCTTGTCTGACAGTCAACCATTGATAATTGCTCTCAGTGCAGTATTTTATGCACCCGTTCATGTACCCATCTTATGGTAATTACAGCAAGACAGTATTTCCTTTGTTTGCTTATAGGAAAGTTGCATGGAATAGGCTTATGGGTCTTAAAAAGGTTAAGATACAGCCCACGCCCTGCTCCCCTCTTCTTCACTGATGCAATTATCCTTTTAAAGGAATTGGAGTGGCATGCCACTACTTCTTCTTGAACAACTCACGTTGGCTGGTTTTTAGCACTGTGTTACTTTTTAGGCGCTTGTACATTTCTTTTGGTGTCCCATCCCCCTACCCAGTCATTCATCCTAGTATATTTTCACGTTGAGTTGAGGCCAACCAACGTATCCCCCAGTGTTCCTCCTTTCACTATGGGACCTGGGGGGATAGGGCAGAAGGAAAAGCACTGAGCCAGAGATGGGGTATTTGTGTCTCCGTTTTCCAACATCCCTTTGATTTGCTTTGTGACTTATTCCCTGCTCCTTTATTACTTGTTCTTTAAGAGGAGACACATGTTTACCACACAGCCATAGCATGAGTTTAAATTAACCCACAGATGGTTAAAGCAAAATAAACCTAGCACAGATAGTTCTGTGATTCATTGGTGTGCTTTATGAAGGTGAGGGGAGGTTTACCCTGGAGACCTTTCTTCTCTAGTTGCTCAACTTCTGCCACCATCACCTATCCATTGCCCAGTTCAGTCCTACCCTCTGTTCTCAGGGTTGTGCGGATTATCAAGGAATGTGGGTTGTGTGAGTTCTTACTTCCAGGTCTTGCTCCTTCAGAGGAGATGCCCTTGTCTGCACCGTGGCCTAGGCATGTGTCACTGTAGACATCCACCAAGAACTGGACACTTGGCCATCCTGACATGAGCTGTCTTAAAATAGATCTGTATCAGTCGTGCCAGTTTATGAACGTGCAAGATTTTAGGAAAATCCAGAACAAAGTAAATGCAGTGTAGTCAGGTGTCCTGCACGTACACGCTGTGGTATTCCACAGCAGCCTTCTGCTTTAAGCCTCCCAGGCAATGTTACTTGCGCAGGAATGGTTCCCAGACTCACTTAATCTCTCACCGAGCCCTCCTTCTATTGATGAATGATTTGGCTACTGTAGATGATAAACAGGGCTTGTGTGTAAATCCAGGGACTGGGATCCGACAGGTAATCTCAGTGGAGCAGCAGCAGTTGGTAACAGGTAAACCGACAGTCTGGAAAAGGTGAGAGCGCGCCTGCAATTTCAGGCAGCGAGGGTTGTGAAGAGGCTGCGTAAGGACACTTGCGATGACTAATATGTTGTCCTCTTTGGATGCAGACTTGTGTGGTTTGCAGCAAAACAAAATAGCATGTCAGCACAGGATACAGATGTGTTTCCACAAGTCACAACGAAACTAGCTGGCTGGCTTTTACAATTCATTTATCAAAGCATTTCCAGTTCCCATTTTGAGGCTAGAGGCTAATTATAAGTATCATTTCAGGAACGCTACATGGCCCTCAGATCAAATGATACTAAATTTATAATAAATAAATAAAATCTAAAGACTGTCTGTCTTGGTTTTGGAGTATTAAGCATCTCGGGAGGATACTTGAAAACACTTTGCTTATGCTGAAGTAAACAGGAATTTTTGTTGACGATTTGGATCTGAGAAATATACAGAAATGTTAATGCAAAGGATCAGCCCTCAATTCACAATTTAGAATTTGACTGGGAGACCCTCCTATGCTTTTTTGTGGCCATGAGAAGTTAAACAGTAAAAGCTGCTGCTGGCTGGGAATTTTTTTTGTGGGATCATATCCAGAAACACCTTTCCCTGAAAGGGGCCAGTAACAGCAGTTCAGAAGAAAGGGTAAATAGTTGGATGGTCTGATCCCCAACATGCTTATAGGTGTCTTGTGACACTGAACACTAAGACCCAGATCACAAGAAATGCTACCCTTCCAGGCTTTAATAATAATATAAATATTTATATAGG
>VWZL01001510.1:20970-112493 GCA_013396915.1 Stercorarius parasiticus | reverse complement strand
GGAGCCCCTACTACAAGAGTGATGTGGACATGCTGGAATGTGCCCAGAGAAGGGCCACGAGGATAATCAGAGGGCTGTAGCACCTCTCCTGTGAGGACAGACTGAGAGAGCTGGGGTTGTTCAGGCTGGAGAAAAGAAGGCTCCGAGGAGACCTTATAGTGGCCTACCAGTATCTTAAGGGGGCCTACAAGAAACCTCACTGTCTGATGTGTGGTTAATAGTTTTTGGAGTCATAAAAAGCCAGTCATAGCTCAGAGCTATCTCTGTTAAGAATAGGATCAAGAAGTAGTCAGAAAGCGCTACTGGCAATTGAATAATTCTACAGTACAATGTGGAAGCATCATAAAATGCAGACAGGAAAAAAAGAGCATTGACAATCTCAACAATCAGTAAATCTCATATGATATTTTGAAATAATTTTCATTAACACAGCGTCTGTGCCAGCACAAAATAGCCCCATATTATGCAGATTTTCCTATGTTGTCCTAAACATCATCATATTCTTATACTCACTGTCTCTAAATTATTTTTCTTTCAACAGTAGTCTGATCATTGGGGTCATTCATTTCAACTTCATCTATGCAGTTTGAACTATTAGAAAACACTTGTAACTAGTTGACTAATAGATTTCAAAAGGACATCGTGATTGTTATTAACATCAAAAATCATTTTAGAATCACAGAATCATAGAATTGTCTAGGTTGGAAGGGACCTTTAAGATCATTGAGTCCAAGCATCAACGTAAAACTACCAAAACCACCACTGAACCATGTCCGGAAGAACCACGTCTACAGAAACACCATCTCATAGCAGAAAGAAGGTATCAATCTTTAATACTAAAAGTAAAACTAAATAGGATTTGAAAATTAAAACTATTCTTTAAAGGAAGTAATGGATATCTGTACTTTATACTGTGGAATTGGGGATGGTGGTGTGACACAGCAGATTGAATCATGTTAGAGATCAAACAACCCTTTTTCTTGCATCCTACCTTTGTCATCTAACACCCTCGTCCTGTTGCAGTCTCTGTCTTAAGCAGTAAAAGATGAAAGCTGTTGTTCTGATTGTTTTCCAAGTAATTTCCTATTTTCCTGCTGATATCAGAAACAAAAGATGTCAAAATCCTTCTTTGTCCAGAACATGATAGATTTGACCTTCAGTGCTAAAGCTCATATTGCATAAATTCAATCTGATTGTGTTTTACGGGTATTAGCACGTTGAAAGTTTGGAAGATCTACTTAAACACATGTAAGTACAATGCTTCACTTTCATTTGAATATTTGTAAGATTAATGTTTGACACAGAGGAACACACTTTCAGAAAGATCAACCTATTTTGTAGGGTTTAAACAGTTGCATTCCTAATGGAGCAGATGATTGCAATTACATGTGCTTAAATGTTTTCTGCAGGTGGTGCTTCTGAAGAGCACACAAAAATCTAGCAACTCACACAATTGTCTACCACGTTCTCAATTCCACATTGTCTACATGGATTTCTCCAAGGCTTTTGACATGATTCCCCACAGTGTTCTCCTAGAGAAACTGATGCATTATGGTCCAGAGAAGTGGTCTGTGTGGTGGGTGGGGAACTGTCTGACACGCCGCACCCAGAGGGTGGTGGTAAATAACTCCTTTTTAAACTGGCAACCTGTCATAAATGGGGTCGATATTGGCCCCAATGCTGTTTAATATCTTCGTAAGTGATCTGGATAATGGGATCAAGTGTACCCTGATGAAGTTTGCTGATGACACCAAACTGAGTGGAGAAGTGGACACTTTGGAAGGGAGACGCACCCTACAGGAAAACCTAGAGAGGCTAGAAGAGTGGGCTAATGAAAACCTTGTGAAGTTCAACAAGGATAAGTGCATCCTATCTTTGCATCTTAAGTCTTGCATCTGGGAAAGCATCATCCAGGAGTGTTGTCCCAAAGCGGGGCCATTTACCCAGTGCGCAGATGCCAATATGAACACTGAGCAGAGGTATTATCTGTTTATTTAATTTCTGCAGAGATGGGTGCTAGGTTGTCAAAGCTAGCACACGGGCCTAAAAACTCCTAGGAATATTTATATAGTTCAAAACACAGAAATACACACCCTTAATTATAAATATTGGTTAGTACCTTATCTTAACAATTTCTATTGGTTAGTACAGTGTCTCGCTTTCATTTAAAGTTACAAGGTCCTTTAATTGATGTGCACGTGCTCCAGCACCGTGGGTGGGGGCAGTCCAATTCAGTCTCTAATTGAGTTGGTGGTCCCAATCTCCCACTGCCACCTTTACCTTTCCCCCAGTTACTACAAATTTTTGTTGACTTTATGCCTTATCCAGCAGCTGTCTGGTTTGCTGATGGTTTTGGTGCCTCCTGTGGTGGGATGTTCCTTATTATCAGCCTTCTGTTCTTCCTCAAGGGTATATTCGTTAGTAAGGCTTTTATTGTTTATACCAAGTGTCTGGTTTCACAGGGCCTTGTGACCTTTTTACAGCTCTTTATTCTTGCTTAATGAGAGATTCTACCTTCTAAAATACATTTTACCTTTTTAAAAGTACATTCTATCTTCTTTAAGTACATCAGCAGTGCAGCAGAGGCTGGGATCTACCTGGCTGGGGAGCAGCTCCATGGAAAGGAACCTGAGGATCCTGGTGGACAACAAGTTCAATAGCAGTGAACAGTGTACTGCAGCAGCTAAGAAAGCCAACAGGAGGCTGGGTTGCATCAACAAGGGCATCACCAGCAGAGATAAAGAAGCCATTATCCCACTCTACTCAGTGCTTGTCAGGCCACATCTGGAACACTGTGTTCAGGTTTGGTCCCCGCTAGACAAAAAAGATGTGGACAGGCTGGAGAGGGTCCAGAGAAGGGCCACCAAGACAAACAAAGGACTAGGAAGCTTGTCATATGAGAAAGACTGAGAGAACTGGGTTTGTTCAGCCTTGGGAAAAGAAGGCTAAGGGGACACCTTATCACCATGTTCCATGATTTAAAGAGTGGCTACAAAGAAGACGGACACTCCCTGTTTACAGAGTCACATGGAAAAGATGAGGAGTAACAGGTACAAGTTACTCCTGGGAAGATTCCGATTGGACACAAGAGGAAAATTTTTCACAACGAGAACAATCAGCCATTGTAATAATCTCCCCAGGGAAGTGGTGGATTCTCCAACACTGGACGGTTTTAAGATTCAGCTGGACAGGGTGCTCTGACATCTTGTCTAGACCACGTTTTTTCCAAGAAATGTTGGACCCTTCCAGCCTGGTATTCTATGATTCTATGATTGAATTCAAACTTGTGAGTGACTGTCAATATAATAAGGGAAAAGAAGAGTCCCAAGATCTGCTAGTTCATGTATTTTGCTGCTTGTTATTTATCAATGTTTGTAAACTCATAAAGAAAGTAAATACTTGAGTAAGTAAAACTTTTATATTAATGAGTAGAGAAATAGAGGAATTGTTAGGAATAAGAGCAGATGACAATCATAAAAAACACAATACACTAATTAGTTTGATTTGCGCTAAATCTATAATGGCTGCAGCCATAGATTAAAAAAAAAAAAAAAAGAGAGAAAGGATGCAAGAACTGAAAATATCAGAATAACATCAGAGAACTTAACAGTTACATTAGCCTAAGTCTGAAGAAAAAGTAGTTCAGTGAAAAATTCTTTAAAATAAAGAGTTAAAGAGGAAGGATAAATATAATGAAGAAGATAGACTTACATCTGAACATCTAATGAAAAACTTAGAGATATTTAATTTACCTAAAGGAAAGAAAATACAAGATGCTGGAGGATGTAAAAATATACAACGACCAGTTGAGAATTCCAGGCTAGCATCATATACCATAGATAGCTAAGATACAGCACATTACAGAATTTATACCTTACACATTTTATCCCTTAGTGGAATCCATGGACAGGGCTTTTACAGACCCATTACACATACACACATGAGCAAACATAAAATTGCACATATGCAGGACCTAAGTAAGTATACATGGTGTCTGTTCGGGTTCCATGTTGCAATGGAAATGCCTTACTACAGAGTACAGGAAATGCTGAAATCAGGGTGGGCAATGGAGCAGGAAGTCTGGTTGTGGGGGAAAAGTAAACAATGCCCTCCATGACTTCAGCTTATCTACAGTATTTCCAGATATTCTTCTACCTCAAATCTGCATTCATATCCCTGACCTTTCTCCTGGCGTGTGGTTTCTTGTTTGTCCTCTTTGTAAAACAACATTATCACCTCTAGGGGAGATGGCATGGTGAACAGGTAAAAAGATCAGATTGTTACATTCCTAATGAGAATTTTGGCAGCTGTACAACTCAGAATAAAGTTACAAAAGGTACATAAAACCTAGAGCTGCAGAGAGCAAAGTAATCAAATATGAAAAAATGAACTCTTAATAAACTGTGTATGTACCTAGTCCTGGATTTCTTATCTACTTCAAATGCCAGCCAATGACAAAGAAGACATAACAGATTCTGGTTATCATAAGCCTGTTTTAAGGTAACTATTTTACTACAGCAAGAATAATAAACTCCAACAATTATGAATGACAAATACAGAAAAAAATAAAACAAAAACTGAAAGGTAAACAGCTTGGGCTTAATTCACATACAAAATAGATTCTTGTTTTGATTTTTTTTTGTTTTCTTTTGTTTTTAATGCAGCAGCTGATATCTCAAAATTCTCTTGAAAGTTTTATTCAGTGTTTTATTTGTTCCTCTGTGTGGTCTCTGTGGATCTGCCTATCTTATGGCCAGCAAGCTCACTGCTCCCAAATATGTTGTAATTCATCTCAACTCAGATGAGGAGAAACACAAATGTGTCCCAGCCCTGGCTCATCTTGCGTCTTAGTTTAATGAAGAAACGCATTCATACAGACTACAGAAAAAATCACAGCATTCACCAACAGTAATTTAGATTAAGTTTGAAAACTGAAGTGGTTCTCCGCCATAACCCAAAAAAATCTTGACAGGTTCATGGGGTATCTGTGAAAAGAGAATTGTTGTTTCATAATGCATTATAATTTTGGTTTCTTTCATGCATTTCTATGTTGAGATAGTAGAATATTTTCTTTGCTTCAGTGTCACTAAAAACAAGAGGCTTTCATTTCTCTATGGCTCTGTGTCTTGAGAGACAGCACTGCAGCTACCAGAAAGAACTGATGCAATACATGATGGGGCATTTGGGACTCCAGTTTTAGTAACTCTTCTTCACCTCTGGGTTTACAAATCATTCAATTTGAATTCTTCCTTCCATTTCTTCCTAGAACTTTTCCCTTCTGCATAACATAAGCATCATGTAACTCATGGTTCAATCTTGCAATCCAAAAGGGAAGACAAAAAAAGGCATCTCTTCGTTTCACAGATTTGTATTTGGTTTATATTTGATGTGCACGAGACTGGAGGAGAGGTGCCATTTTTTATTTCATGACTCACACTACTTCCTCACTTGCACATAGTCTTCTTTCTGTGGTGAAGCATGAATAGTGACACATGAATGGTGACATATTTCCTCACATAGATGCAGTTCATATTCACAAAAGGAGTTTTTCTGCTGTTGTAGTTATGCTATTACTAGAAAACATGATTGCTAACTTTGCTTGCTAACTTAAGCCTTCCCTACAAGGCTAATACGGAAAAGATGATTTTTTAAATATCTTGAATCAGTATATGTAAATATTCTAATTTTAACTATGTCTCAGTTTCCCTGTTAAAATTTTAACGACCTTGTTAGCATACCTTCGCTAAACCAGGACTGTGTTGTTTTCCATTTGTGGAAAATCATTTATGTCATTAAAAGGATCATCAACTAAAAGGATCATCAAATAACTTGAAAAATACTAAGGAAAATGCAGTACTCAACTTTATATGGAGCCTAACAGCACTTCATTGCTCCCATATTGGGAATGCAGTGAAATGCAATCAGACATGACTGGATAGAAATTTGTAAAAGCCTATGTTTAATGGTTATCAAATTTGAACAGAAGGTTTTCTATAAAACTATTTAAGAGTGTGACACCCTGAAGCTAGGGATTACAGATAAGCTGCTGCCTGTGAGACTATATTTGATACATTAAAGACTATGAATATGAACCCAAGAAAATATGATAGGAAATTCCAAGCTTTGGGATTAACTGTGCATTTGTTAAATGCATGCTATTTGAATTCCAAATTATATTTTCATAACAGATCACATGTTCTATGTATTAGTTTATGCAATAGAGTTGGTCAATAGATTTGTATCAGATGCTGGTTTAGTTTGCAGTGATTATATATAGAGTTATGGGCAAAACCTGTGTGTCCTATACTTTGAAAGTGATGTTTATGTATTTCCTTATCTTTTACGAAAATATGCCAAAGCTAGATTCTGGAGGAAGAAGACATTCAATGTATGAAGCAGCATGATTCATATGTGGGGCATTTTTGCCCTTTTTTTTTTTTTTTAATTTGCATTTCTGTTTCCATTTGCATGTCCCATTGAGTGTAATAAGTCAGGCACACAGATCAGCTTTAAAGAACATCTGTAACAAATTCCTTATGTGAACTTTTTAAGGCAACAGTGAAAACTGGCATACTACAAGTCTACTCGTGCATAACTCTTGCAGGAGCCAAGGTCTTCGGGCGTTTGGTGTTTGGGTTTTTTTGTTGGGGTTTTTTTTTCCTCTTTGTTTGTAAGCTTAATTTCAAATGGAATTCCAACTCTTAATTCCCCTGTTTGACACTGTGACAAAAGGAATAAAAATTAACAAAATAGGACTGCGCAGGTTTGCAGAGCCAGAAGTATTGAAACCTCAAAGTTAATTTAAAATGAGAGGTGGCATCAAAGGCAATGAATTTGTGCATGCCATTATTTAGCAGTATATCATTTGGATTATTTCACAGCTCACAAGTCAAATGAAGTTCTGTTTCAGAACTCCTGAAACATATTTTGTTATTTTTGCTATTACCAGCTGTCTTAAGAAGTAAAACCTCTAAATCAGCCCATGACTATCCAACCATTACGCACAGAATGTTATAAAGACTTAGAAGTCATCAGTTTTTTGAAAAAGGAGTCTCATGATAAAAGAGATCTGATGCTTCTTCAACATTTTGGTGTAATGAAGTTTCAATGTACATTTAAATTTGTGGCTTCACAAGCAATAAAAGCCAAACTAAATCCTTATTGTTCCTTAAAGTAAATGTCCTCTCTTCCTTGGGCCCCTTCTCTACCCTCCCAAATATAATATTCCTAATTCTTGCCATTCTAACCAACACTTGCGGGGCCACATAAACAGCTCATCAGGTCAGTATTTTGGAAAAAATTATTTTTATAGGGTTAAATTTCAGATGTGTCAAAGAGCTTCTAGTGTTGACCTCTCTGTGATCATTAGCTTACATCAGCAAAGCCACCCATGAGACTACTCTCTATGGTTTTTCAGAAAAAGAGTACTTAGGAAGAGGAGTAAAATATGGAGCTAAACAAGTGTAACATAAGACTCACTTGCAATTTCTTAAAATATCCATCACTAAAGTTAAATACAACCTTTATAGCAATGCTGCATTTACACTATTACACTACAGCATCACCTTTATATCATCATCTGTGGCAACAAGAATTGAATGGGCTTTTTAAAATCTTTTTCTAAATTAACTGCTGTACTGACTCAATAATTCCTATATAGCCATATTTCTATCTCCAATTCTGAGAAAATAAAATCTGCCCATCCACTCACCTTTGCAGATTTTTTCTCTTCCTTTGTTCTATTCCTTGTTCCTTTGTTCCTTTCCTTCCTTGTTCCCCTCTACTCCACTCTGGCGAGACCCCACCTGGAGTACTGTGTCCAGCTCTGGAGCCCTCAGCACAGGAACTACACGGACCGGTTGAAATGGGTCCAGAGGAGGGCCATGAAGATGATCAGAGGGATGGAGCACCTCTCTTATGAGGACAGGCTGAGAGAGTTGGGGTTCTTCAGTCTGGAGAAAAGAAGGCTCCAGGGAGACCTTATTACGGCCTTCTAGTACCTGAAGGGGGACTACGAGAGGGATGGGGAGGGACGCTTTATCAGGGAGTGTAGCAATAGGATGAGGGGTAATGGTTTTAAACTGAAAGAGTGTAGATTTAGATTAGATATTAGGAAGAAATTCTTTACTGTGAGGGTGGTGAGCAGGTTGTCCAAGGAAGTTTTGGAGGCCCCATCCCTGGAAGTGCTCAAGGCCAGGCTGGATGGGGCTTTGAGCAACCTGGCCTAGTGGGAGGTGTTCCTGCCCATAGCAGGGGGGTTGGAACTAGATGATCTTTAAGGTCCCTTCCAACCCAAACCATTCTATGATTCTATGAAAACATTAAATTATGTATATCACTTTAGTTAGAAGTAAGTGAAAACTTAAGAAAAAGCCTGAAAAATCTTAAGAGGCACAAATCACTGTATCATAAAGCACTGTACCATAATTTGGACAGGATTTGTTCCTCTTTTCAGATTCAAGACTTGGACCCCATCATCACTGAAAGGCACACCATCACATGCAGCCCAGGTCAAATTAAAATTGTGATCCAGGCATTTGGCCTAGCTGTGTCAATGCAGGCTTTTTCCTGCCTATCAGATTGCAGAGCCACAGGCTGCTGGAATAGTTGTAGTTTATCACGAAGCCAGATCAATACATACCTCCCTGCAAAATAGCTCTGCCACTGCTAGCTCACGCTATATCCAACGACAGCTCCAGAATACTACTGTAGATATCCTAGTGCTACAGACAAACTTTCTCACCCAGAAGTTATTTACGAAGTCACTTGCAAAATCAGGATGCTCCATCTATGGCAAATTGTCTCCTGAACAGTTCTCACATGCTTTCATAAACGTGGGAAAAATATAAATTTACTACCGGAGATAAAACATATATAAATTTTAAGTGTGGCACACAAAACTCAGTTTGAGGTATCTTTTAATGCATGCAGCAGCTGGTGAGAGCAAACATTTCTTGTTCTCCACAGTTGAGGAAGCAGAAATTGCATTAAATTATAGGCTTTTAAGGAATTGCAGTTTACTATAGACAGCAGAAGATGGTTAGCATCCATCAGTAAAATCTCCAAATGATTCTGCCTGCAAACAGCCTGCTCAGACCTGTCCTAGCATTCAATACAACCAAGCAACACATATGCAATATAGTGACTCTGCGAAATATTTGCAATAAAACAAGCTGGGACTAGGAAGCACTTATACATAAGTAAGAGGGTGATTAAAGGCTGTAGCAGCAGCAAAGCAAACCAATGAACTGGAAAGGAAAGAAGGGACTAGCCAAACAAGGAGTAGGGAGCTGGAGGATTTGTTGGGCAAGGAGACAGGATGTCTAAAGGGGTGGGGGAAACACTGGAGAGATTAAGACAGTGGAAAGAGGCCTCTCAGTATTCAGTTTCTAAGGATTAATCAAAGGTTGCAAAAAGTTGGATGAAAGCTTTTCAGATTTGTCTCAAGGTCCCTATTCTTTGAAACAGCACGCATTTCTTAGCTTCTAGTTCCCCCAATTTAATGTGCCAAGTTTCTGTCCCATGAGAGTGTCAATTTTCCGTCTGAAGCGATATATGTCGTTTGGCTACAAGAACTGCTTTAGAGAATCTGGCTTTCCACAACTTAGAGACCTTCCAAGATGCAGGGATATATCCCAAAACATAGTTCTAGGAAGTATTATCATATTCATCTACTTACCATTATCAGATTTATCTTTTACCATGTTTTAGTCAGGACAGTTGAAGTCTGGGACAGTCCCAAAACATCTTGGTAATCCACAACTCCAACATATCTGCTTTGGCAGAGCATGTGTGGGACAAGTGCTTTGGCCAGTCTTAATCATAATCAATAATAAAGTTTAAGCTGCAGGAGACTAACCCCAACCGCTCTGTGAATGAGGGGTGAAACCTCATTCTTGCAGTGAAAGCTCAGCAGTGCTGCATTATGAATTTTGGTTTTCTGGAAAAAAAGATCATCTGAAAGAGCTGCAAGATGGGCACACAAAAGTTTCCAGTTCAGACAAAGGATGCAAATTGCAACAAATTATTTTTTTTTCTCTCCTCTGCCTGCAAGAGATATACTTTAAAATCAAGTTAATTTTCCCACAGTCATATAGATGAATGATAACCAGGAGACCTCTTAGGACATGCAGAGTTATAGAAGGCATGTTCATTTTGATAACATTAATTTTGTCCTAGAGGCTGATGGTAAGGTCTCTCCATCTGCCAAGATCTCTGAGATGTGCTCTAAATTAATTTTGAGCAGATTTTCCATCTCATTGAAGATAAGCATCAAAGGAACATCATTAAGATTGTAAAATCAATCATGTAAAAGGTAGAAAATGCCAAAATCTTACACTGCATATCCAGAAGTGGCTGGAATAGAGATTGCTATACAACCTTAATTCAGTTCATTGCACAGTCCTTAATTTCCACCTGCCTTAATCAGGACAGTAAAAGATTTGTATCTTTAAGCAACAGAGAACTGAGTATGGTATCTGACACCAAGATTTATTATTCACATCTTAATTTGTAAGAAGAAAAAGAGGTTTTGTCTACCATAGACTGTAACAACAGGTTTATTAAAGCGGGTTTCAAGGATCCATCTCTTCATTTTTGCTCACAGTTTTTGCAATGTAAGATCTCCAAATCCTTTCCTGTTTTGTTTTCATTGACATATTTTTCTCTTCAAGTTAAGTAATAACTACATTTAAATTTATTTGTTTCTTGAGGGCTGGTAAAAAAACCCTAAGAGAGAAAGAAATAGTCTGTTCAGATTTCTCATCTGGTTACTAAATTAAATTTAAAGCCTTGCTTATGCCTGCTGTCATGTTGACTGGGGAGAGTTCCAAGATTATTTCATTTATAAATGTCTCCTCTCTTCACCTAATAATTCTAATTTACCTCAGAATAAAAGAAATTCAAATGTTAATTTAAGTTCTCTTTGCTGATTAGAATAGTTGCTGTTAGGTTAAACATCTTGTTTAAATCAAGTAAATGATTAGAACATATAACAAGATACAAACTACATGAGTCATCTCCTGAGAAATTACAATACATGCATATATACATCTTTGATATATATGTTAAGATTTTTGGTTAAGAAGTTATATTTTAAATTCAGTAAATCTTTTAATAGGCTTTCACTGGTTTATTCTTAGCTTTTCCTAATACTGCTCAGTTAGGTAGGAGCTTTTCAGTACCTTTTTTTTTTATTTTTTATTTTTTTTGTAGATTGTAAATGAAGGCACAGAGAGATTAATCCAAAAGTATCCATAAAGTATGTGTAGCTATTCTGTGATTCTTAAAACTTGATACTTCAATAAAGTTATTATGCTGGATGTGAACTTCAAGATCAACTCCTGTCGATCTCCTTCAATGATTTTCCTCAATTATGATACTCAGTATTAAATCATAGTGTAGTGTCTCCTACTTTTCACCTGTAAAATCAGAAATATCTAGTTAGCCAGAGACAGTGATGTATGAAATCAGTCTTGAAGATTTCTCATGTCTTTCCATGGATACTAAAAAAAGTATAGGGCAACTAATTACACTTCTAAATTTATATACCTCATCAAGATACCTATATTTACTACAACAAAATAAGATCTCAGTGTTATTACCAAAAAGTTGTTTTCTTTATAAAGGAAAAAAAGCCATATGGGACCTCATACCTATGGAGAACATACAGTGATTCTCAGAAACCAACAGTCCTTTATGAAGGTAACTAAAATACTTTGGTACAAGTTCTCTGTCTTTCATTCCCTGGTGTGTGTGTGTTTGTTTTTGTGTTTGCTTAGTTTGTTTTTAAAAAGATTAATTGTATTAACCTTGTTTTGGACTCTGTTTACACTGTAAGCTGGTGACTGAGCAGGCCCAAAGCACCCTCACATACACTAGAGCACATCTGCCTAGAGTTTTGCACCATTAATTTATGTGATATAAATTCAAGCCAATATTTTCACCTTGTTTTGTAGAGTTCCTGTGTAAAGCAGTGATCTGTTAAACCAACAACCACACAGTGTATATTGGGACCTACAAATACAGGGGTGAGGCTGGGATGTGGACTACAGGATTAGATACCCAGTCCATGTGAGAGACCTGTCCCAGAGGACCCTATGGATTGAAGACGGACAGTGCTCACTCTGCTCTTTAGAGAGGAGACAAGGAATTAAAGCTCTTTGTGACTTTTACATCTTCTTCTACTGCACAGGAATGATTTGGTTCCATCGCATATCACACTTAATTCTCTGTAAATCTGATCCATGAGGCTAAAAGCAAACAATCAGCTACAGATAAACCATTGAAATTTGTATCATGGATGGTAAAGATTAACTAGCTATGTTTTAATAAGAATTGACTGAAATATTTAGTTGACAGTAATTTGAAAAATCTGCAGTCTTTTGACTATCAATTCTGGATTCATTCTCATGGAGCAGATCAAAGAAAAAAGTTTTGGTCACAATTTGTGTGACTGAGACAATCAGACAAGGTCAGAATGATAAAAATCACATCTTGCACAGTTTGATAAGTAAAGGTGTTTTGGGGGATGTGAGGAACCTGGCTTGAGTATGACTCAAGCAGAGAAGGAATTCAAATCTCACATTATTGGCCTTTATCCAATGCAGAAGGCCCTGAATCACGGCTCTTTCGTTGGTTTTTAGCACCCTGCTCATCCTGACGTGGGATAAAGCTAACTATTAAAATCTCTTGATATATTCAAAGATTAGAATCCTTTTAAATAACCCATATTTTTATCTTCTTCTTCCAGTTTATACCTTACAAAATATGGAGTGAATGCCAGAAACCTAACTTTAAATGTTGACTCAGTTAAAAAGGAATCTATTTCATAGTATCACATTGTTCTACCACATCAATCAATATCAATGTTCATCACATTAATAGTTAATGATATGGTAGTATTGCAGCTCCAGCTAAAATATTGTGTTACATTCTGGAAATGATTTGTCAAAAAGATGGACATATTGGAGTGAGTTCAAAGAAGAGCAACAAGAATCATTATGGAGAAAAGGGAGTGAACAGAAAAGCCTAAAAGTTTAGGCAGCAGTTACCATCAAAAAACTGATGTTTACAATTTTCAAATAATTATTCCCATTTTTAGTACCACATAATTTTAATTGTGACCACACTAGTTTACTGCAATGGCAGATGATAACAGTTTATACTTATCTGGTGTGCATAAAAAAGTAGCAGAGGAGAGAAAATATTTAGCAAAATATGGTATCAAAGGGAATGTAAGAAGACACAACTAAGATTTTTTTTAAAAAATGGGAAAATATATAAGGAATAGAAGTAAATTCTTGACACTGAGCACCATCAGCCTTTCAACTGATTTCTGAAGGACAACAAAAGAAAACCTAGAGCACGGCTTATTCAAGTTTCATTTTGCTTATTTCGTGTTGCTTATTCTATCATTCTCTGATGATGTCAGAAAATGAAGATAAAATTTTCCATCCCTCAGAAGTATTTAATAATTAGCCCTTTTTCAAATTCCCAATTCAAATTTTCAAAACCCTTTATAACCTGGACAACACACCCAGAAGTTCTGAGACAAAGAATAAAGTGATTGCTAATAGCTTAGGCTACTAGGTTACTTTTGATAATGTAGAGGTGCTTATGCTGGGGATAACCCCAAATAGAAACAAACCCCCAAGCCCCAGCTCTAATAATACAGCAATATACATGCACAAAATTTAGGAATTATAAGGCTTTGGTACTAGACTTGGTATTTGATTTCCAAAATAAAAAGGGGAATATAATTTTATGTAATTTATTTGACTTAGGTTGCATTCTAAGAAGAGATAATTCTGCTTTTTTCAAGGGCAGTTAAAATTACTTAACCTACCTTTACAAATGATTTTATGCACATATTAAATAAATGATTTACAGTTGCTAATTAGTATAACTTTCCCAGATGTAAATATGATTAGTTTGTCTTCCTTTGGTTTATTATCTCTTTACCTATCTGCCTGAATTCCCAACTTTCTCTTATTTCTTTACCCTCTATACCTAAGGACTTTACCTGAAACTGAAATGTGAAATTCCTTTCCATTTTAGCGATGACTAATGCACTCTTTCTGAGAGCTGTCTGTTGAAGTATAATCTTCGTCATAGGACAGCTAGGGCTGGAAGAACATGAGTATCCGCTAGTCTGTTCCCCCTATTTTAAGACAGGGGCAGCTTGTTAGGAGCTGTTCTTAAAGTTTTCTACTGAAAGAGATCCCACAGCCTTCTCAACCAACACATGCTAGCAATGAGATGCGCAAACCATTATGCTTAATTTTAGGAAGTTTAACATAATGTCTTGATTGACTCTTGCTCAATATGTTCTAAGTTTTATTTCTTTCAGTTTCTACTATAAACATAGAGAACATCTGAGTTTTTATTTTAAGACTTTTTCTTTTTCCAAATTTGTATGCTCTTAAAAAACAGGAAATCAGTTTAACATACTGGGTGGCTACAGAGAATTAAGAGCAAATAGCTACAGGATATTTAATTTAATTTTTATTTAGTATGTCCTTCCTACCCAATAATTTTTAATCTTTATGGCTTTTTGACATTTTGTAGTTTGAATACTCGGTCTCATCATGCTTATAATGCCAAAGAAATACTGGCAAGCCAATCTCTCCTTTAGTTGCAAGCCTATTTTAACCTCTGCCTGATTTTCATCATTGCCCCTAATTTGTGTTACTGGGCACTTTGGACTCATGAGAGAGTATAGGAACTCTCTTACAACTTGCTGTTATTATTATTATCTAGGCTATATAATTAATCCTTGTATTGGCCTCTTGGAATGCCTGCAGAATAGCAGTAACTTTTTCCCCTCTCCTATCTGGTATTTATATTTAGGTTTTCCTAAAAATGCCTGGCTAAAACTGGTTGTGAAGAAAGGTTAGCTAATTAGCCAGTTGAAAATGTTCTATGGTGTCTGGTCTTGCCTATTTTACTCTTAATAACAAAAAGGACAATAGTAACCAAAATGTTTGTGACAAAATGGGATGTCACAAAAATTTTACAGAAGGAGAGAAACAACTGAAATTTGTGTACTTGATAAGCTTTTTTAAAGGAAGCTATGGGAAGACTTCAAAGTTTAAAATGTAGAACTGCACAAAACCTGTGTACCCTTCAGTTTTGGAGACCGAGAGAACTAAGCAATTCTATGGAGGTTTATTTAGATATTATAGTACTAGCACAATTATGAACCAAGCATGAGCTGCTGCACGCTGTGAGCCTGCACAGAGCCTGAAACAAGGATTCTGAGAACCTTGACCTAACTTTCTTTCAGATCCTGTACATGTCACAAGGATGCAGCATTCCTTCAAATTTTCCTAGAGGTGGGCAAATTGTAGACCAGAAGTACAGAAAGAAAACACTTGAGTTCATTTTTCTGGGTACAAGAAATGATGGTTAAGTGAAAGTTTGGAGTCTAATTTGCCTAGAATTAACAAACATTGGTGATTGAAAAAATATAAAATGGAACAGCTGATGCTGACAGTTAGGTTATTATTTCCATTTGCATGCAAGAAGGTGAAAAAAGACTGCAGCATGTGTTATCTAGAAAATATAATGACTATTGATAGATACCGGACTGAAACATCTGGAAAAATATTACCAAAATACTCTTAATTGCCAAAAATGAGTTTCGTGGAGAACAGCCACCAACGGATAAATAGTATCGAATTTTTTGTGGAATATAAGACTTGTGGGGGAAAAAAAAATTCCACCTTGCTGTAGCATATATAGGATACAATTAGAAATTTTCAATTTTTTTCAAGATTTGAAGTCTGTTTGTGTTAGAAAAGGTAAGTAGGTAAGATGCAGAAAAATCTTACAGGATTTTGAAAGAACTGGCCCTCAGGATAGCCTGAAGGTTGTTGAGCTGGAAGTGATCAGGTAAAACAGATGCCAACTGTGAGGGAGGCATAAACAGTACAGATGCACTGGTTTAAAACAGCATCATCTTCATAGATTGTCTCTGTCAGATTTTTGCTACTTCTTTTTTCCTCATATATCTAAAATTCTAATTCTGTGGCACTTTCATTGTTTTGGGGACAAAAGGAAGCATATATTCCTCTATCTATTCTTTATATTTGTCTTGCATATGTATATGTATTTATGAGCTATCCCTTCCCCAGCTTTTTGCTACCGGGTGCTGTGTTTGTGCGTGCTTGTGTGTGTGTATATAAATTATTTATTTGTCTTAGAAAAAATAAAAAAATCAGAATGATACAAGAAAGAAATTCTCTCTGTTTGCACTTCCCATATGTTCATCTATGGACAATTGCATTATTTCTGCAACAGCAGGATGACTGATTTTTAAATGAGCTATTAATTGGAGAACCTGTTCCAGTGAAAAATTGTACGTCGTAAATCCTTCAAATATGTCACAAATCCTCAACTGGGTAAAAAGCAAAGATAGCTACAGTTAAATGATGAAGCAAAAGAGAAAATAAAGAGCAACAATCTGAAAAATAAAAAGTATTAAAAAAAACGCTCAATAGGAGAGGCATTCAAAATTGCACTACCTCTCTAATCCTAGGAACCTGTCTGAATCCAGGTTTACACATTATAGTACCAGTAGTACATATATAAGACAAAATTATCCGTGTCTTTTATGAGAGACAAACAGTAATTATTCTTACACATTAGATTTCAAAGAAAATGGAAATCAGGACACATAACATTTACAGTAGCACTCGACAAGGTTTGCAGGCTCAAGTTATAAACTCTTACAATTATTATATCCCACTGGATACAGCAATGAATTGGAGGGGAGGGAGAAGAATTTCAAACCCCTGAACTTAATTTTAACAATAAGAGGTGTTAATATTCAAACTTGTGCATCCCAATAAGCGATAAGACACAGATGAGGTCCTCCAGAATTTCCTTCCCATGCAATTTGGCAAAACACTAATGGTGTTTCCCAGGGATATATTTTAACTCTATGAATCCTCAATCATAATTACAATAGTTGAATCTTACTTTTAATTAAATATTGATGTCTGCTACAATTTTCCCCACTTAAATTGCCAGCAGATACATCTACAAAAAACATGTGGTGGGTTATTAGTTCTATGTATAAATGAGGCAGAAAATAGAGGAAGATATAAGAGTCTTATGAAACCGGAGATGGTATAAAAAATTAAGACATCAATGTCATTTTCTTTACCACTACACATTATGTTAAATGGCTGCACCCAAAGCCAGCTGTAAAGCTAATAAAACTAATGCACATTCAGTTGTTTCCATCTGATCAACAGAAAGAAGTTCATCTTCCATCCAGATGTTAATTTCAAAAAAGGTCAGTAAGTCTAAATCTGAATTAATGAAAGAAAATTAATGATTGTACTGAAGGAATATGTATCTCAGAGTCAGAATAAAGATGGAAAGGAACAACATGACAAATACCGATGTCACCAAAACTGTCAGTGAAGGGTTATGTCTACATTCATAAATATTTCACATTGAGTTATAGGAATCAGTTTAAACTATTCACATTATAAATTGACATCACACAAATATGTGTGATGTCAACTAATCACACACATACAGTTTACGGTTTGTGTTACAGGACAAATAAAATATTGTAATTGAAAATTTTAACAGGAAAAATTACTATGAAGGATTCATCTCAGATCAGAGCAAGCGGAAAAATCCCTGTTTCTCAGGAATGTTCCTAATAATAGTCCCATTTTTTTCAGGACAACCTACCTTCGCTGGAGGTAAAGAGTAAAACATCAGGAAAGCCTAAAAAAACTTTTGCATAGTTATTCATTGAAGTTCCCTGTGACTCCTCATATTCTTTTAGAGAAGTAGAGATGAACCTGAGGATCTCATTCCCTGAAAACACTTCTTGAAGGATGCAGGGTTATTTGAGATCAGGCCTATGGCCATTACAGCACAGTATTCCTATTCTTCATTTTCACAGCTGGCAGAATTAGTATTCATGTACTGAAAAATCTTCTTATAGCTCTGCTTCCCAAGAAAGAAATAGGAAAGAAATGCCTTTGGAGCCAGGGCAAGTTTCAGATAAAACAAAGCATTTAGTTGTTGGGTTTTGTGTGTGTGGTCCCATCTGAAAAAATTCTGAAGTCGATGTCTGACCCATGATTCAGTAGAAGCATCTTTTTATTCTTCATGTAATATTTAGTGAGAGAAGCTTCAGGCAAAGATGTCTCATGTAGCATTCTGCTTCTTTCAGGGCAACGTTTATGCAGGGTAATCTGGCCAGCCTTCAAGGTGCCTATTAACTTCCCTGGGACTAAAGCCTGCAGTTCACATTCCCTTGGCAAGCTCTATGAGGGAACTGAAATGGCTCCTAACTCAGACTAACCTCCCCCCTTTACTGCAAATCTTTGATACATTTAATTCTGTCAGTACAGAATTCCTGTAAATGAATTAGTCCAACCTCTTTGTATAATTGCCAAATAGCAAAGCTTCTGCCATTTCCATGAGTGAATTGTTCCTTAAGATATGCTGATATAGCAGGGAAAATGCTAGCTAAGCCTATGTAAAAATATCAAGGCAAATATTAGACGTAAAGTACATGGCAGTGAGTTACAGTTGGCAGAAGCAGATCTGCAGAAGGTTGAATTACATACTCTGGCAATATTGCAGGCCACCTACATGTCAAACTAACAAGAAGATTGACTTTTCTTGATTCTGGATTTTTCTTTTCCATGTAACACCTATGGGCAAAATTGTACTTTCAATTTTAATACAGGGAGAGGATTTACAGCTACTTTAGTTCCTGTGAGCTAATCCAGGTGAGAGAATTTGGTTGCTTCCACTACAGCTGAACCATGTACATTTCTGTATTTACAATGCAACAAATTGCTGTTTTTAGGATCTGTTCCCGACAATAGGCATTTTTACTGGCAAAGGGTACCATTTCTAGAGACACAGAATCAGAGGATGGCTAAGGCTGGCTGTCACCTATAGAGATAGTCTAGTCCAAACTCCTTCTCAAAGCAGAGTTGCCTAGAGCAGGTTCCTTATGTGTGTGGCCTGTTTAGTTTTGCATACCTCCAAAGATGAAAACGCCACAAGCTCTCTGGACAACCTTTTTCCAGTATTTGACAACATTCACAGTTAAAAAATAATAGTCTCTTATGGTTAATTGTCATTTCCTGTATTTAAACTTGTGCCCATTTTCTCTTGTCCTATGACTGGGCACCACTAGAGAAGAGTCTTGCTATCTGGCTCCATCTTCTTTACACCTCTCCTTCTAGTCCCCATCACTATTTATACACATTGAAAAGATCCCCCAAACCTTCTCTCCTCCACTCTGAACAATGCCAGCTCACTCAACATTTCCTCATATGAAAGATGCTTTACTGCTGTAGCAGACATGCTGCAGTATGTCCATGTCTGTTTATTACTGGGGAGCTCTGCACTGCAAACAATATTCCAGATGTGTCTCACCAGGACTGAGCAGACAGGAAGCATGACCTCCCTTGACCTGCTGGCAATGCTCTGTCTGACACAGCCCAGGAGACTTGTTGGCTTTCTGTGCAGCAAAGGCACAATGGTTGTTCATGGATAACTTGGTGCTCACCACAACCCTCAGGGCCTTTTTTGCAAAGCTGTTTCCCAGCTGGTTGTCCCCAGCATACACTGGTGCATAGGATTATTTCTCCCCAGGGGCAGGAATTGGCATTTGCTGAACATCATGAGATTCCTGTTGGCCCGTTTCTCCAGGTCCTTCTGAATGACAGCACAACCATCTGGTGTCAACTACTCCTGCTAGCTTTGTATTGTCTGCCAGCCCACTGTGAGCGTGCTTTGCCTCATCAGAGACATTCTGTGTGTTGTTAATGAAGATATTGAGCAGTACTGGCCACAGTATCTCCCTTGTTAGACCACTAGTTACTGCCCTCCATCTAGACTTCATGCCCCTGATCACAACCCTGTGAGCCTAGCAATTCAGCCAGTGTTCCAGCCACCTCACTGTCCAGTTGTCTCACTCATATTTTGTCAGCTTGTCTATGAGGATGTTATGGCAGAGAGCATCAAAGTCCTTACAGAAGTCAAGATATACAAAATCCTCTGCTCTACACTTGTACACTAAATCACTCATCTCATCATAGAAGGGCATCAGGTTGATGAGGCACGATTTCCTGTTTGTAAATCTATGCTGACCACTCCCAAACACCTTCCTGTCCTGAATAAGCTTGGAAATGGTCTCCAGGATTAGTTTCCCCATCACCATCCCTGGGATCAAGTTGAGGGTGACCAGCCTGAAGTTTCCCAGTTTATTCTTCTTGCCTTTCTTGAAAATGAGGGTGATGTTTCCTTTCTTCCAGCACCCAGGGACATCTTCTAGTCACTATGACCTTTCAGAGGTAATGGTGAGCGGCCTCACAACGACATCAGTCAGCTCAATTAGCACTTGTGGGTACTTCCCATCAGGCCCCATGAACTTGTATACCTCCAGTTTATTTGCATGTTCCCTAATCTGGTAGTCCTCCACTGCGGGTAAATCTTCCCTACTCCAGACTTTCGCACTGGTCTCAGGGACCTGGGATTGATGAAGTCAAGTATTTCCAGTAAAGACTGAGGAGAAGGAATTCAGTACATCAGTCTCTCCATAGCCTTTTTCATCAGGTCCCTTGCCCCTTTGAGCAGTGACACAAATTTTCCCTCATCCGTAGCTGCTGATGTGCCTATCAAAGCCCTTCTTGTTGTCCTTTATGTCCCTTGTCAGATTCAACTCCAGATGGGCTTTCGCTTTCCTAACCCCATCCCTACAAACTTGGAGAGTGTTCCTGTATTCCTACTGGGTCATCTGTCCCCGGTTCTGCTTCTTCTAGGCTTCTTTTTATGTTTGTGTTTTAACAGGAGCTCCTTGTCCATTCATACAAATCTCTGGCTGTGTTTGCTTGATTTCCTGCTAAAGGGAATAAACAGTTCTTGAGCATGGAGGAGCTGATTCTTGAAAATCAACTAGCTCTCCTGGTCCCTTCTCCTGGACCATCTCTCAGGGAATTCTTCCAATCAGGCTCCTGAATTTGCTCTTCTGAAGTCTAGGGTTGTGATCCTGCTTTTTGCCCTCTTCCTCTCAGAATCCCAAACTCCCCTATCTTATGGCCACTGCAATCCAGGCCATTCCCAGCCATCACATCTCCAACAAGTTGTTCTATGTAAATATGAGATCCAGCAGACTGTTTTCCTTTGTCGGCTCCTTGATCGCTTGTGTCAGGATTCTATGATTCTATGAGATTGTCATCATTGTACTCCAGAAACCTCCTGAATCATTTGTGCCCTGCGGTGTTGATCTTCTAGCAGATATTTGGCTGGTTTGAGTCTCCCAAGAGGACCAGGGTCTGTGAACATGAGACTTCTTCCAGCTGTCTGAGGAAGGCCTCATCTGCTTCTTCTTCCTCATCAGGTGGTCTATAGCAGACGCCCGACACCACAACAACACATGTAGCTGGCTCATCATCCATGCCAAGGCAGATCTCCACACATTCCCACTGCTCCTTCATATCAAGGGCTACTTCCCCTCATTGTTGTCCTGGCCTTTCCTTCTTGAACAGACAGTATCCAGCTAATGGCACTCCAGTTGTGTGAGCTACCCCATGACATTTCTGGTATCCCACTGAGATGATAGTCCTGCAACTACACACAGACCTCTAATTCCTCCTGATTAAGAGTGGAAGACCCAGAGTATCTCCAGCTATCTCTGGGTTTAGCCACATGTTTATTGCAGGATCTGAAAGTTCACTGCATATTTGAAAAGTGAACATTTTTGCAAGTAGTTCTGCTATCATAGTCTTCGCAATTAATGTTGATGGCATTGGCTGTATACACAGACAATGCTCTGCACACTACTTAACCTTTCTAATGAATGACTTCCTATTATTTTCCTCAGCTATAACTTATTTCAGTTAGCCAGACAATTCTAATATATTAGCATATTAGTGCTGGCACCCAACATACACCATGCTAAGCATAAATTACTAAAAGATGGACTCATAAATAAGGGACTTCAGGCTCTAGCACTGTCAGTTTCTTTCTGCTCTTCAATTAAATAACAATTTTTCATGTGTTTAATGCACTATGATTAGTTATTGGTAATTTTTACCATTCAAACGTCTTCAAACTTTTTTTTAAAGAAACACACTGATTTTCTGGCATTTAAAAATTGTTGATTGTTAAAAATTCCTTCATACTCCAATGTTACCATCCAAAAAAGATTATATTTTCTGTAATTTCATACTCACTATTGCTAAATAATCTCTCCCAGTAGTTCAGTAAAAGCATGGAGATTGGTTTTGTGTGACTGAAACTTTTAACAGAAAATGTTTGACACCATACTCAGAGAATCCATCTTGTGGGTAGATTTGGTTGTTATTCTTGTTTTAAATTGGTACATCTAAGTATGAACAATAATGTTGGGAATATTTAGTTTCTCACTGAATATCTTACCTCTATGCTTACAGATAGAATGTTAACAATGGGAAAAAAAAATTGTGAAGTAAATCAGACTAATCCTGGTTACCTTGAGATCCTCTCATCAAACCCTGTTTTGAAAGCAGCACTAGGAAAATGGGATGAGAAAGTAAGTTGAAAAGATTTTAAGTTTCATTCACATGTTCTGGGATTCTGTAGGTAAGTAAGGGCTTTACTGAATCTCAAAGAAACAGCAGTAATGAACATAGGGAGGGGAGAGGGGGAGAAAGCATAACAAGACTGAGACCATAAGAATTGCCAGAAGCAAAATAGCTCCAGGGGAGGGGGAATGTTAAGAACTGAAATCATTGCTTTTGAGAGGGGAACTTAACTTTTCCTTCTGATGCTGTGTCCTCCTTTTTTCTTTGGTGTAGTGTTCATTCCACAGTGGAATGCAGTTCAAAAGACTGGAATTATTCTCGGTCATTATTCACATCAGTCATGGAGAAAAGCTTTTATATTGTGCTCTGGAGAGAGCTAGACAGTGCTTGGGTAGTCCTTCACTGTGTCAGTAATCCCACTGACATGAAGTAGGAGTAATGATAGAGGTACAGTGAACAGCAATACAATAGATGTTGATATTTGAAATGAAGTATTAGAGCACTTGTATCCTTTGCTCACATGTGTCCTGGATGGGCCCATCATAGTTTTTGTACTATNTACAACCTCTTTTCAGGTAGTTGTAGAGAGCGACAAGGTCTCCCCTCAGTCTCCTTTTCTCCAGGCTAAACAACCCCAGTTCCCTCAGCCGCTCCTCATAAGACTTGTGCTCTAGATCACTCACCAGCTTTGTTGCCTTTCTCTGAGCATGCTCCTATACTGTTTTTGCAACTATATAGTATTTTTGTGACTGAAAATGATTTATGGTGTGCAATTTTTTTTACAGAAAGATCATCTGTTGTGGTTGCAAATCTTCATGGGTTTTGGCAGCCTGAAAAGGTTTTTAAGCAAATACAAACCAGTTTCTGAATAGAAGCCTTCACCAATGTTTCTGTGGTGTATCTTGCTTTTCTGCAGTTAGAAACAGCCCTGAATTTGGAGGAATATTTGCTGTATTTATTTGACAGGCCAAATGGATGGAATTCAGAGGGTTTGTAATGGCTTTCTTGGTACCATCAAACTTTACAGGAGGTCCCCTGGTGCTCTGAAGCTTCAAAATTGGCACAGGAAAAGAGGCAAAAAAGGTATCTGGGAGTGTATGCAGTTTGCTCTCACTGCACTCTGCTGTGCAAGTCTCAGATAGTGAAACATGGCATAAGGTAGTTTACTTTCTTGAAGATCACATGGTATGACAAGCGATGGCAAATATCATTCTTTTATTCTTCTGACCTTTTTTCTTTGTTATTCCTTCCTGTCTTTGAATTTCCAAAATATCCGTATGAACATATATATGTATGTTTCCCTCAGTTTACATACTTTTACTTTCTGACTTCATAAACTTAAAAAACACGGTAGGCTGAAAGGTGTGTCTGCAGGTCATCTAATTCAATATACTGATCAAAAAAAGATGGACTTTGAATTTAGATCCACCTTTGAAGCTAGATCAGGTTGCTCATGACTTTACTACAGCTAAATTTATTTTACAGGCAGTCTATCTATATATAGCTTTGTTTTCTTGCAAAGCACTAGTTCAGTCTGCATGAATTTATTCTGATCAAATAATAGCTGTAACAGTTCACTGGAGCGGTACAGTGGCTATTGGCTTTACAAACAAATTATTGTTCAAGGTGCCATTACTGGACACCATAGAGCTTTGGACAACATGACTTTCTACTCATCAAACTGACATTTACAGGCCTCCTCCTAACATTTTGCAGTCTTTCTTAGGGTAGAACTCTGTAGTTAATGCTCCTGAGCACTAACCAGCACTATTTGTTATGGCTTATTTTGTATGAATGTGTCTGAGAGATTAATCAACAGGAGCATGGTACTGTCATCACCCCTGCAAATCCAACTTAATCTGCACAGAAGTTCAATTATTTCAGTTTAAGATTGTGGGAGCAGTAGAATAGAACATTGTGGATGAAATTCCTGGACTGTTTTGGATAAGGTTGCAAAGTAATGATGGGGTTTTTTTTGTTTTGTTTCATAGTTATGAGAGGAGTTGCCCCTTGCCTTTGTATGCAACAGAGGAATAGTATTATGTAATCAGATTATCAATTTTGAAAGAAGATACTTCTCATGATTAATATATGTGTGTTCTACGTGGAGATTACATAGACTAATATTAAAATCACTATGTCCAATGCAGTGTCCATACAAAAAATCACATTTCCAAATCCTGCAATGTCTAAAAGGAATTCTGCCCTGTATGGAGATATGTGAGGCTTTGGGAAAAAGCTTAACTGATCTTCAATGTAATTTTCCCTGTATCACAGTCCTAAACATCACAAAAGCCAAATATTTCATTGTTAATTGTCTAAATATCATATTTGCTATGGTGTTTATACCCTTTCTAATTACAATGTTTGGAATACTATCTGTGTAATTTCTCACCTTATAATAGATGAGGAGAGGATAGACTGAAAAAATAAATTCTAATTAAAAATGTCTTAGAGCTAATTTTTAGATAACCAAGTAAACCAATGGAGATTAGAATGTCATTCTTAAATTGTGTTTGAAAAAGAATGTTGCTGACTAACTTAAGATTGCTTATAAAGCTGCAAATCCAGAGAAGCTGTTAAAATTCTGTATTTTTACTGAACTGAATCAATATCTCACCTTTGATAAAATAGTGTTTGAATGATTAAAAATATGAGTCAGTCATTATGATCTATTTTACTTTTATCTACTTTTTTCATTTTGTATTTTCCAGTTCGTTTGAGATTTCCAAAATCCCCGATGGTGCCACAGTTTGTCTATTTATCAATCGATGGTTTAATCCATGCTGCTTTTTAGGGGTGGAGTAGAACCACTTTCTTGGGAAGGAAGAAAGTAGGAAGAAGTAGGAAGCTGAAGATTTGAAGAGTGTTCTTTGGACAGGATGGCATAATCAAGCACAAAAAATAGTTAATATTAGAAATGTAGGAATATACATATTTAAGATAAAGTGAATTATCTGTATGTCATGGAATCAATGTCTACTTTTAATGAGTTACAATTTCAAAGAGAATTAATTAACTGATTATAATTAAATAATTATACGGTATTGATTCATTATAGTGAACTCTTAATTGTTTATTCTAATATAGAATAGATGGCTTTTTGAGAGGTAAAATGTAAATAGTATTTCTTTGAAAATTACATATTTGCATTACAGTCAGATTGAGTCTGCTTATTTTTAATAATAGTATCAACAAAAATGGATTTGCTAGATATGCAGTTTACTCAAACCATGAAAGTAATCTCTAATAAATATGTTGCTGTATTAATTTCCAGAGATATGTGTTATGGATTCTGTTTCTAGTAAATTGAGTTAAATATTCCATAATAGATATTTGTTCATTGTAACAATAATATTTAATTCAGCAATTTCATTTCTTGTATCCATCCCTATGAGAAAAACAGACTAAATAAAATAGAGATAACATAATTATTTACTACTAAATATGTACAGGCTGAATTTAATTCTGAATTAGGAAGCCAGTCTCTTTCCTTTATAAAATTAATAAAGATGTATTTATTTCTTATTTCTTAACATCAAACAATGCCAATCTCTGGATGGCAAGGGTTTAATAGAAGGACAATAAAAAAGAATAAATGAATAGAAATTGAAATTCTTCGTTTAATGCATCTTCCTACACCTATTGAAGGAAATTGTGAATGTTCAGAAAAAAGTCCTCTGTGCCTTGCATGTATTTCTTGAATTCTTGTTGAATATGAAGTTGACATATAAACATAGAACCACACAAACCAAAATGACTGAAAAAGAGCAGCAGTTAGCCTTTAAAGGAAAGCAATAGTTATAGTCATCTTGATTTAATTTCTTCTTTGTCAGTTTTGTTTTCTATTAACTATAACATTTTCTAAACACTATTTCATTATCTAAAAAAAAAAATGTCCTTAAAGGAAACTAAAACTTAAATTATCTATCTGTTTTTAACATGGTAATCTTGAATTCAATAACTGTTCTGTATATGGCGATTCATATGATAACTTTAAACTACAATTGTATTTAATTTAGGTCCTTACTTTACTTGANGGTTGTTATAGCAATAAGTATAAGCAAGAGCCTCTGTGCATACCATTCCTTGGTATAATCAGGTCTTATCACTCTGAGAGCGAACAGTTTCTGAACAACATGCTGTTAATTTCAGACTTTAGTCAGTTAGAAAGAGGCCCAGCTAAAAAGTAAAATTACAAATCAGAAAATTGGTTCTGTTTTACCTCAAACCAGGACAATGGCAATTCATATGATAACTTTAAACTACAATTGTATTTAATTTAGGTCCTTACTTTACTTGAGCAAAATCCCAACCTGAAATAGCCTCAGATGTTCTCAAGAAATAATTTTGCAAGTAAAATTCCACACTCAGATTTATTGATTCTTGTAGGTCAAATTTTGCTTCATTAATTTTTACTCAGAAGCAGCAAAACAAAAAGGTTTGCTGTTTGACCAAAGCGAGTTCTCTTCAAAGTTTTAGGTATTAAAGTGAGTCTAAGATACTTAAATTAAAAACTGTACTGCTCAGAACTCCTATTTTGCTCCTCTGTTATACTTTGAAGCTACCCAGTTTCCACACATTCTGTGTGTTCTTGAACGTGGCTGAATTTGATGGGCCATACAGCTCAGCAGCTAGAGCATGCCCGTGGCCAATACGGACTCTGAAACTGTAGTCCACAGTTAGAGCTCTGCAGGATTCAAGCCCACGGTTGTTGTCAGACAATGCCTGACATGGCTCACAAAATACAGTGCTGAACAGAGCTGACTTTTTAAAAAAGTTCTATCATGAAGCGATGGATTTCCTTCTCGTTGAACAAGTAATATTTATATGATTTATCCAGAAAATATCAAATATTAGTTTTTCTTGTATGAACTTTTACGAGTTTCTCTTTCTGTCAGAGAACCAACCCCAATCATTGCCTGTAAAAGAAGAAGGATCAGCAAATTCTCTACTCTCTTATTAAGGTGTGCAGCAGGAAACAGAGATGCAGTATAACAAGGACAGGATCCTTTTTTTGCTTGCATAACTTCTTTCTTATTTCATCCAATGCTTAAATAAAAAAATCCCACACATGATTTTGCCTGTGAGAAGACAGTGTTGTGAATTCCCTGCCCTCTCCCTTTCCAGCCCCATGAATCCTTCCTCCCTTCTTGTAACACAACACAGTGAATGGAGCTGTATCTGCTTGCTGGGGAAGCATGCCCATCATTGTCACCCTTCTGTAAGGCACTTTTCTTAGGATCCTTTCTGGCCAGCTGACAGACCTCCCCTACAACATTTGATAATCTCTATACACTATATGAAGGGATCTTGCACACCTGAAAGAGATCAAGGCAGTCCTATATATCATAAGGTGCCTAGGAGAAATCAGCCATTATAATATTTCATATTGTATCTTTTTTAGAATGTCTGGAGTCAAGATTCAAGACTCAGATTTAAGATAGTACTAGTACAGTCAGCTCAGGGAACTGCAGTTTACTGCTGAAAATTATTTCATCTGCATCAATCTTCTAACGTATTCTTTTTTTATAGTTTATTTAATATTTTCTTAAAGGCCATCATAAGAAAGAATAATTGAGAAATATGATTCATCAAATGAGTCATATGTAAATGTAATCTTTTGGGCATAGTGTATTGATTTTTAAATATTTTTGATCAGATCAGACAAATAGCACTTCTATAAAGTTCTTTCCAATTCTTTTCAGCGCTGGGTGTTGCCTCCAGCAACCTGGTTTTGCACAAACAATCTAGCAAATCAAGTTACTGACAGTAATGTTAACACAACGAATACATTTAAGGGAACATGACAGAAAACTAATTTCACACTGAAAATAGTAATGCTTACCTCTGCAAGGTAAAACTATGTGCTTTCCCTGTCAGGGGAAAATATTGATAGCTGTCAGTATATTTGCCTTGTGTCTAACCAAATTGCTAACACAGAGAACTTGCAATGAGCTGCTTACAAAAAGGATAAGGTTAAGAACTTTTTCCTGGATTTGTTTCTTTACTTTGTACGCCATAATAGTTCTAAGTGGCACCACTGATCTGCCAGAGCTCTGTAGACACCTTCATATCTGGCCAGCTGTAGATCAGCCAATCTACCTGCACTCTGTATGGCCAATCTACGTGCACTCTGAGCTATTAGTGGTATTTTAGTCCTTAACCTGTGGAATATGCTGTAGGAAGAAAGGAAGTAATTGAAAAGTAATTGAAAAAGTGTAACTGCTTATATAATGAAGAAGGAGGATTTAAAAAAAAAGAAACCCCAAACCCCATCCTCTTAGAAATCCATATTCCGTCAGTGTTTTCTTCAGCCTGAATGGATTTATAGTATTTTTTTTTTCTCCCTAATTTTCTTTCCGACTGTGGAATGTTGATAGTGTCACAGAAGATTGGTCCGATCTAGTAAGAAGGATGGTAACTGTCATGAAACCTCCCATGAGTTTCGATCAAACGTGGAAAAAAGAATGATTGCTTTCCACTGACTGGGTCTGCTTCAATCGAGTCCAGCCTCTGGACTGATTGCAGGGGAATTTCAAGAGCACAGATGAACAAACTGACTCACAGTGCTCTAGCTTACCAGTTCCCTGAAAACTAAATGGAGCTACTCAAATCAGTCTTGCAGTGCAGCGAGATGTGGCTTGACATGAAGCTTTTCTTCTCTTGTCAGGATTTTAACAGTGCCACTCACACTGCCATCTGCTCTTCAGACCCCTCATCAGAATACATTTCTGTAAAGCCAAACCAAGTTTAGAGACATTTCTGCTATGAGATCAGACTACAAGATCTACATAACACCAGGGATCTGTTCTTCTTAATGTGTGATCGAGCATGAGAACACCTGTTTAGAAAGCTTACAACGGTGGCTAAATAATCCTTCTGTTTAAGGCAACACCCGGAGCCCTGCAGTTATTCCATGGTACGGCACCAGTTCCCAGTTTCCTCAGTATAACAGACGTTCCAGAAATGGGATGATGCATAACTAAATCATTGTTGCATTTTATCACGCCCCATGACTCCAAACCTTCACAAAGGGGCCTAATTCCTAAGTGACATGAACTGAGCAGCCAAACCACATCTCACAGGAAGTGTGAGATGAAGCCATATTTTTCCCTGATACTTTTTTAGCTCAGATGCATTTAGACACAAAGCATCAGAGTTAAAACAATGGGGCTTCTCAGAAATTACAGACTTAATATAACTGAAGCTGTGTTTTGGAAACTCTTATATTATGCATAATTTGTTTAACAAGTTAAGTAGTGTGAAAACTTGTTATGAATACTGGCTGTAGCTGCCTAGACCAGTCTGGGTCCTTGTGGCTGCAGACATTAAAGTTTTGCCCAGTGAGCCTTAGCTACAAAACATCCAAAATGTCTGGATTGTAAAGAAAGCTAATTGTGAACTAGATAGTCTTCTGAAATGTTATTTTGGTTCTTAGGATGTACCAAGATCAGCAAAAACTTCCCTGTTTGAGCTAGGAAGACTGCAAACTTACCTTCTTTTGATTTTTAGTATAAAGGTTCAGATTCACAAAAGAGTTGGCATTAAAAATCTGCTCCACAAAAATTTAGTCGATTTTGGAAAGACATAATCCCTTTTAACTGAAATTAGTAGCCTATACCAAGAGAATTTATTTTGCAAATCCTGTTGAACTAACTGCAACAATTTACAAGCAGACAAATAATTTCCCCTTTTGTTCTTGAGATATTACTTGGTTTTGTTGGTGAAAGTTTGGTAGGAGCTGAGCTGTTCAGCTTTCCCTCCGATCTATTTTATTTTCAGAATCTATCTGATAGTAAGAAAAATCCAGTGGCCTCTTAGCTAGATTGCTTATTCATTGATTATTGCTTTTCCAAATGAGATTATTTGCTTAACTTATTTTTGCAGTTGTTAATATTTAAGGGCTTGTTTTTTGCTTTTGCTTTTGTTTACAGAAAAGTTATTCTGGGGGCAACTAGCAAAATAACTTAACTTGTTTTCCTGACTGGTTTCTAGCTCTCTCTGTTTCTTTTCTCTGTTTTATTGCTGAATGAGAGCTTCCCAAATGCTTGCTCACTTAAAAACTGACCTCATTTGCCCACACAATGCTCAATATTTTTAATGATAGAAGTGACAGTAGCAACATTTAGACTCTCTTACGTTTTTGGGAAGCCCTTAGGGAATCACCTTTGTGATTACCTTACTTAAATACACAGTGCTTTAAGGTAAAACTACAAAATATTTATTCATCTAGCCAGTATCAGATAGCACGGATTGCGAATATGATTTCGACTTCATACTTACCCTTGGTTTATTCCTGACTTCTCCCAGTCATCTGTCAGTCAAGCTACCAGGTACAGTGTGCTGTCACTGCTCCCTTTCAAAGGATGGTGGGACTGTGACTCCAGCATGAACTTTATTACAGTACATTCATCTGGATAGTCCAAGTGTTTTGCTGTCACTCACAATGTGAAAAATGGCGTAAAATCACAAACTGTCATGCCTCCCTTTGTGGCAGATTATTATCATTACACTAGCAAATAAGGAAGGCTATAGAATAACAGTTCTGGAAAATGCATTTTCAGGTCTCAGGAAAATGACTTGTAGGAAGTACATTGAGATTACCTTATTTTTATTTTAGTCCCTTAAACCAGGACCACATTAGAAATGGTTGTTTTTGAAAAGTAAGAGAAAATTGAGAGCAGAGGACTCCTCACCACAGATGCTTTGAGATCAGTCAAGCAGAAGGGTGGGCGGTTTGGATATGAGTACATGAGTATGCATGAGAGAAGCAGGGGAGAAGAGAGGGATGGTCAGTTGTCTCTTTACCAGCTGTTCTTCTTTCCCATTGACCTTTTGGGGTGCTTTTGCTTCTGCAAGGAAAGGAACTTAGTTTGTGAAGGCATATAATTTTATTTTTTTTTTAATCACCCACAGTGGTTACAAAAAGCCATTAATACAGCCAGACGACATACCACTTTTCTGAGTTGTGTCAGTTGTATATCGTGAATTCCTCATTTACAGATGGCAATCAGTAGCTAGAAAAGCCCATGAGTATATAATGGGACAACAAAGTTATATCTTAGGATGAATCTTAAATAGGGATTCTAAGACTTCCACTAAAATGGCTCCTTTCATTGTATGGGATTTTCAGCCACTATGCAGATATTGTTTGTATTGTTCCTGTGTTTTCTGCTACAATGTATGCTGACAGGATGGGCTTGAGTCCAGAATATTTTTCTGATCATATTTTGAATACAGTGACCTCTGGTTTCAATCAGACCAACTGACTTTCTGAATGTATAAATGAATGAAAGAACAAATCAAATGTTAATGTAGTTAGGTATGAGCAAATTTACTATCTAGAGATAAATGGATTATTCGTAGCACTGTAAAAATCCTCAGATAAGTATCACCACCATTGTATTACATTTTAGCTAATATATTAATTAAACAAAGATCTTTGTGATACAAGAAAGACCTAAAAAGATTAATCTGCAAAAAAATGTGTCTAAAAATCTGTCTTAGTTCTGCTATCTTGTTTTCACTCATATTCATTTCCTATATTCCCAACAAGCAGCCTTCTGCTTCCTTTCTCCATGGCTCTGTAATATGTAAAGTACTAGCAAGGAACATAACAAGGAAATGTTTAAATTAAAACAAAATATGCATTGATTTCTTCTTAATTCCCTAAAGAAATTTTCTTAATATGTCTAGTGAGACTATGTCACAGGATCTAATGTTGTTTTAGGACCTTCACTTTCTTATAAAACAGATTTATTTTTTCCCTTAGCACAGTTCTTGTTGTAAATATAAGTTTTCTTTTTCATCTTCTACCATTAATTATTGTTGTTCCATTTCAGAAAACTATTACTAGTTTAGCTCTGTGTTTTTCTATTTTTTTGGGGTTTAGTATTTTCTTAGAAATCTAGAGTCTAATAATTTCACTTGTTATATGATGGAATTTAAGCATTTCTCATCAAAGACAGACAAATCATTTTAAGTAACCTGTTTTTTAAGAGGGGGAATGAAGCATTTTTTGGATGGTGATAGACATATTTGATCAGATGAACCTGTGCTAAAACATGCTGAACAAATCTGTGGGTCTCAGAACACTGGGACAAAGGGTTTTCCTCTCATCTCATAACTGAATAACAGAGAAAGTATCTTGTTCCATGCTACTGTCCCAGGAACTTGAGATTCAAAGGCAAAAATCTAAATTATAAACATCATATATTTTATAATTATTGTTCTGAAATTTATATCCTCAAATATAAATCTTCTTAATTGAATGTCTTATATCTGATAAAGACCAGATCTGAAACCAAATTTATTTTTTTTGTCCTTATAGTATTAGTTGCTATAGCATTAGGATTTAAAAATATAACACAAACAAACAGTAGAGAAATAAATAGTAGCAAAGGCTGGAATATTTACTACTTGCTTGGAAGACTACTGCCAGTAACATCAATGGAATGACTCACATATACAATTCCCACTTGTCCTGAGTAGAATTTCAAGAACTGTATAACTTAAATATATGTAGGAATAATATATTGAAAGTGAAACTTTAGGTATTTGTACTTACACCACTTGTCTATCTAGAAAACTGGCATTCATATGACTAGAATAAAAGAAACTCCAGTTCTTCCTACTGTGTCTGCAAAAACACGTCAGAGAGGGCAATGAGAACAAAAGAAACATCCAAGTCATGGAGAACCAGGTATAACAGTTTATATGTATTTGTTCAATAAGATGTATTCTTGTATTCAGGAGGAGGACATGGAATTGTATCCACCATACGATTAGAACATATGGAAGGGCTGTTGCAGACCAAAAACACTGCAAAAAAAGACAATAGAAATTTCCACTGTCTTTACACAAAAAAGCAAGGCCCAGGGAAGTGGTGGAATTGCTGACCCTGGAGGTATTTAAAAGATATCTAGATGTGGTGCTTAGAGACATGATTTAGTGGTGGACTTGGCAGTGTTATGTTAATGGTTGGACCCAATGACCTTAAAGGTCCTTCCAACATAGATGATTCTATGATCTTATGATGATTCTATGATTCTCGTACTGAGGCCTGGACGCAGTACTCCTCGTGTGGTCTCACCAGAGTGGAGTAGAGGGACAGAATCACCTTCCTCGACCTGCTGGCCACGCTTCTTTTGATGCCCCCCAGGATATGGATGGCTTTATCTGAGCACACATTGCCGGTTCACGTCCAGCTTTTCAGCCACCAGTACCCCTAAGCCCTCCTTGGCTGGGCTGCTCTCAATCCGTTCATCCCCAAACTGGGGGCTGTCCCGACCCAGGTGCAGAACCCTGCACTTTGAATCTCATGAGGTTTGCACATGGGCCCATTTCTTGAGCTTGTCCAAGTCCCTAAGGCTGGCATCCCATTCCTCAGGCATGTCAACGACACCACTCAGTTTGGTGTCTTATTCCTTCTTCTTACTCTTAATTATCATTGTGTAGTGTCATTGTTTGGCATGTTACAAACACTTTTCTTAGTCATTCAAGGCCAACAGGAACTGTGTCCTTGATGTAGTATTCCTTTATCAGATGCTTAGTTTTATTTGACTCCCTGCACTCCTCCCCCTCCAAGGTAAATTGCAAAATTCCTTAAAAGTGACACCAGTGGTATTCAAAACATTTCTAGGTTTTCTTTATTTTTTTAAGCCCACCATCAATTATTCTAGAATCATTATGAGAAGAAATGTTTATCATACAATTAGTATTTTAACTCTGCATTTTTCCATTTATTCCAAGCATTACAGAGAGAACAAACCACAGAAAAATGATGCAAAATAGATTGGCAGAGAGTTTAGCTTTGCTCTGCAAGACTTCTTTCGCAGTGTTAGTTTTAAGGAACTTCATCAACAATATCTAGAAGGAATCTTAACGCTCCGTGCATTACATTTTTAAAAATTTCAGTACTGAGGAAAAAAGAATAAAGTGTCTTACCCTACTGAGTATGTGTGAGGACCAAAAAGCTCCTACTATCTCTGTCTTATCAGGTGCTGAATACAACTGCTCCTGAATTTTAGATCATCTTGTTTGGGAAAAATTTCCACATTTGGGAAAAAGGACTACATGCGTTTGTAGTGATTTTTGTTTTCCTTTAAAAGCAGACGTTGCTAAAGTTAACTCCTTAAACAATGTAAGGCTGTACTGACTAAATGATGCTGAGGTGTTCAAACAGGATTGCATCATTCAGCAATTTCCTGTTATTTTTATAGCATTGCTATACAGACATTCTTCCAACATCCTTCGGAGCCAAAGAACATGAAAGGAATCATTCAAAATGGGACTTTCAGAAGAAAATAGATAACATTATTTCATTATCAGGAACTTTAACAGGAAACACTTTAACTTTTCCTTAGGTATTTTCCAGCTCCTTCACACAAGTTTACATGTCCTCTAAAATAAGAGCAACCTTGAAGGGCAAAACGAATCTCTTTACTGTATGTCAAAGCACTCAGTAAATGTTATCTTGGAAAGCCTCCGACACTATTTTCTAAACATGTCTTTAGCAGATTTTTGACATAATGACATATTTTCAGGATACTTGGAATTCATAACTTGTATCATAATCTACTTTGCTGAATTGCCCTACTTTTATGGTAAGTTCTTATTTTTCCCCTGTGAATAATGTCATTAGAGATTTACTACAGGAGTTCAAGGTTAAATTTGTTTTTTGGTTGTTTAATTTTGTTCTCTTTTTTACTATCTTTAATTAAAATCTATTATTTCCTTTTTATTGCTAATATAGCCAGTAAGCCTTTGGACTTCTTTGCTGAAATAACATAATGCTGACTCATGTTCAATGTGTTTTTCCAAGAGTTTTCTGCAGATGATGGGGGAAAAATAAGAGTTAACCATACAAGCAGCAAATCAGTGTGGTAGAATATGATGGAGAACTTCACATCATCCTATCCTGCCTGCATTTGCCTACAGGCAATTGACCTTGGTTATGCAGCATTCACAGGGGATGTGTGAGAGCCTCCTGCATGATGCTGTCCCCCAGACACTTTACTCACTAGGAAGAGATAGTCTTGCCCCCCTGGCAACTGAATCCTGTCCTGTCTCAGCAGTCCTCAGATATGTAGTGCCTCGTCCTACCTCTTTCTCTTTTTCTTCTCTTCTATGTAGTTTTCTGTATGTTAATATCATGAGTCAAGAGAAATTGGTATACTGAATGTAAGCACAGTGGAATAGTAAGGGTCTGTTATTACGCTGCATTTTGCAAAGTAACCCAAAGGTGCGATTGTATCATTCCAGGCAACTGGAATTTACAATTTCATTTGGGCTATATATTTGCCCAACAGCTAAAACAAGGAGTCAGGAATTGACTGATGTGTGCTCCTAGATCATCAGTACTATATAACAGCAATTTAAACACTTCCTTTGGCTTGGTACTATATACCCATGGCAAATTATGTGACAGAAGAATCACAGAAGATGCACATTCGGGTGACTGTCAGGAGCACTGCAGTTTGGAGATTCTGAAGGACTCAAATTCTGAGAGTATAATCTTCCCAGACCATGTTTCATTGGTTTTATAACCTGGCTTAACATGCTAAACTAATAAAATACACTATGTGAAGATTATGCCTGCAAATCAGATGTGATTATATTAATAATCCTCTCATTTTAAAGAGCATTTTAAGAACTTTGAACTGCCAGTATTTAAATTAGTTCAGTTGCACTCTTTAAAGCTCCATAAAATATACAGCCTTATAAGACTAGCTTGGAGGGTTGGTAGCACTGACAGCTCTTCACAGTTTGGTAGACATTCTAAAGAAGCTAAGCAAAAAAATAAAAATAAAATTAATCTCATGTAATAGAAACAAGACTTGGTGTTTCCTTAAATGTTTCAGGCAAATCTGTAGAAGTCAGGAAAAAAAAATGCTCTTTTGCTTCTCACTTTCTCATTATATAGAAACAGTTTAGTTTAAATTAGGGTAGAGAGCAGAGAAAATGTAACATTTTTGATCTACCTGATTGAAAGCAAATCATCCAGAAAAGGAGAGAGAGGAGAATGGAAATTATGGAAGTATAGGGAAAAAAGGATGTGAATAGGAATCACTACCACGTATGAGAGACAGGAGAAAATGAAATAAGGTTTAGAGCAATGGCTCCCAACTTGCAACTGAATCTAGCTATTTCCCAAGGCTAGGAAGGAAGTGAAGTGAAGGAAGAAAAGTGAAAGATTTTGTCAGTATTGTCAATTTCAGGAGTTATGACTTAGGTCCACTTCTGACATAGAAGTCCAGAACATTTTATTTTTTTTCACTTAAATTATACATCTAGGGGAATTTTTATTCTCCAGCTGTCTTTTCAGTTTTCAGAATGTCTTTGACATATTTCACCTCAGTCATGATACTAAAATTTGATCTTTCTAATGAAAACTATCATTCTTACAGAATCTGAAGGCTGAATGAGTTGCATGTAAAAACATAAAATATCCTTAGAAAAAGTCAGAGAGATACTAACACTGCATCTTTTTAATCCTTGTTTAATAAGTGCTGAGGCTCCTCAAATCTATTCAGAAGCTCTAATAAGAAAAAGGAAAAATGGATATCATGCTTCGGATTTCACTGTGGATCTTCACATCCAAGTTCTTTCTGTGTAATATTTCCATTGAGACTTTATCATCTGGTAGTTTGTAGTGATCACTACAACATCCTTGACAAATGAAATCTTCCTGTGTTCCCCACAAGAACACTCCTGGAAAAAAACATTTTCTTCTTCTGTTAACATAAGCAATCTTTCTGAATCTCTCTATCAGTTCCCAGTTTTCTTCTACAATTAACTATTGATTCTTCTTAACAAATATTACAGTTGATTCTTCATCATTTATTTTAACTGGATTTTTCTTTCCTCTGATAAATAAGTTTTAATATACACCAAAAATATTCTGCAGAAGGCTTATTATCATTACTATAGAAGTCAAGAAGTCGGTGTAGATGGTACAAGGGTTCCTCACTGTTCCACAAGCTGAAAATGAAAGACATAAATATGAAAAATGTATCCAATGTAGGGTTAAACTCTCAACGAACTGAACACTGGAAAAGAGCTTGCATGAATGGATATAATGACTGTGTTACAGAACTCTGCACTGTCTTGACTTGGTCTGAACACACTGTTTTGTTTAGACTAAAGAAAATGGATATTGCAGAATGAAATCGTAGTGGCAGGCCTTGTGCCAGGTCCTACTGATGAAATTGGAGATTTCTTCAGTGTCTAGAAATAACATCACATAAATTCTGCCAGATATCATGGTTCTGGCCTGATATTTGTAGGTTTGGCAAGGTATGTTAGGTGGATTCAAGTTTCTAGATAAACTTTTTACGCAGCTCAGTCCCAGATGCTTTTTCAAATCCATAAAAGCAGACAGGATCCACACAAATTCATTCCAGTAATCACGCTAAGCAAAATTTTCATTCAAAGGAGAACATTTATTTATCCCAGTTCAGTAGTAATATGGCTTCTACTCTTTAAATAGAGGCTTAAAAGCCATTTGAACTAGAAACTGTAGTGTTTGTATGTGCAATAACAGAAATACTGACAATTTCCCAAGTATGGAGAAATCAACTGTAAAAGAAGATCTGTTACATGTATAGACTAAAGACATTTAAAATTACATGTTTATAAACCTTAAGTACAAAGCTGTATGAGAGTATAGTATGAACCAAAGTTGAGTATAGATGAAATCATGGTCATTGAGTATTTTTCTCTCACTTCTATATTGTTCATCTTGTTAAAGTACAGTAATGTTAAAACTATTCCTTACACTAAATTAGTCATATAAGATCCTTCTGTAGACAATGAAGAGAAGTGAATCACTTTTCAGTGTTCATTCCATCAAAAGATATCTGTCTAAGCTGAGTGGATGAATCTCCTTATGAGATTGTTTGTCCTTTTTCATTGATCATAAAAGAGGCTAAATGACTAGCAGAACCCAGATGTTAACTTTTAGGTGGTTAAAGTCAGGTAACAATAATCCCACAGACAGCCCTGGGACCCTTTAAGCCTGTCTATCTCATGTAGGATGCATAGCTTGTTTTACAATTTACTGCCTTGCAGCCTGCCCTACACAAAGGAAGTCTGTTTCTTCGTGGTGAATTTTACCTTCACTTCAGTTTTCCAGATAGACCAACTATCCTTCCTGCACTGACAAGACATGAAAAACATCACACTTAACTCCAAGCTACAGCTGTTGGGAAGGCTTGTTCTCTTGGCCTTTCTGACATGAGAAGTTGTTGAAGTTCTTCTATTTTGTCTTTGCTAAACAGAGAGATATGAAGGTAGCACTGAAAGTTTTGTTGATTTTACTATGGTCTTTGACTCTAGTGTGGTTGATGTCCCTCTAGTGAAGCAGAAAAGGGTGATGAGAAATGTGCAGCATGCTTATGCAGGAGCTGCTAATGCAGCTAAACACTATTCACAGCCAACTACAGAGGGGCCAGAGCACCACAATGGATAAGTGCCTTAGGGCTGACAGAGGTTTTTTAGATGTTTGAAATTTATTCATCATTTACCCCTGATTCCCCCCTATGAGATATTCTTTGATAGCTTTTATTGAATTTATATCATAGGATTCTGCTCACTCTGGTCATTTATCCTCTGTACAGCTATTTATATTTGGAAATGTATTTTTTTATATATATATATATTTGGAAAATGCTCAAGGGAAAATTGGAGTAAAGAGAGAAGGAAATGGCAGATGGACACACACTACAAATACAAAGTAGATTTGTGTTATCTTGGGAGAGCAGATTAAAAGAAATAATTCAATTTTTCCACTGAATCTTTAGAGAATCAAAAATCAGAAATATCTGAATATTACAAGTTTAAATAACAGAAAAAGGCAATTGGATTTAAAGAAATAGAGATACTTCTTTATATAAAACACTTTTTGAGGAAACATATTGATAATAATACAAACAGAGAAGACAAAAATCAACATTTCTATTGATTTTGCTTATTCATTCCATTGTTTTGGAATTTTTGCCTAAAGGCAACGGAGGATGTCAGTATGTCATAGAATCATAGAATCATAGAAACATAGAATAGTTTGGGTCAGAAGGGACCTTTACAGGTCATCTAGTCCAACCCTCCTGCAATGAGCAAGGACAACTAGATCAGGTTGCTCAGATGCCCGTACAACCTGATCTTGAGTATTTACAGTGATGGGGCATCTACCACCTCTCCAGTGTTTCACCACCGTCATTGTAAAAAAAATGATTCCTTATGTCTAGTCCAAATCTACCCTCTTTTATTTTAAAACCATTACCCCTTGTCCTATTGCAACAGGTCCTGTTAAAAAGTTTGTCCCCATCTTTTTGTAGGTCCCCTTTAGGTATTGGAAGGCTCCTATAAGGTCTCCCTGGAGCCTTCTCTTCTCCAGGCAGAACAACCCCAACTCTCTCAGCTTGTCCATCCCTCAGATCATTTTCATGGCCCTCCTCTGGACTCACTCCAACAGGTCCATGTTTTTCTTGCACGGAGGACTCCAGAGCTGGGCACAGTACTCCAGGTGGCTTCTCACCAGAGCAGAGTAGAGGGACAGAATCACCTTCCTTGACCTGCTGGCCACGCTGCTTTTGATGCACCCCAGAATACAGATGGCTTTCCGGGCTGCAAGTGCACATTACTGGTTCATGTCCAGCTTTTCATCTACCAGTACCTCCAAACTCTCCTTGGCAGGGCTGCTCTCAATCCTTTCATCCCCCAGACTGTATTGATACTGGGTGTTGCCTTGGCCCAGGTGCAGGACCCTGTGGTTTGTACATGGACCCACTTCTGAAGATTCTCCAGGTCCCACTGGATGGCATCCCATCTGTCAGGCATGTCAGCCACACCACTCAGGTTGGTGTCATCCACAAACTTGCTGAAGGTGCACTCGAACCCACTTTCTATGTCATTGATGAAGATATTAAACAGTACTGGTCCTAATATGGACGCCTGTAGGATACCACTTGTCACTAATCTCCATCTGGACACTGAGCCATTGACCACTACCCTCTGGATGCGACCATCCAACCAATTCCTCTTCCATTGAACAGTCCATCCATTAGTCTATATCTCTACAATTTAGAGAGAGGAGTGTTGTGGGGGACCATGTTAAAGGCCTTACGCAGGTCCAGGTAGACAACATCCATAGCTCTTCCCCTGTCACTCCGTCATAGAAGGCCACTAGGTTGGTCAGGCAGGACTTGCCCTTGGTGAAGCCATGCTGGCTGTTTTGAATCATCTCCCTGTCCTCTATGGGCCAAGCATAGCTTCTAGGAGAATCTATTCCATGATCTTCCCAGGCACAGAGGTGAGGCTGACAGGTCAATAGTTCCCAGGGTCCTCCTTCCTACCCTTTTTAATACTGGGCGCCATGTTTCCCTTTTCCAGTCACTGGGGACTTCACCTGACTGCCATGACTTTTCAAATGTCATGGGGCGTGGCTTGACAACTGCATCAGCCAATTCCCTCAGGACTCTGAGATGCATCTTGTCAGGTCCCATAGACTTGCATGCTCTAGTGTCAGAGATTGTAGGGGGTTTTTTGTGTGTGTATGGTTGGACTCGATCTCGAAGGTCCTTTCCAACCATGAAGATTCTATGATTCTATGATTCTATGAGTTATATATGTTCATCTGATGCAGTGAAACACACAGAGTCTTTTCATTACCTTCACAAGAGAAAAAAAACAGCATATGCAGCTTTTCAGAGGTGGGTTTTATTGAACTGAAATTTCCTGTTCCAAAAGGAGTCAGTTGCCTTACATGTTTCTTCTTTATAATTATGACTATACAGCATGCTCTAAAGGAGCTAAATCAAAAGTAATACTGCACAGGGCCTCTGGAAGGTAGAAAGGAATCGGTATAGTTAAGTGACTCAGAGATAAAATGGTAAACATATTGTGAAATTATGGTAATAATTTCTTTCCTTAAAGATGACACAGCAATGACATTTCAAATGTCAGGCTTCAGGTATGAGCTGTAATCACTCTATTAATCACCCATAATGAACTAAAGTATTTCAAGCAGAGATGTAGTTTTTTTGTAATATATTGGAAGGAACTACAGTATGACAATTATGACTACAGTATTAGAAATATGTTGAATGTTTTGGAAGTTTAACACACATTTCTTTAATAATCTCACAGACATTGCCAACTGCCATCCACTATATTTAATTACTCACTACATGAGCAATACCAGTTCAAAGATCATGCAGAATAACAAGGCAATAGGGAGGGACATACTAACTAAACTTATTCCATGACAATCCTGGTGGAATACACGACAAAACAATGAAGAGAATTTTTATTGAAACTGCCTGCTAAAATTCTTTGGTCATTTCCTATAGGAATGAAAATAAAAGAAATGCTTTATTTCCCAGAAGAGAGGATAAACACAAAAACCCAATCACGATTGTAACTTCTAGGCTCCTAAAACTTCATCCTTTTTTCCCACCATGCAGAATTGCACATCTAATGGCTAAAATATTTTTTGCTACATGAAAATATTATCCAAATATAAATAGAATTAAAATTTTGAAATCCTAAGACATGTATTTCTTTTAGCATTTATGGTAACTGTAGTCTGACTTCCCTGTAAAAAACATATGTGGCTTGGAAAAAACCAAAGCAATGAAAACGGATACCCCTTTATTTTATAATATAAAGACTAAAGATGAAAATTGTTAATTTATAGTAGTAATCCAAAAGCAATCTTGAATCGTGTTAACTATCCTATTCAAGTCAGTAAGTAACACAGTTCATAATAATGTTCTGCTATTCAGCTTATTTTCTTTTAAAACATATTTTATGGATATAATGTGCACAAAACCCCCTGAAATTCTTCACAAAAATAATAGCTCATTACACTAAAGTGTTCCTAAAAACAAACTCCAAGTTGCCTTTTTAGATTATTTTTCCTTTAGCTGTGGTTTTCTTTGCAGTTTCATTTTGCAAAATATTATTGTAATTCATTAGTTTCTTGCAAAGTTGGGGATTTTTTTTGTTTTTTTCCTCCCTCTTTTCTACACTTGAGTGAGTTTAATCATTCTGATAGATTATATTCTTTGCACAAAGGAGTGCTTTATAAGTAGAGAGGGACAGGAGTTTAGTGCACAAGATGGTGCGAAGACAAGCCCAGAAAAGCAGTGCTGGTCCCAATGTTTGACAGAGCTTAATATAAAACCCAAACTCTTCTGAACATCTTCCCTGTTCTTCAGAAAGGAAGAAGTTTGCAAATTCTTCTGCCCTGAAATAAAAGCTGCATAGTGAAAGTTTAAAGTGTCACAAAGATACATATATCATACCTCTGTATTTACATCACACTCCTTTTCAATCACGTGCCATGTCTGTCTGAATGTGAATCCTAATTTTAATATATTTTCCTTCTGTTAATCCATACGATATCATAATTAGAAATTAAATGATTTCCCTTCTGGAAAACTTGGTGTTTAGTATGGATGGGAATACAGGGAAGTATGTTAAAATAAGAAGACACAGACTTCTACTTGACATAAATAAATAAAATGGCAACATTTGCAAGGCTGCCAAGTTTGACTTTTTTAGTTTACAGAATTTTCTTATATGCATTAAACATAAATGTTTGAATTGCTGCCAAATAACTATTTTATGTATCTTTTTTAACAGATTTGTATAATGACTCTACCTGGGAATTTGCGTGTTGAGATGCCCAGGAATGCTGGAATAGAAAGAGCAGAAATCCACCGCGAGGGTGGAAAACGTGATTTTCATATGTTTGGTCAAAATTTTATCCTGAACTTTTTATTTAGGAACAAACATACATAAACCATACACAAATTATCAGGAAGGATATGAAATCTTCATTAAGAAAACACAAAACACACTCCTTGAACAAAAACAATGCTTTCTTTATATATAGAAAGTTGTTAGGTGGACCAGTAACCAGAAGGAGCCAGATGCTGAGAGGATAAAGATGGGATTCAGTTGCCTAAACAAAGGCACCAAGAGAATTTTATAATGTAATATATTTGATTTAAAGAAATAGGTCCTGGTTTTATTGATATATCTTATATTAGACTGCTATTCTGTAGCTAACTCCACAGACTATGACAATATCCTTGTTTGACTGACTTACATTTATGCAAGATGAATCCCACACTAAGTATGCCAATATAAGAAATCAATGTCGTGATTAGTATACTGAATATTCACCCATTAACTTGCTGCATCCTTTAACTTTTAGTGAAAAAATATTCTCATTTAACAATGTTTTCAAAAGATGGAGATAAATAAGAGGAGGCACTGTCTAGGTCTCTTGGCAACTTTTTAAAAATATACTGGTTTTAATTTAAATTTGAAATTAAAATCTACTTTCAATTAGGAAATCATCAATTTTGATCTACAACACAGAAGCAGGAATTTCAACAACTTCAAACTTCATTTTACACTAAAAAAAAGAAACTGAAAAGTTCTGAAACACAGAAAATAAAGATTTGAGTTTATTTTAAAGGATTTATTGAAAAAAAATCCTTGACAGCCTTAGCTATAAATACATATATTTTTAGCAGAAGCTTTAAGATTTCCTTTTCCTGATCTCTGTCTAATTTAACCTGAGGAAGTCCTTCCTTAAGAAGTCCCTTCCTTAAGTGAAGGGGAAAGAACATGAATAAATCAAAAAATATCTAAAAAACCAAAATAAATTATGTAAATGATAGACTATTCCACTATTTCATCTTCTTACTTTTAGAATTTTTAAAAGGAGTGTAATATTCAATTGTGTGATATATACTTCAGAAGAGCTATAATAACACTTCAGAATATTTGTATAGGGTGCTAAATCCTGCAGGACCTTTTTGTGACTAGTCAAAGTAATAGGTAGGGAAGATATTCTTAGAGGGAATCACTTGAACAAGGAAGCGAGGTGGTAACTTGTAAAAGCCAGAGAGATGATTGCAGTTGTCCAGATGGAAGATGATCAGTAGGTCCAAGTATAAGGTTTTGGAGGAAGAACAAAGCAAGAGCTCTTAATTCCTTTCCTTACCTTAATTTATAGTTTAGGAAATGTTTTTATTTGCAGAGGTTTAATTGAGGAATTACGTAACAAAGATGTTTCTAATGCTCAAATGCACAAATGTAAGATATACAAGAATAGGTACTGAAACATCACATAATTACTAAAAATGAGCCCTGGAAATAAATCTGAAAATATTTAATTACGAAGCAAAATAACAGACTACAATTTATATTCTTAAATGAGGCAAATATTTTTGAAAGATATAAAAAGTATAAATCTCACATTAAAAATAATTTTAAATTTTACGATCATAAGGTGTGCTGGTTTTCGCTGGGGTAGAGTTAATTTTCTTCATAGTAGCTGGTATAGCTAGCATGGGGCTATGCTTTGGATTTGCGCTGAAAACACCGTTGATAATATGGGGATGTTTTAGTTACTACTGAGCAGTGCTTACACAGAGTCAAGGCCTTTTCTGCTTCTTGCACCTCTCCACCACAGAGTAGTCTGGGGGTGCACAAGAAGTTGGGAGGGGACACAGCCGAGACAGGTGACCCTGACTGACCAGGGATATCCCATACCAGGCTGGGGGAAGAAGAAGGAAGTGAGGGGACATTCGGAGTTATGGTGTTTGTCTTCCCAAGCAACTCTTAGGCATGATGGAGCCCTACTTTCCTGGAGATGGCTGAATACCTGCCTGATGATGGGAAGCAGTGAATGAATTCCTTGCTTTGCTTTGCTTGCATGCGTGGCTTTTGCTTTGCCTATTAAACTGTCCTGATCTCAACCCACGAGTTTTCTCAGTTTTACCTTCCGATTCTCTTCCCCATCCTACCAGGAGAAAGTGATAGAGTGCTGTGTCATGCTTAGGTGCCGGCTGGGGTTAAACCACGACAGAAGGAAATCTGGAAATGTTTTGAAACATCTAATTTATCTGCCCTCTTACTTTGCTTTTTAATCAACAATGTAGCCTAGAGCCAATGCTAATACCAATCATTTTCTTTATGGCTAGGACATCTCAGGTTAGATTCTCAAAAACAAATCCTTTCTCTTGAAAATGTCCAACTCAGGAATCTGTCTAGCTTTTTTCTACAACCATGCAGTAACTTTCAATCCATCATAATTTGATGATTTTAAAAGAGCAAGTTAAACAAAATAACTTGAGTAATTAATTCTTGGCAAAAATGTATTTGTCTGTGTTTTATTTGGGGAAAGGGTGAAATAAGGTGTTTTCTATTTTCCTCATCCCCATTGTTCCTCGGCTTCTTCATTTTCCATTTACGCACTACGAATAATAAGGCAAATGAAGAGACAAATCGGTATACACAAAGCACTGCTAAAAAGTTTATATTTTCTACCAGGTTTCTTTTTATGTCTCTCAGATACCTTTGATGTTGATATGACAACCCCTTAGTACTTACATAGCACAACATCCTTTTTTTCACTACTCCGAACAATAATGTTCACAGCACTTTGGGAATAATTCTGCTCAAAATCAAAACTCAGAGTACCTGTAGAGCTGTTCAGAGATTATGCACTTTGCAGATATAGCAGAATTTGTATTCCCATCAGTATGGTTTTCTTGCTAATGTATTTTTAAAGACACATTTTTTAAACTGGAAAGAAAAAATCATACTATGGATTCATATATATATATATTTATTTATGTTTTATTCAGTGAAATTTGCTAGATTGAATAACAATTAAAATAAAGCTTTAAATTTGATCTTGTCTTTATTTTACAGATTCACAGCAACCCTAAGAGTATCAACACTTTAACATGATACGAGGTATACAAACTCTTCAGGAGGAGCATTTCCTGTCTCAATAGTTCACAGATGAGTTTAATGAAGAGGGATGGCTTCATCTTCAAGTCAAGATTAATCTAATATTTTAAGAATAAGATTGCCTCTAACAGAAAGTCCAGGATATATTTCTGAGTGAGTCTGGATTTTGAATAACAAATTGGATTACTTATTTCTGTGAGAACAAATGCAGCACTTGATATCTGAGTAATGCAGGCACAAAATGTATTAAACATTTGTTCCAAGAAAAAAAAAATAAAAAGATTAAATATGTTTTTATTATCAACAGTTTTTTAGATTTGTGTAAATTTTGAAATTTTATATTACCGTTTTCTAATAAAAATAACTATCACTTGATATATCACACAATATCCAAGTCATGAAGAGCCACATTCCCTTTACCTAAACTTCAACTAAACCCTAATGTAGGGGGATTTCCAGTGCAAGGATAGTCCCCCTAACAAATGCTATCCTGCATTTTATAGAACTGTGTTCCGCCAGTACTTTGAAAAGACTTCCAAGTCTGTTTCAAAAACCCCTGCCATCAGGAAAGTAAACTGTTTTAGGACTGAAATGAAAAATGTATATACTCTCTTCAAATTCCTGCAATTATCTTCTTGCATCACAGGTTACTCCTTCACACAGCATTGGCTCAAAGCTAAACACTTCTTGTATATTCCTATACTAGTTAGAGCACTAATTCAGAAAATTATAGAGCTGAACTCTACAACTTTGTTCACGAAAGAGAGAGTACTATTGCACAGCGTATGACTCCTGGGAGCCAAGTAGAGTAAGAGCATACAGAACCTTAAATACACTCAAGAGATAATTTTCAGTGAATTTGACAGCACATTGTTTGCTTCATTCAGCTAACATTCCTGAAGACAAAGTTAAATGGAAAATTACAATTTAGGTATGCATTTTGCAAGACATATCAGATATAGCTTAATATGCAATATAACACAGTGACCATACATATCTAAAGGTTACATTAGTTAGTGTGTTATGTCTTTACTAGGAGGACTAAGGGAATAAAAAAAAAATAATGTCGCAGACCTTTTCCTTTAAACAATTTAAGTTATTTGAGATGACTCCTACTCATGATAATCACCTCAGTCATATAACTGAATATTCATAATTTACATAAAAGGAAGTAGAATAACCTGGTTCTTTCTAATATCCATTTCAAAGTGAGCCACTGAATTTGATTTCTCAACACATTTGTCAAATAGCATCTGAAATACATACACCTGCTTGCTTTCTTCCAAAATGGAGCAACTTCGCAAAATTTTTGGAGTGTCTGTTAACCTGGAGCTTTATCTATGAATGTTTTTATTAAGTGACACAACACATTTTCATCTAAAGGCAAAAAAATAGATATTATATTACCATCAAGCTATAATACAAAACTTTAGCTTTTTTACACAAAGATTTATACCTTTATCAAAATTGTATTTATAATTAAATTTCTCAGCTTAATTAACATTTACACACACAAACACACAACTTACTCAGTTCAAAGGTAACTTAGATACCCTATATAAAGAACCATTGGCTTAACATAAATATGATGGGATGGAGGTAGGATGGACTTACAATTAACTTGATGTTTCTTCAGCGTAGAGAGGGGTTTTCATTGATTTTTTTTAAGAATATAAAAAGAAAAACAGAAGTAAGCAAGAAGAAAATTTGGGGGGGTGAGGAAGATTATATACCCAGCAAACTTTTTAGTTTTCTTGGTTTTTTGATTAACATGATGCACATGATCATGAGGGTCAAAACAAAGTTTTATTGAGATCTAAAAAAGCCCTATGGAAACTCTTCTAGCTTTGCAACAAACCTTTATCTCAATGTGAGTCTTACCATTAAGAATGTATGTAAATATCTGGAGTCTCTTTCCATGGGTTACATATAAGTGAAGACTGCAGTAACATCAAGAAATTGAGAGTATATAACTGTGAGTCTCAAACCTACCCATGTCTTCTCTTTGTTTGAGGCAATTTTCCTGTCTGCCTTACCTCTTTTTGTCCATGCCTTTCTCCCATTACCACCTCACATGCAGCCTGTCTCAGCTCCTGCATTCCATCTCTCTTCCCTTCAGCAGCCTTCTCACCCAGTCTGACTGCATTTCATGCAATTTTTTTCAAGTCCAGCTTTACACAAATCTGGCCTTTATTTTATCCAAACTAAAGTCCCTTCCTTCTCAAATCCAGCTTCCATTGGAGACTTAACAAACCCTCACAGCCGAGCTACTTTTTTTCAGTTGCAGTCCAAGTCCTGATCACAGGTCCCTTCATGTTACATCATCTCCCTTACCTCTGCTCCCCTCATTGCACAGATAGCCTCCGCTTCTTATTTAATTAATTGCTTTTATGCATTAAGAGTGTGCCTCAGCCTCACTTGCAGCTTTAGGCTCCATTTGCACCCTTGTTTAGTGCCTCCTTTGGCTGGAAGGATGTGTTACACTCCAGCAGTTTTTACCGGGAGGAAAGAGAAACGAAAGGAAAGGAGGGGAGACACAAAAGATTGACAGATTTTTTAGTCAGCTTCTTGAACTATGTCAGTTTTTCCTTTCTCTAGTTACATTTCATGCTTCCCTGCCAGCGTTTCCTATTATAGAACCACTGATTTAAATACAAGATACTAAAGTTTTTCAACAGTTTATAAAAATGTCCCTGAATCCTGTGCCTTTTCTAAGGGTGAACAGTCACCTATTCTAATGGGAAGTTGGAAGGCAGCAAAGGAATAAAAAAGCAAATTAAAACCATCATTCAAACTTCACCTAAATTATATTTTAAATTAGCAAATGAGTGAAAATCAAGAAACCTAATTCTATAGATGTGTTGCTGGGAAACAAACATGATAATATGGTGGAGTGGGAAAAAAGTACTCCCTTCTACTCGAGAAAATAGCTTAATGCCTGGTTCTGTGTTCATCTCTCTCCTACTTTTCCTCAAGTCCTAAAATACACGCAAAGTACGTACGTACTTACAGATGTTCATTCTAATATTAACACACATGATGTTATGAATAAAGACAGAGATAAAATCGTAACTGCAGAGAAGGCATTTTTAAAAATTTTTTTCTGACAACAATGAAGAAAACAGTTTCCAGGAAAAAGGAAATTCCCAGAGAGTAAATAAATAAATGATCACATTGTCATTGTTTGCTAATGACTTCAGTATTGAGAAAATAAGTAAATGTATTTTTTTACTCAAAAGATTCGACCAGCTTAATTCTATCTTAAATAATCTCATTGTCACTCTAAATCAGCTATTACAATTGCTTTGGGAAACAAAGGAATATCAGGAGAACACTTAGGAATAGTTTTCTGCAAAGGCGTCTTGATGTCAACATCACTTTTGACAACAACATTTTACAAAAGCATGAATAACAACTGTTCACTCTTATTACTAACAAGTAGTGAAGGGCTAGAGATAATCTGTATTTTCTTCAGTCAAATAGGAAAGAGGCCAATTTCCAAATTCCCTTAAGCTTTGCATCAGTGAAATTAAACCCAGAATCAAACTTAATATATTAAAAACATGCAAAGGCAAGTTTGCCTAAGTCACACTCAGCTGAGCATAAAAACAGTAGGAAAAACACCACTAGTAAATATTGGCCCACAACATTTTTAACTCTTTTAACTTAGGTTCATTGAATGGGTTTATCAGTGAAAACTTGATGCTCTCACTCATCTGACTTCCACGTTACCACTCAAACCTCATTTACACATGAAATTTTTAACTTTTTTCTCTACCTGTCAATACTATTCCTTCTTGTTCATCCTGGGTATCGGATCTTGATTCTGTCTGCATTTTTTTGCCTTGATTGACACCTATTCACAGGTCTTGTGTGTGAGTTTTGTGCTCTACATCATGTTATGGGTTAAGCTGAAGTGAAATTAATAGAAATTAAAGATAGACAAGATAGACAAGAACTCATTAGCTCGTCTATGCAAATCAGCCACACACAGTGGACTTTTTAACAGAAATATATCAGAATTTGAATCTAATGGAACTTCTAAGAATTTTGTTACTCAGGAGTATTTAAAATAAACTGAGGTCCTTCTATATCTCTTTCGGTTTTAATAGGCTGTATTTATTTTGCTAAATCTTTGTCCATCTTGTACACTTGACTAGGAGTTTACTAATTGCAATACCAAGGATCTGCTTGTCATTACTGACAAATTCTGTTTGTGTACTCTTTTATCATCCTCTCTACTTCCTAGTTTTAAACTTTCCTCCTATGTATTAGGCTTTTGGTTTACTTATTAAACTGTCTTTATCTCAACCCACGCATTTTCTCACTTTTACCCTTCCGATTCTCCCCTGCATCCCTCTGTGGGGAGAATGAGTGAGGAGCTGTGTGGGCCTGAGCTGCCTCCTGGGGTTAAATTACAATATTAATATGATGTTAAACATGGAAATGTTGTATGTAAGGAGGATTAAAAAAAAAAATAAAAATTTAGGAGTTTGTCTCAACATCAATATATATTAGATTTTCTAGTACAATGAGGTGCTCTGATAAAGATCAGTCTAGCATAGCCAGAGGAATGCAGTGAACCTAAAATGTATATGCATAAGAAGTTTGTAGTCCACAGTACACATAATAGCTTTCCTCTCAGACCACATGCCATATGACAGTACATGCAGAATGCTTTGTAAGAGCCAATTCAAAACTTCATTTGAATAAAACCACTGTGAGTTGCTACCTCTTGATTGCAGCTCAAATATATAGATGGGAATTTCAATCCAAGGATTTAGAAATTATGTTTATACATAGGTGCCCAGGTTGAAGTTGATCAGGGTATGTAAATAAAGGGATTTCTTGTTATGGCCCATTTAAAATTGTTAGTACAATGAAATTCTGGGTTTGTAAACATTCCATTTTTGTTGACGTTTGGAATTAGAGCCCATCTTTATTTCACTCTGGTGCTGTGACTACATGGTGATAGTGCGTGAACCTGGCTCATTCATGTGTCTCACAGGGATCAGGGATGGTTATTTCTACGTTGCCTCCAAATGATGTATGAAATTCATACAACATTGTGGTAGTTAGGCAATCAATATTTATCAGCATTTTACTTTTTTTTTTGCTGTCAAGCAGAAATAAAAGCAATAATTTCCACAATGTCTTAGCAAACAAACAATACATAATTGAAAATAAATCATGGTCATAAACTTATCCTGTGGAGATTCTTTGTCACAACTTTGTATTTGAAATACTCTTTGACAAGGACTTAGCAGGCTGGAATTCTCCATACAGTCTTTTTAAAACAGATGCATCCTGCCTCTATATTATCATATGATGATTTTTTAATTAGCTTTTTTAAATAAGCATGTGACCTTTTGGCCGAAGGATCAAGTAATGCAATGAGAGAGAAGAATGCTGAGTTCAGTCAAAGAGAGCTCAATTTGGTTGAGGAAACTAGAGAGGAGTTTCACCAGACTTGTAGCAAGAAGAGAGGAGGTAGGGATAACTAGCTGGTAAAAATAAATGAATTGAGCGGAGCCTCTTTCTTTCCACAGAAAGCATGAACTGAAATAAGAGACATTTCCCAGTAGTCTGGATTATTTTGAGCTTTCTCTTTTCACTGAGAAAAAAACGGTATGTTCAGAAATTTGGTGCAAAGTCTATGTGTTGCTGTATGCATTTTTCCATGGCCATTAAGTGTAATCTGAAGAAATATAAATAAAAAAAACCCAACCAACCCAACAAACAAAGAAACAAACAAAAAACTAGAAAATCCAAAACTTCAGTAAGATCTGAGGAAACCTGTGAGGATCCTAGTAAGTTATTAGAAGTAAATGCTTGGGACAGGTGATTGGACCAGGAGCTCTGTCTTACCGGGGCACACACAATACTGCTATTACAGAAGGGAAATGCTAAAACCCTCCAGAACCCCAAGGTAAAATCATAGAATGATAGAATAGTTTGGGCTGGAAGGGACCTTTAAAGGTCATCTAGTCCAACCCCCTTGCAATAAGCAGGGACATCTTCAACTAGGTCAGGTTGCTCAGAGCCCCGTCCAACCTGACTTTGAATGTTTCTGGGGATGGGGCATCTAACATGCCCATGCTGTGGGCACTTTCTGGCTGGATTCCCTGGCAGAAATCATCAGTGTCTAAGAGCAGTCATTCAGCTAGCATCTGCCACAGATGACTCAGAACAACATTTCCACCAGCCACTACTATATTCACATACTCGGATAGGTCAGCTTGTAAAGTAATTTCCATCTACATATGGGAAAAGCTACTTCCAAATACAGCCCTGAAACCCAGCACTAAACAGCTCTCCTCTCAACACCTTTCACTCCAGCACATTCTAGTATGCATTTTTTTTTTTCCCAAATGTAACTCTGTTCATTGTCAGGTAAGCTCCCTTAGCAATCTTCCACTGCCAACAGCACTTTCTAAAGAGCAGTTTCTAACTTTCCTCGCGGGATACTTTTTACACACCATGAATTTTATTAGCAAAGCACAAAGAAACTTTCCACTTTAAATACAAAATTGTGCAGCATCTTTTACCTCTTTTTTCATGTCCTACCACTATACCACTACTCAGAACTAGCACTCTGTGAAGTGAACCACTGGTCACATCCACACTGTATACTGCTCAGTCTGGATCTTCCTTGGTATTAATGTAATGCTCCAGTGCCCCTTAAAAAAAAAAAAAAAGTTTGTTGCTTTGTTTTGTTCTTTATTTTCCGTTTAAAGTTGTCCAAATGAAATAGCAACGCAGCAGTAGTTTTTTGGTTACCAAAGGGTGACCAGCAGATAGTGGTTTTGTGGAGAAGTCCCTGGGAGTCCTGGCAGACAATAAGTTGACTATGAACAAGCAATGTGCCCTTGCAGCAAAGAAGGCCAACGATCTCCAGGGCTGCACCATGCAGAGTGTTGCCAGCAAGTCAAGGGAGGCTTCCTCTCTGATAAGCCCTGGTGAGACACATCTAAGTGCTGTATCCAGTGCTGGGCTCCCCAGTACAAAACAGACATGGACGTAACTGGAGTGATTCCAGCACAGGGCCAAGAAAATGATTAAGGGACTGGAGTATCTTTCACATGAGGAGGGACTGGGAGAGCTGGGACTGTAAAAGAAAAGGCTCAGGGGGATCTTATCCTTGTGTACAAATACCTGATGTGGGACAAAGACCGAGGTGTAAAGAAGGTGGAGCCAGACTCTTCTTAGTGGTGTCCAGTGACAGGACAAGAGACAACGGACACAAGTTGAAATACAGGAAATGCCAATTATCCATAATGAAGATTTTTTTTAAATTTATTTATCTATTGTGAGGGTGGTCAGAAACTGGACTAGATCATCCAGGGAGGCTGTGGAGATTCCATCCTCATAGATATTAAAACCTGCTTGGGCACAGTTCTTGTCGACCTGCTCTATCTGACCCTGTTCTGAACAGGAGTTTAGACTAGATAACTATCAGAGGCTTCCAGCCCCAAATATTCCATGATTCTGTGACTGTAGGTGTGGGACTGTATGGAAATACAAAGCGCATGGGCATAGTATTAGACCCAAACTTGGTAGAGATTTTTTTCCTTGGAACTGTTCTTGGACTGAACTATCCTCCTGAAGAGTACTTTCTGTTCAGTCCAGAGGGTACTTAGGACTGGTTTGCAGGCAAATGTGAAAAATCAGAGAAACAGGGAACTGGAGAAAGATATATGCAAACTAACCTGACAGTTCAAATAAGTTATTCGCTTTCTTTTTAGAATAGCTTTTCTACAAATATGAAGATCCTATTTAGACTAAACTACTTCAAGTCTTTTTATATATAAAATCACTCTTACTATAGCTCTCACAATTATTTGACATTAAAGGTGCACATTTCTTAAGAAATGATTGATATTCAGAAAAAAAAAATGTGTTAAACACGTGTCAACAATAATACTGTATGTACATAACATCACTTATTAGCACTGTGATGGACTTTTTCCTATTAGACTAGAGTTATGTAGTTTGCATATGACTTCTTTTACACAGTTGATTACCAACTTTCTGTTCTCATGTGATGGGGAACATTTAGGAATTATTTCTGCAGAAAAAAAAAAATATTGTTTCTTAGAAGTTTCAAGAATTTTACTTTTTTTGATACATTTCAGCAAACATTCTAGTGTAGTTTATTTTCTTTATAAAAACAAGAATGCTTTTAGCCATGAAAATTTGCATTAGCAGCTTGACTAAAATTACAATGGCAAGTCAGTGGAAACACATTCACTGAGTTAGTAGGTTCTGGGAATAGTCCCAGTCCAGACTTCATGATCCTGAGCAAAGTTGTACTCTTATTAAATACAGAACTGGTGAGGAATATTTAGTGTTTCCTCCTACTGTACACTACTACATAATACAGCAAATTCATATCAGCTCAGATCTTCTATCTAAAATAACAAGAGTTAAAGATTAGACCTAGCTGACTTTAAAGCACCTACATGTTTTTCCTTGAATAATTATCAGGGAATTTTTTATATAATTCTGTAAGTAAATAACTAGAAGTTAGAAACCAAGGGGGAAAATATTAACAGCCTGAAATGACTATTATCTGTGTAAATTACTTTTTTTTCTTTTCTAATATCTCATCTGTTAGCATGAGCAGAATTCCACAGTGAAGTAGTTGCTGAATTTTTTTGCGAATTCTTTCCCATGCTTTAAATCTGTTTGGTTTTTGTATGAGTGGACGAACTTAGCTGTGGAAGAAAAGAATGAAGGAAGTTCAGAGAAAGGTTCCCATAAATTAAAGCATTCATTGCAGCAGGTGTAGCTGAACATCATCCACAAAATGATGAAATAAGTATAAATCAGAAAGTTAAGGTAGAAAAAGCTCATGTAAAAATAATGTATATGTAACAATGTAACTGAATGAAAAAACTATGAGATGTAAATTGCAATCCTACATTCCCATATGGCTAGAAACAACTCAGGACAGGTAGATACTGGAAAATGTCCAGGAAAAGCTACCCAATAAAACTAAGTTTCTTCAATCTGTCTCCAAACTAAAATTAATATAGGCAGTTAAGAACTATGAAAAAACCATCTGCTAACTAGTGAACATAAGGTACACAGAGTTAGCATTGTACAAAGGCAGAGTCAATTAACTTTTATTTAAAACTCTGTTTGGTTCCCAAAGATCTGAAGCTTCTTCTGCTGAAATGAATCTCAAAATGTTGAGCAAACTTAATAACATAGAAACTGTTCTGATACAATAGAACAATTATGTCTTTTTTTATTTACTGTCTCCCATTAGGACTTCATATGTTCCAGAAAATCCATGGAAAAGTGAATTCATATTCATAGAATCATAGAATCGCCTAGGTTGGAAGGGACCTTTCAGATCATCTAATCCAACCATGAACCTAACTCTGACAAAATCCATCACTAAACCATATCTCTAAGCACTACGTCCACCCATCTTTTAAATACCTACAGGGATGGTACCTCAACCACTTTTGGCGGCAACCTGTTCCAATGCTTAATAACCCTTTCAGTGTAAAAATTCAGTCATCAGTCATCACTTTTTATATGGCTTTTTACTAATTTCTGAATTTGCTTTAAAGATATATAGTTTTTCTGGCAAAACCTCCCTTCTTATTTTTTACCATTTTTAAAAATCAAAATGAATTTGTGAGGAGCATAGACATATGAATCTGACTTATAAATTAACAAATCTCAACTCGCTTCTGCCTACCCCATATTCTAGCTTCTACTTGATGATAAAAATCCAAAGGATAATTTTTTTCTAATATAAAACTACACATATATGAATACACTGCCCTTATTTTGAGGATCAAGATTTGTTTTCATTCAACTGGTTTTTAATAAGAGAGGAAGAAAAACATCATTATCAATTTTGAATGAAATGGCTAACCAAAGTTCAAGGACTTTTTTGGTGTTTTGAAATAATTCCTATGGAGCCAGCTAATGCTATTAAGCAAAGTGTTCATATACAAAGAATTTACCATGTTATATTTCTCCTGTCATTAAAAAAGAAAAAATGAAGCAGGAAACGGTTGACTCACTTATATCCCTGAAGTTGGTTAATGAGGTAAATAATGTGCCAACAGATTTTGTTCCTATACAAGAGTTGTCCTTCCATTCATATTCAGAGACTACTCTGATAACATTTGTACGTGCCCCTGTTTTGAGCAAAGTAGGCACCTCTTTAGGTTGGTAGCCCGTCTGTCATTTCACACAAATTAACGCAAGTAGGGTATTACTGTTAAACACATAGGTCTCAATGAGATTTAAACAAATCAATTACAGCTGTGCAACAGCTGTTCATAGGTTCAGTAATCCACAAGTGTTTGTAACTGACTTGCAAGGTGTGATAAAAATTTTGGGCTGGAGCATTCTCGGACAAAATATTAAGCACTGTTGCTATCAAGGGTCTTGCTTGACCTGCTCTAGCTCACTTCACTTCACCCTTTTGGTCAAGGCATTATAAGGTGTCGTGGTTTTGGCCGGACTGGCCAATCAGAACGACAGATGGCCTTCCCCCCCGCTCTCCTCAGAGAGGAGAGGAAGAGATAAGGAGATTTACGAGTTCAGAAAAAGAACTAAACTACTTTAATGAAAATAATAATAAATAAGAAAAGAGTAAATAATAACTCCCTTGGGTTTCCCATTGTGCCTGCGAAATGGCAGCATGTTTTGCTGAATGTCAGAGAAAAATAGAACAAACTAAAGAAAGATGGAAAACATACAAAAAAAACCCCACAACGCCAAACCTCCTTCACGTTTGATAGTCAATGCTTTGATAGCATAACACTTGGAGTTTCATAAACAACAAAATAAGCAGGGAGGTGGACATCTGAAGTGTTTCCTTCAACACCTCTTCACAGGACACATCAAATAAGTTTTTGCAAGAGAACAGAAAGACCTACACAGGAATAGAGGCACTTAATGCCATTTGCTCTAAACTTGTTCCATGACCTTAATTTAGAAATATTTTAGCAATCATACAAATTTCTACCAGATTGAAAAATGTCACAAGTTGCTTGTTGGAAACTTTTTTTTTTTTTTTAAAAGAAAATAATTTTCTGTAAAAACCTTTACAGGACTTGTGACAGTGTTGAAAATCCAGTGTTAACCTTGCTTATACTTGAAACTAACTCCATAGCTCCTTCAGCATGATTACATTGATTTGTCAGAAAAAATAATTAAAAAAAAGGGGGTTGGATTTTCTTGAAACCGTTTCTCTAAAAAATAATTTTGTTATTGTTTTTAAACACAGGCTGGAATAAATCTTATACATTTATGGAAACGAAGATGTTAAAGAAAATTTTACAAGACTTTGGTGAAGAGTCACTAGTGCCTCCTGGTTTCTGTGTGCTGGGTCCTAGGTATAGGGTATTTAGGTTTGTACCTTTGAATGCCTTTGGAGAGGTTATCACCAAGAAATACTTATCAGTACTGAAATACCAAACGATGAAAAAAATATTCCTGGGATTCACCTACATGATACTGGCTGCTGTAGTGAAGGAATTTCAACTGGAATTTATCTGGCCAATATCACTGGAGAAAAGAGCTCTTTAGCTGTCCAATTTTGAGATTTATTTGTGTCAAAGTACATTTTGAAAATATACTTTCAACATATTTTAATCAATTATTTAAGTTCTGAGCCATATCTTCAGAAAATCCTAGCTTTGAAAGACTAAATTTAAAGAATGCATACTAAGGAATCTCAGGAAAGCTCAGCAAAAGCTCAGGAAAATGTGCAAGACAGGCTAAATAAATTGTAAGGAAAGAGTAAATAGTACAAAAAAAACAAAGGGAAATGGTAAGGAAATGGCAGTAAATGGTAGAATAAAACCAGGATTACATATATGTATATATATTGAAAAAATATGTACTGTTATAGAAGATGGAAGAGGAAGTGAGAAAATTAAGAAAAAATACAAACTGTGGGAGGGGGGAATAGAAAAAAAAAGGAAAAGATAATGAAAATGAGGTAGCTGTCAGAAGATAATAAAATACATCTGAAACAGGATTTTACTAGGTACAGTAAGGTGGGTAGGTTTTGGAAGCACAGCTGAGTGTCAGGGGAAGTAAATGAGAATTGGAAACGACACCTTAAGATGCTGTAAGAATAAGCAGGCTTTTACATTAAAGCTCGTACTTCTTGGCAACATCTGAGGTGTCAGAGAAACGGTACATACAACATTTGCATTCCTGGGATGAATGTTGGTCTTCGTCACGATTCACAGGTATTTTGATTCCTGCATCCTTGGGTTTTTATAACCACAAAGATACAACTTATGTGTTAAGTCTGAGGTACTGAGGTGTTGATTTCTTTCTTCTCCCTGGCATCCACTAATAGGATGCACAGGAATTGCTCAAATCTGTGCCAGGGCAAGTTCAGAACAGACATTAGGAAGCATTTGTTTCCTGAGAGGGTGGTCAAACACTGGAACAGGCTTCCTAGAGAGGTGTCGATGCCCCAAGCCTATGAGTGTTTAAGAAGCATTTGGACAATGCCCTTAGTAACACGTCTAACTTCTGGTCAGCCCTGAAGCGGTCAGGTAGTTGGACTAGCTCATCGTTGTAAGTCCCTTGTAGTTGAAATATTCTATTCTAAGTCCAAAGATTTCAAAGGGCTAGCTAATCATTCATCAAACTCTGCATGTTTTTGTGGTTGTAATTTCAGGTTATTGAAACTATACTAATATATATATACTATGAATAGTGCCCTTTTTATTAAAATAGTGTCTGTGGTGGCCTCCAGCAAGTGGTTGCTTTTATTTTTTGTAGTTATCCCCGTGTTCAAACTGATAAAAAAACTTAACCAAATACTTTTTAGAAACCAACCCCTTTTTGTTCAGGTTTTCTGACTTTGCAAAGAAAGCAAGTACCTTTTTCATACGTACTACTTAAAGTTTCTACTAACCCAGTAATTAAAAAGAACAGTTTAATGTCCTTCTTCATTTTCTCTTCCCCTTAAAAATTTACACTAGGCTTTCTGAATATGTTTTCAGAAATCTATTTCAAATTATTTAGAAATGGCAGTAGAACACATAAAAAAAATTTCCTCGGATTTTAACATGTACTGATTATAACCATATTTTATATTATGAAGCATTACTTTCCCTTTCCTTGGATCGAAAAGCAAAAGCTAATTTAATGCCTATTTTTAAAGTATTTTGTTGTTGTTTTACTTTCTAAGTGGTTCCTTGAATTCTGTTCAATCCACTGAGGAATCAAAATATAACTCTAGCTGATCTTTGAAACTCATATGGAATGCCTGGTAACGACATCTGGATTTATGCTTTTTAAAAGTGGGCTATTTTCACAAATTACCTTCAAGTTCCTTCACAAAGAGACAAACATTTAGAGTCCTATCTATTTGACAAGCAGAATGACTCACTGACAAAATTGTATTAACCCCTTTTAAATTAAGCTCTGTCATTTGTGAGGCTACTTGGAAGCGCTTGTTTAGGGAAGAGGCCATAACCAACATTGTGCTGTGTGAAACAGTAATTTAATGAAAAAAGTTAGATGCTTGGAAGATAGATGAAAGAACTAGCACTTAGTGAAGTTTCTTAAGTAAATATAGAACAGTTTGAATGCAATAGGAAAAGTTGAACATATTTAAAATGAAATCGTATTTCTGCAAGATATCTGCAGAGAAGAAGAAAAAAAAACAAGTTTGGGGTTTTTTTGGAAGGTTTTTTTTGTCTTTTTTTTTTACTTTTGTCAATGTGGTTTGAATGAAGTATCAGGAAATGGAATATTGCAGAAATTGAATACATTAAAGGCTTCTAATGATTTTCATTATATAATCCTGTGGTCCATGTTAGGTTTTGCAGAGGTTTGGAAAATGGATTTACTAGGAAAATATACGTAGGGCTATTTCTTTTTTCCTTAAATGGATGGATTCTATTGGATGATAAATACATAATTTTTACTTTGATAATGATGAAACCATGCATTTCATTTATTTTAGGCTAGGGGTTTTCTTTCAACATAAGTGAAAAGGGTTCAAATTCAGCAAGAATCCCATCGAAGTCACTTATGCTGCCCTGTGCTTCTAACTGCCCACATTCTTAAGTACTTTGCTGAAGGGAGACCCAAAAGGCTAATTAAAAGTCTGGGGAAGTCTTGGATCGTAACTGCATCTGGTGGCGTAGCTCCGTAACGGATGGATTTTCACAGAAATTGAGTTATTACTCAGCCAACCCCTACCCACTAACACAGATCTGGACCACAGACTTATACATTGCAAATTACCAGAGCTAGGCTTCCTTTGTATTACAAGCAGAGAAGGAAAGAAAAGTGGCTTATGATTTCTTAGTTTTCTTTCTCCTTTTTTTTTTTTCCCTGAAACTATGTAAAAAGGAAGAAAATTGTCCTTATATTAGAAACACTGTCATACATAGAAACTCTGTCTTACATCTAGTCTGATGTCCCCTAACTTCAGGCATACAAGTTAGGAACATAATTACCACAAGCACCTTTTATAAAGTTTGAAGAAATTTTACTTTACACAGGGTGGTACAGTTGCCACCCCCACACCAAGGCGGATTGCGTTTCTGAAATAGATCCTTATATGCATATAACCAAATGATGTAATTCTAAGTCTCAGTGCATTTAAGCTGATTCATAATTATTTAACTTGATTTTCTATATGTCTACAGACCAAGTGAAATCTGATATATTGTTGCACGAAACATTATAATGTAATATGAAATTAAAGGAGTATAATATACTCCCTTTACCTAGAATAGTTACAGTATGGCCAATAAATGTACAGCCTACCTTGCACTGGTGTGCAGGTGGTTTTTGGTTTTAATTTAGAAAATTTACATATAAGAGCGAAAGAAGAGTCAACATTCTGAATGAATTCCTACAGAAGACCTCAATGCACTATTAAATTGCCAACTCCCCTCCCCAAAACATAAAAAGTAGGGTTTTTTGTATCACAAGACTAATATAGTTTTGAGAAAAATATGTAAAATTTAAAACTATGTGCACATAATACTTCTATTAAAAAGCTGCAAAACTGTCAATGTTACTCTTTGGGACAAAGATATATTGGGATCAGATATCTGGCATATTGTGAAATTATAGATTGCTTTTGAACTATCATGTAGCTGGCTTCTACCCTCTGTATACAAGGGAAAACCCCACAGTATAGCTCTAGTATTTTTTGAAGGGATATGTATGTCACAGAGAATGAATGTTGACCCCCAAAATGCATTAAATACCTGAAAAAGTGATTTAAGAAAATATAAAATGTGTTTGCATCCATTACTGCTTTATCTGATTAATTAATACTGTATCAAGCTACAAGACAATAATTTAATTACTTTAGAGGACAACAGTGCTTTGCATTCTTATAAATAAGTTTTTTTAAGATTACACTAAAAATATTACACTGTCTATCTCAAAAGTAGACTCGGATTTAGTACCTTCTACTTAAGGAAAAAATACTATTGAATCCAAGAAGAGTTTTAACTGATTACTTTTTGAAGAAGCTGGCCCAAATTATACATCATTTTGGTCTTTTCCTTTCATTGCTAAAGCAGAAATTGTTGGTGACTTCAAATCAGACTACAAAGGTATTTATGTTTTTGTTAAGGAAGTAAAATGTAGCAATATCCAACATATATCTGTAACAGAAGATTCATTTTGCAGGTGGCTCATATCTTCCAGATACCATCTAGAAAAATCTTTTTGCATACAAACCTCAATCTGTTTTGTCATACTCCTCAAGTTTTTAATCAATCTTTGAAAAAACATATTTTTTGCTTGTTAAATTCTAAAGTCTTTTATGAGCAAAGAAATATAAACCAGTTCAGTAAAGCTAAACTCTTAGCTGATCATTCTTATTCTTCTTTGGACAGCTGAGTAGTGTCCTAATAGTGACCTTTTTTATCTTTTTTTTTTTTTAATTATTATTTTTTTCCCCAAGTAAAGGTCATAGCTGAAATCAGATTTGGAAGAATATCACCACATTCATGTATATTCAAAGCATACATTCAGAGTATACATAGAGGACAATGGACACAGAGAAATCCAGACTTCTTGACTGCCATGTGAATTAACAACTTTCCTTTATGCAATACACCTGTTTATGTAGCCTTGATAAATTTCTACTGAATTTTCTATGAAGTGTTACTTTGTAACTACTTTATTTGTGCTACAAATTCTGCATCTTAGGTAATGTATTGAAGGTTTATCTGTTTGCTAGATTTTTTTATTTTGTTCTCAGTGATATAACAAATTCTTCTCTACTTATTAATTATCAAGAGTAAAGGAACTACAAGGAGGAGGCACTAAATTAAAAAAGATCTGTGCTTTTCAGCTTTTACAGTCTCAGTCTCAGCAGTTCACAGAATTCACTGAAGTGATCAAGTAATGAATTTTATCCTAAACTAAAAACCAAACAACACAAAAGCATAAAATGATAATCAGGTGAAAAAATAAATAAATCCAGCTCAATACTAGAGCTAACTGTTCAACCTTACATTTAGCAAAATAAAGAAATGTTTGTTGAATTATAGTACAACTTCACCACCAAAGTATTCTGTGATTGACAAATTGCAAACTGCACTGGAAAACTGAGTTAAACCACAACAATTTTTTATCCTACATTGTCTTCATTTTTTGTCTTTCTTTATTCCTCTATGCCTACCCAGCTTTTATTCTTATTGCCTATCTGTTTGATCTTAATTCATGCTGATAATGTGCATTTAGACCTCTATGGACTTCAAAAGCACAGACATTTAACTGAAGAAAAGTATCTGGCATCAAATGTAAGGCAAAAAATATGAAGCATTCTTTTTCCCAAACAATGAAATTGTGGATGCATTGTACAGGAAGGTAGGGAGTATAAAAGTATAAATGGCCTTAAAAGGGATCAGGAAAATGTACAGTGAACACGTTCTCTAGCAACTATTACTATGATTGTTCAAGTTGAATTTGTGGCTTAGGACGTTTCTAAAATACTGGTGTGTCAGGATTTCACCTGGATTTCTAAATCTGTGGTTATTCTTGAGTTCTTTCCCTATGTGATGTTAGGCTGGAGATAGTTACCTAGGCTTATTTGTTAAACTATTAAAAACAAGTCTCCAGTAATCTCTGCTCCTGAAGCTGTGGGGTCATGGCTCAGTTCAGCTGATGGCAACTTCTTCTGCCAACTCAAGGTTGCACCTATATAACTCTGTGTATACTTCATCTTTGTTCTTGGTCTTTGTCCCTTACCCCAAAACCACTGTAAGGATTCAAATCTTATTCTTCTATTCCTGAGCACATGGAGTTGACTGCAGTTTGAAAAAAAAAGAAATGGGGTCAGGGGACATTTTTCTGATTTGTTTCAATATGGCAGTTCTTATGGAAGTAGAGAAACAAATTTAGATGAATCTTCACTAATAAAAATTGCATAAAAATAATGCATTTTTGTCCATATTCACTGCATCTTGATTAAAGTCTAAAAGTTGTTCTGTGCATGTGAAATAGATGTCTTCAGGAGAAAATTAAACCAGAAGTTCTTCCCCAGGTATGCTTCAGATGTGCTTCAGCCATCCTTGGGAAGGATAAAGATCTGAAGTAATGACTGCACTTTCAGATAGCTATAGATCATGGGCACTGGGGGAATTTGTGTTAGAGGAAACCAGAAGAAATCTAGCCTTAAGTAAATGAACTGACCTGCACATACCATTTATGGTGGTGACTTGCACAAACTGCTTTGACCTTCTTCTATCAAGTCAAACTACTTGGTAATGTAGTCTTTGCTTACTGAGAAAGGTGAAGGGCATGGGAGAATACCTCACACCAGAAAGCCCCGCCTGGCTTCTGACCAATTGATGCCATGAGCATTAAGGGGACCACAGCCTGCCCCACTCATTTCCGGCACTGGGAACTGGCCAGAACCAAACCCAGGTGAGGAAGACATCCAAGGCTGTGCTTGGTACCCCTTTCTCACTGCAGCCTGGAGAACTTCACAACCTGCATCACAATGCTGGATGTTGGGGAATCAAGTCCTAAAGATTTTCAGAAAAATTCTTCGTCTTTATATGAACGTTATTACTGATGTATGTTGCTCATAGTTCTTAATTTAACAAGACTCACCTCATGGTGTAACTGATTAATGTATTAGAAAATGGCTTAACTGACTAAACTATGTGAGTTAAAAACTCCAAAAAAGGCTTTTCTCATACAAACTCTTCTTCAAATAAGCTGGGGTTGATATTTAGAGTTGAAAGGTCTCAAGTTTTTTTTTATATTCTAGATTCAATGGTGGAATGTCTTTCTTATTTCAGTTTATAACTTTCTTTTTATTTTTTTAATTTCATGAAACATCTATGTGTAATCTTTCCAAATGTAGAACACCATCCTGAGATGCAGGCATCATGTGTGAGCTACTGTGTAAACGCTATGAACAGATAAACAGACAGATGATTTTTATTCCCTCTCTGGAAAAAGATAGGGTGAAATCGAAAATGCATGTTATGCCTTCAATTCAGTTTAACTTTTAAAATATGAACAGATTTCAAAAGACTTGAAAATGGTGCTCTGTGTGTGGCAATCGCCTTAACTTTTGTGATTAATTTGCTCTTCCATGCTTGTTCATTAGTGGCATTAACACCTAATTAATGCAGTATAGTTGTGCTTAGTCCATGAGTGATGTGGGGAGATGAGCTAAGCAGGACCTACAGCTGCAAATCCAAACACATATTCCTGTCTGTCCCTCAGTTTTAACTAACTTACTTTTGCTTCTGGCACTAGAAGTTTCCCTTGTGAAGCCAAAGTACTTTGGCAGTCAGAAAAGTTCTGAGTAAAAGCTGAAGAAAGCTTTGAGCATTTCTTAAATTAACTTTTAAAAGTCATAGCCAAAACAGAACTCACTAACTTTTAAAACAAAAAAAAAATAGGTTCAATGACCTCATAGGATCTTATTTCTTAATGTTACTACTCAACTATTCTGACGTTCACCATGACTATCAAACAGATTTGGCTCTTGTCACAGTCCAATTCTCTTTCCTCTCCCAAACATAGTAACAAAGTGACCAGATTTCTCTTGTTTTAATTTGTGTTTACTTTTCTACCTTCACATTTTTTCTTTCATATATTAGGAAATTTAGAATTAATTACAGATTAGTGAAAAATTTTGGAGTCAATTTTACTTATATTAAAAACTCTAAACTGTTGCTAATGGATATGATATTGCTGGGATGAATAAGTGAGTGAAATGTCTGTTCTTGGGACAGAAAAATACATCCCCCCTAATATTCAAAGAACCTTGTCAAAATCATATGAATTACTGAGTGGTATTTAAAGAAAAAAGAATAAGCTCAGGGTATGGTTGCAACTTCCATATAAAATTAATGGCAATTAGATGCTTATATGTTTTCAAAAAACCCAGTCCATAGACTAAATATGTATGGAAGCTTAAGGGGGAAAAAAACCAAAACAAAACACCTGGGAAGAGCTTAGTACAAGCAGAAAAATATAAAGCAAGACATATTAGTCTTGCTTTAATTAAATGTCTTCCTCTCCATTTAGGTGCAAAGTGACATTTGCTACCTTGGCACCTGACTCTGTGAGTACCTACTTCTCTCAGAGATTGACCATTACTGAAGATGTGAAATGGTCACCTACCCCGGCACACAGCCAAATCACCTGTCAGTGCAGCCCCTCCCTACTGCAAACATCTAATGACTCTTCTCCAGTGGCTTTATTAACATAATAAGCAGTAATTAAGAGTACCTGTGTCTAAACAGCTTTCAGCTTGGATTTTGAGCTTCTTGTCAGATCTTGTTAATTTCTTTTAAGCTTACATTTTAGCCTAATAAAAGCTATTACCTCTCCCTACAAAACGTTAGCATGACCTCTATCAGCCTTCTGTTCCACAGGTCAAAGAACCTCAGTAGTTCGATTCCTCTTCATAGAATAGATTTTAGAAACTTCCAACGGCTCATATTGTACCTCTTTAAAAAAAAGCTGTCTTTCCTCATGTGTTTAAATTTGTTATCCATGCTTAAAAATTTACATACAGGTAAAAGGGCATGTTTATCATTATATTCTATAATAAATGTCTATTTATGTGGGGTAATTTCCAGGATAGCTACAGCAATCAAATTATTTCACTCCAGCTATGCTTACAAAACTCCCCCACGTGGACAGTCAATCACTGAATAAATCCAGCTGTCCTCAAGATTACTTCTAAATAATAGAAGCACTCTTTTTGCAGAATAATTTTGACAGTGGGGAGTCATATCAGAATAGTTTAAAGTGGACTAATTATTCTGCCAGTTTTATTTGGAATTGGAAATTTCTCCATGTAGACAAACCCTTCAGTTTATGCAAGCTCCTTTGCATAGTCAGTCCCACAGTGGGAGCACAGTGTCTGTCCTTCCACTAGGGAGATCTCTTCCTTATGCGATAGGTGTCTGTGGAGGATGTCTGTGGGAAGAACTACCAGAAAGTATAACCACAGCATGCTTATGAAACACTGTGTTTTGATTCCCTGGTACTTGTTTTCTATTCTCACTCGTTCAGCAGTTTCCCTGACTGATTTTGTTTCCTTTCTTGCTGTCTTTTTTTTTTTTCCTTTCAGTTTAATTTCTCCAGTCACTTTAATTAAGCTCTCTCCAGGCTCACATGCTTACAAGTTCTTATTTATTTATTTTAAAGCAAGCTGACTAACTAGCCCAAATTTCCCCAAATCTCTAAACTCCCATTAATATCTTCTGTCAAACCCTCTCATTTTATTTTTAGTGAGACAGAGCTAGGCATAAATTGGAAGAAAAGAAGTAGAGGGAGGATGAATTACTCTGTATAAATAGAATAAACCTATTACTACGTAGAAGTAAAAAAAAATAAAATAAATAGAAAAGTACACACATGTTCTTTAGATTACAGAAACAGGGAAGTCCTAATAGACCATTCCCTCCCCAGTCACAAGTGCCTTGTGCTCCTTGCGCTTTTCACTCTATCTTTCCATGGACTAGAAGAATTCAGACAGATGCCCAGTCTTAGTTTCCACTTAACTTCTTAGTATCCATCTTAAATTGTCCATGTGTTTCCTGTAAAATCGCTGCATTTATCATTGCCCTTGGTATGCAGAGCAGTCATATGACTACCATGTTGTGGTGGGAACATCTGGATGAGTATAAGGAATTAACTGCAATCTAGCTTAGAGAAAAATATGACTCCCATTCAAATCAGTAAGAAAATTTACTTTTTCTTACCTGCTCTCCATTCATGACTATAAGTTTTCTTGGAAAAAAGCAAGCAGCTCTCCACAGATTTTACTTCCAAATTCTCCACCAAACTCCAAGAAGATAGTATGTACCTAAGAACTTTAAGTATATACTATTTGTATCACCACATAATAGGTAAAAGACAGGAAAAAATGAGGGACCGGATCTTATAATTCTTCTCAGAAACTTCTCCACAGCAAAACCGGAATGATTATCATGATTCTTTATGATTCTCCAATGATTTTTGTCAGGCTCTGTGGTGGTGTTCTTCTCTGAGCCAACTTGAATTAATTTTGTGCCGTTTCACAACCAGCACATCAAATGCTTAAGTAAAATCTAAATATATTTCATCTGCTGTGTTTTCTGAAACCACTAATCCTGTGATTTTATCAAAGGCAGCAATCAGACTTGACTAGAAAGATTTAAACATCTTAATTTGATGCTCCTCATTGTTTGAATTTCAGTTATTTCTGTCATGAGTTGATGTTCTGCAGGTATATATTTACAGAGTTACTTAAGAATATTTTGCTGGATTTGAATTTTAAGTGATGATTCAAGGGTCATTGTTCACCAGCACAGGTAATGGAAAGCTAAATACAGAGTAATCATAACTTATCTCCAATAATAATAACAGTAATAATAATGATTTTACTTTGGTTCAGCTATTTTTCATAGAGGGTATTTCATGCCACTGTATTTTAATATTTATTTTGTCATTTATTTTAATATTTGAAAGGTCAGTCTTTATTGACAAGTATGGAATTGCTTATTAATGAAAGTTACTATGAGGACTATTATTTTCAAAGGAACTGTAGTTCTCATATAAACCTCTCTTTCATTACCATCGACAATGAAACTGTGTATTTGGGCAATACTGTGTCCTAATGGAAGATCAAGACATGTCTTTAGAACAAAGAAAATACACTAAGCAAAGTGGTCAACCTTTTTCCTGTAACAGAAAACATTGTACAATATGAGGAAATAATACATTATTTATAATATAATAATGCATATTTTTAAAATAAAATTTTTAATTGGTCAGTCAGTTCTTCAGTATAGACAACCTTGATCACTTGATCATTATTTATGAGCACTTTTCTTGTAGTTGGAAGTTTCAGCTAAAGAAAAAAACTAAAATTTTATTGACAAAGTCATCGAGTCTTAATATGAAGAAAACTATTTCCCAGATTCTTTCAAGATAAACAAAAGGTAAAATTACAAGCAGGATGTGAAATTAGTGGTATCTTCTATGAAAAGTTTGTTCATTCCCTGCCCGTGAGTCACGTCCTTTTCCTCCCATTCTTGACCATCATATATCACCTGGACTAACTAATGGACTTTGCTATCTTTCTAGCCCATTGATACCTTTCTTCTTTTTTTTTTTTTCCCAACAGCAAAATATGACAGAAATCTCAGCATGACAGTAAAGCTCTTTCATTCATAAACAGAGACTGCTTAGAAATTGGTAGAAACCATTTTGGATGTCCACATTCATGCCACTGAAATAGAAATACAACCGAGATGTTCAAAGATGTTTGGTAAAGAAAGATAAAAAGACAATTTTGAGTTATGAAAATAAACTATGTAAAGAAAGATAAAACGGCACTGAGTTATGCAAGACCCCAAAGAGAAGAATCATGGGAGTCATCAGAAAAAGCTCCAGAATTAATTGAGTTAGTCTTATGGTGACAAAGGAAAAGGAAATGTGACTTCTGTCAAAGCTACAGAAGATGTTCTCTCTCAAATCTAACGTCAGGAAATTACAGAGAAAGCCAGCAACCTGAGGAGATCAGAAGAATTTTATCATCAGCTCAGTGAAGAGAACACCAGCATGACAAGTATCGCCTCTTCTTTCTTTTCATATAATGACATTTTTGCTACGATAGTGAAAAATTCTCTCAGTGCAAGTGTATTTCAACAGAGATAACAAGCAGATTTTCCTTTAGATCTTCTTAAACTGGACCACCTCCATGTGGCAATAAACAAACTTTTGGAACATATGAACAAGTACAAGCCACTATAGAATTGACAGTGTGCACCTATGAAAAAAGTTGCTGACAATATGCCTATCAGTCAACAACCTGTTCACCTGCAGAGAATAAAATTCTTATGAAAGCACTCCTGTGTCATAGAATGAAAAAATATGAAAAATTATGAGTATATGAAAGATAGATGTCCATGGTGCTTGTGTAACAAAATGTAGGCATTATTAATGACATCACAGCCCTTCTCTGATGTCTCCCTAAATAGTCTGTTAGAGATGTCATGAGGGAAATACACATTTATCTAACTAAGCACTGAGCTGGGATTTCCTGTAAGTAGTTCTATGTTTTAAAAAGGATGGAAATTTTAAGCAGAAGTCTTGTGAGACATTACAAGTCAGATTAAAAAACAAACAAACAAACAAACAAAAATTAAATAAAAAAATGGAAATTGGAAAGAGGAAGATCTTGGAAAATGTCTTCATTTATATGTGTGTGTTATTCTAAGTAAATACATGATATTTTTTCATCATTAATTGTGTATAAAATGTTAATAAGTCTGTCAGAAACCATTAGCAGATCAAACACTGAACATAGAGAAGGTGAAAGTGCTGGGATATGGAACATTTTGAGCAAGGAAGAGACAGGCCAAAAAAGCTTGAAGACAAGGCTTAGGAGACAAGAATGGTATTACAGTTCAGGGCCCAGACATGGATGGAGAGTTGGATTTTAGAAAAGAAGATAGAGGAAGTGATTTTATGAACAATTCAAGGAAGCTCTTATGTAGTGGAGTTGCTGAGGGCAGAGAAGAGATTAGAGAAACAGAACAGTGCTGACTGAAGGGACTGCAAAAGAAATGGATTTATAGAAAGTTCCTGTCTGAATTGGGGTTAAATTTCAAGATAAGATGCAAGACACATGTCTTGAGAACTTCATTAGTAAAAGTGAAAAAGATAAATGTTGATAATGATGGTAATTTGCATACATTTATAAAGTGGAAGATTGTTGTTGATCTAAATACACTCTGCAACAAAAGCTTTGAATTTTTTTTGAGATCTTCATGTTGTTGATGCTTAGTATGCATTTTTTACTTGTCATAAAATTTCTGAATGCACACAGATTTTCTAGCTAAACCAAAAAAACTGTGACAGTGCTTTAGTGACCCTTTAAGTGAGTTACCTTTCATCCCATCCAAAATAGAGTCATACTTTACTGAAAAACTCATTAAGTGACAAATGTACCAAAACTAGATATGTTGTATAATATTTCATTGGTATAGTCTGATATAGGAAATAATCGGGATAAATGTCTACAAGTATTTTATGGCATATGAAGATTGATTATTTTGGCAATAGTTTAAAGTTTTTAAAACACTGTCCTAAATTCTTCAGTAGTGATAATTAGACTCTTGCAAATTTGTCATTGCTTTAGAAAACTGGCTGCAGGATATTATTCTAGCTAGTCTGCCCCTGGTCATGCCCTCTAGTTCCTAGTTTAAGGCCCATGAAATTACGCAGAAAATGCATTTTTATCTAAAAAAATTACATATAGATTAATTAAGGGGCTTGCAGTTAAATTTTAGCATTTCAAAAAGGAAGAGACCAACGCCATAATCTTGAGTCAGAGATTAACGTTACCACTCCATCTGTGTATGATATTTCACACGTAATGCAGAACTGATGGAATTTGACTTCTGAGTTTAGAATCAATTGGCAAAAGAAGCGGGAAAATAGTTTTTCACACAAGTGATGTTTTGTTCATTTCCAGAATAAGCAAGTTTTTTTTTCTCCTTCATGAAATTATTTTGTGTTTGGTGGCCTTTAGGTACATGAAGAGTGAAGATGGAGATATATGTTACATTGTACTTCCTAAAGAGGGATTTTATAAGTGAACCTGTAGGTATTTAACCACAAAGAGAGGACCTACAGTGAGGATGCTGTAAAAGAAAAAAAAAAAAAAGAAATAGAAGAACATAACTTGGTCTTTGAAAAGAGAAAGTTTTAAAATGTAAAAGCAGTGTATGTGTCTATATGCATATTAATTTAACATACACTGAAAAAAGAGGGTTAACATTTTACTTTCTTCTTAGAAAATTACAGTGCAGAATAGATATTATTAGTGACAACTATTATTGTTGTTATACTGAAACATGTCCAAAGGATAATACAAGAATAGTACTGCTCATAACTAGTCATGAGCCAGTAGTAGCTATTCTGGGTATTAGATATTTGCTATGCAAACTGTTTCAGCAGAATATATCTCCACTGACACAAAGTGATCGGATCCCCTCCATGGTCAAGGTGCTACACTTCGCTTCAACACAGGCAAATATAGACTGGAAATTTACTTTGACTCCAATACTTCCCAGTATGTTTTTTCATCTCAATAAATATGAAGACACCCTGTTCAGAATGATGCATACTGTATTTTTCAAACAAAACCAAAGAAGGATGACTTAGTAACATTCTACTGAATGAGAACAGAAAGAGTAGAATGGTCATGAACCGTTCATTGTTCAGATGGAACTATGGGGTATGAAAGCCATATTTATTATTATTTATTATTTATTATGACAATTCTGTCCAAAGTATGCTGGCCTAATGCCTCACCTTCATTACATTTCTAGTAAGTATTTGAAAGTGCTGTGCACAGTTTAAAGCTGTCCTCTGGAAAAGCAGTAAAATCAGCAAACTACTGTTGTTCAGGACCTTGATAAGTGCTTATGGGACTTATTTAGCCTGAATAATGAATCTAAAATGGTTCCCAGTGTTTTGTCTGACATGTCGTGCATGACAAAGATGAAAAGAACTTAGGGAAGGATATTTTCTTGCAACACTCCACTAGTCAGGCTGAATTATCTAAACTTTTATCCATCAGTGCACACAGTGCTTTTAGAACTATTGTAAAAGACTCTGACAACCATTACTACTGAGTAACTCTGCATTAGTGGAAGAAGAAAACATAATGTTTCTGTTTAAGGTGTCAAATACTTTCTTCAGGTCAACTATAGTTACAAAGAAGCAGTAACTGTTCATATAAAATTCCCATATCTTAACAGAGGACAGAGATTTGGCAAGTGCAGGAAGAGACATAAACAGCAACTTGCCATTACTAAGATAATGATAATGCATGACCTATGACAACCTTTTGTGAAACAGAGCAGTGCTGAAGAAAAATAATGTCTACAGTTATTTGTATGAAGCTGATTGTTGCTCTCTTTTGGCATACAGACGATGAATTAAATGCAGATTAGGGAAAAAAAAGTATGTAGTTTTGCACTTTTAAATAATGAAATAGCTAACACATTTATGTATCTTCACAGTGCCTAACACTGCGGCAAGAATATGTTGATTAGTATTAATTATTGTCACTATATTGCTACCATCAAGGTTCAGCTATTCAGAGCTTTTTCATACTATATTTTGTTCACTGCATGTATCAATGTATGTAAGCATGAATGCATATATTGTCTTTGTCATGTTTGGAAATAAATAGAGGTATTGTAAAAGACCCTTCCAATTAACTCTGGGAAGGTCAGTAACTTTCCTTTCTTACCTCAACAGAACAATGTTACTCTTCCAATTACATAGAGCTTATCGTATCCGTATCTCTCATTACTTGCAAGCATAATATTTAGAAAGAAAAGCTAGTGCTAGTTTCTTCCAATCCTCAAGGAGGCTAAATGAATCACTGTGCATGTTTATCTAACTCTTTACAAAGTACCTTATCCCTTACTGTATAGAGATCTAATGCTTAGCCTTGATTTTATAGCTTTTGAATGAATAAAGTTATTAATCCTACTATAAATGTATTGCTATTTTAAATAATCTGAGTTTCTAATAATCAACATACTGCTCATTAGGCATTTCTGTGTAGTAAACCAAAATTCATTGCCCAATATTAGATTAATTATATAGAATTTTTACCTACAAAGGCCTGAATACAATACGTCTCCATAAGTTTAACAAAGCCATAACCAATCACGTCTGTAGTTTGCATTACGCAGATACTGTGAATTATGAAGATTATAGTTTTTAAATAGTAGACAGTAATGCACAAAAGCAAAAATCAGTAACCGACAGAAATAATTTGATATCTTTGACCACTAGTAGCACTATTTTGTAATTCATAATGCTTTCAGAGAAAGAGGACATATTTAGGAACCTCTTAAATGATGTTATAAAGGTAATAGAAACTAAGAGCATAGGCAGAGAATATGTAGCAGAGAAGCACAATGTTACCAAAAAGACTAAACTATACAGTATCTCTTAATATACATTAATTACCTTGTTTGAGTTTTTTATTTGTAACTACAAGGTTATATAGGTTGTGTGCTTCCTTAAGTAATTTCACTTCCTTGTCAATGCTTTGACTCTAATAGCTACTATTTTTCTCAGTTTACTTTAGAAAATGTTCACACAAAGGACATTATGCAAAAGTGAACGTGTAGAAAAAGAGACAGTGTCAAAAGTTACTGTTCCATATTGTCTTATGTTGCAGAATTTAGTGCTGAACTAGTGCTTTTTCCCAAAGGGCTAACACATTTTACCAAAAGTATCAGTTAAAGACTTAGGACAAAGTGCACACATCGTTAACTTGCCCTTTACCATGAGTCTGTCTAGGAATAAAAAAAACAATAATCAGACATGCAGCATTTGTTGCAATGAGATCATCATCTTTTCCCATATGCTTATTCTAAATAAAACTTTTACTCTAGGTGACTGAATCAAGCAGTTAAGGCAACAAAACATTATTATATCCAACTTCCTAGGTTTATTTTATATATTTTATTTCTTTGTGCAATTAAGAAAAGAGTATATTATTGACACTAAAATATAGTGAGAAATTGAAAAAGCTTAGGAAAACACACTAGTCTCGATTTTAGCAATGAAATTCATGTCTCTGAAATGTACTTGCAGGGTCAAATACCTTACTACTGAAATATTTTTAAGTCAACAAAGTTATACCAGCAGGAATTTTGGTCCATTGTAGGACCAAGTTCAACAACGAAACTGTCTTTGGGTGGGCTGCAGTCTGTTAAATTAAACATACTTGGGACTGTTTTCTGGCACTGAAATCAGCCATCATGGTCCAGGTAGAAATCATATATTAAGTTTCAGACCCTAAAACAAGGAGGTTAGCTTTTCTACCTGCATGGAATATTTCCTGGGCCACGGTGATTCCTCAACCACATCTGAGTGGTCTGCATTTGTGTCACTGTGATTCTAAGAATTTAATAACATAGACAATGAGTTCTGGAAATGTTCCCAGGTACCGTTGAAGTCATTAGTAAAGTGCTAGCCCTATGAAATTGTTGCATAGTTACTCGTAGATCACAGAATCATAGAATGATTTAGGTTGGAAGGGACCTTAAAGATCATCTAGTCCAACTCCCTGGCCATGGGCAGGGATGCCTTCCTCTAGACCAGGCTGCTCAAAGCCCCATCCAGCCTGGCCTTGAACACTTCCAGGGATGGAGCATCCACAGCTTCTCTGGGCAACTTGTTCCAGTGCCTCACCACCCTCACAGTAAAGAATTACTTCCTGATATCTGATCTAAATCTACCCTTGTCCAGGTTGTAGCCATTATCCCTTGTCCTATCACTACATGCCCTTGAAAAAAGTTCGTCAGCTTTCTTGTAGGCCTCCTTCAGATACACAAGCTTTTTTGCTGTCATTAGCCATATCTAAAGTAATGGTTTTTTGTTAAGCTTTACTTTTTAATAAAAAGGAAACCTCATATAATTTGCTACTTCTTTTGAGATTATGGTGTGTATGTTCAGTTACTGTATTTAATACCTATACAACATGAATTCCATCGTGTAAATGCTGCTATTTTAGGTTTTTTTTTTCCTGTCCTGTTAATTTCTTTACATTGCAATAGTAATAGATATTTGAATAGTGGCACAAATCAGATGAAGATTGTTAAGGAAAATTAGGAGACCTGAATCCTGTAAACTCACATTAGAACTGTAATAGTCACTAGTGATACAGCTTCAGCTACTTTTTTGGGCAGTCTCTTCCATTTCCTTCTTACCTTCTTTTCCTATCTACATCAAGTAAATTAGAACTGCAGGTTCAAACAGTCTGCAGCATAATTCAATTTTCATTTGAGTGACTGTCTAAGTGACAGCCCTTTAAAAATGATCTCGACAGCTAAACAGTGAACAAAGTAACTGATGCATAATTTTGTGTGTTGTTGATGGACAGATTTTACTCATATGGTGCAAGTATTTGGGAATAGCCATTAGAAAAAAGTAAGTAAGAATTAGTCTCTATTTTAAAGTACATTATGCATTCCTTACGATAATTTTATAGGTTGTGCATCTAAGTTCAAAGCTGACACTAAAAATGAGATTCTGGGTTCAGGCTCTCAAACTCCAAGAGATTTTACAGACAAATAATTCTCAGAAAGAGCTTCTCAGCTGCTGTGTAAGTAGTTGTTGTACATTATTCATCAGAACACTTAATGCTCTTTTAGAACTTTGATTCCAAAAATGTACAAACTTCTATCATTTTATTCTCAGCAGTCAGAAAAGAAATTGGTATGGAGAGCCTTCAATGCTTATAGAAGTTAATGGAAATCTCCTGCTGATTTCAGTGGTCTTTGGATCAGCCTGTAAGTGTTCTGCTGTCCCCTTACCATTATTTTCTATGGCTCTGAAGTAGGCAGAGGTCCTACTGAGTTTTAGTCACCAAGAAATTGAAGGAACAAATTGAGTACAAACTGCTGAAAATACTGTTTTGATGCTGATCTGTGTGTGCAGACTGAAAACAATATGAACTATGTGCATCTACGGCTAAAAAAAAAAGTATATCAATGAAGTGCAGAACTTCACACAGGTCAGTTCAGCCTGATATATCAGGTTATACATCCCTCGACAATAATTCAAACTGAGTCCTATTAGTTTTAATGCCAGCATCACTGGCATGTCCTATAGAACATAACTGACAGGAACAGCTTCAGAGTGGCTGGCCCATTGATCCAATGACTTGGACACATTTTTTAGCTTCTACATGCTCTGATTTTTAAGACTTGAAAATGTAAGAGCATCTCTTCAAGGTATTTGCATTCTTGGAGTTATCAAAGATGCAGCCTGGCTTATGTATGCCTTTCTGCAAAGTAAAGTCCAAATGAGAGAAACATATCTGACCTTGGTGTTTCCGATTTACCTCTCCCTTACTAAAATGGCAAGAAAGCAGAGGACACAGAGGACACAGTATTAGGCTGAAAGTTCTCAGCAGTAAGTGTTGGAAGCCAACTTTACTTTCATTGACAATTTGACAAAATCCTCAGGCTCTAGCAGCTATTGCTGGTTTATTTGGGCCAATTTTTGCTTTATTTTTTTAAGATCATGAAGGACTGCTATGATTATTCAATGTGACCTTACCATTTCCGATCTGTGTTAACAGGTAATCCTTCCATTGTACCAGAAGCCTGTGGTTCGAGGCAGGCTGAAAGCATCTCCTGTTCCTCTGTTGAAAGAATTTTACCCATTCACATGGAAAAGGCTTGTCTGTCTCAGCAGGAAGAGCTCTGGGCACAAGACAGGAAGCTGAGAAAAGATAGAATAAACCATTAAAAAAAAATTACTGTAGTTTAAATATGTCAAATTCAGCCATTAGCCAATGAGGATAATGAGCAATAACAGAGTGCAGAATTTTGCCCCTTATTGTTCAGTATGTGGGTGGTCTGCTCACTTTCACACACAGCTGCTTTGTAAGCAAGCTGGATTTTGTGTTGAAGCTGCTGAAACAAACAGCAGAAATTGTTTTTTGAAAAAAAAAAATGTTGGTACTTCCAATAGCATTTTTCTAACCCCCTTCTCCACCATGTGTCTTGATTCACCAGCTCAGTCCTCTTCAATAAGATGCAGTGAAGCAAGGAAAAAAAATCAACAAACTGTGTAGTACAGGTTATAATTTTGATCAGTTGTTTAAAAAAAAAAAGAAATTTCACACTACATACTGTACAGACTGCATACTCTTTTAGCACTCTTAGGTCTTCAGAGAAGCTTGCATCCAAGACAGACATTTGTTTAGTCATAATTACATCTGAATTATGTAAATAGTTTAAAATAATCATGTGTGCTGGTTCCACCTGCAGTATGTGCTTTAAAGCATTATTTGCTGCAAGTCTGTTTTTCAACTCTTTAAATATTAAATTAATTTTCTTTTCTTTTTTTTTTTTTGATAAGTGGATTTTATTCATTTACATGCACTGTAATTGTGTGTGAGGGTATTGGGCGTTATAATGTACCATAAAATTTAATCACTGAAGAAAATATCTTTGCCTCAAAAACAGCTGATTTTCCTCATTTTACATTTTTGCTTTTCTGATGGTAAAAAGAAAACAGCAGATGGTATCTGACAAACATCATAACAAATATCAGTATTCTGATAACTGGTTACACGTTTTACAAATCCTGTAGTGTGAATCTGCTTATTTTGTGTTAAGGAGTTCCCTGGCTATAGTAGCAACCATTCAAAACTGTGGGGAAAAAAAGGGTTAATGACCTCATTAGTTGCATATTTCATTTAATACTAGTATTCCTTCGAGAAACTGCCCTACACATCAACATGTGTACAAGTCAAAGCAGATGCAGAGGAGCAAGCTTGGTCTTTCTACGAAGCCTGTCATGAATCTGAAGAAATTTTACCACAACTTTGAGCCATATAGTCCTGACATCAAAACAAAATCAGTAATCATCTTCTTAGACCAACATATAAAAAACCCATGAAAGATACACAGAGCTTCAGAAAGTTCATTTCCATCCTCTGCTGTGCAGGGAAGAAAGGAAAAAAATCCACCCCATCCCCTCTCACCCCCACCAACAGAGTAGCTCCAGGAGCTCTGCATGAAAAGTTTCTGCTCCAGGGAAAACAATGTGGCCTCATCATGCCTAGTTGGAAAATGTTGTAATAACTTCCTTTTCTTTGAGGCAATTTCCATAATACTGTTATCAGTTATTCAAAGAAAGAAACACACATTATGCTGCTGTATACAACACTGCATGTTTATTAATCAGACTGAATTCTTTGAAATGAGCCCTTTCGTACATTTACATTTCCCTGTAGTGTCACACCACAGTAGCACTGGAATCCCTGTAATTGCAGAAAACCATTTGATTTCAGCTTCTTTTGCTTAAACAGAAATAAAAATATGTTATTCACAGTAAGCTTTGCTACGATTAAATGCATTTCAGAAGCTGGATATCTTGATATGATCTTGAAAGGTTAAATCATTTCCCTTGGAGTACTCTAATTTTCATATAAATTACATTACTGAGGGCATAAACCCTATCTTCATAGATCTTAGAGACCCCATTAGCTGAATTAGTTGACAATTCAGTAGCGTCTCAAAGTAGCTCAATGAATCTATGACTGTCAGTGTTTCTTAAGATAAGTGCTAGCTGAATTTCCATGTCAGCAGAGAACCACAAACAATAATGTCATTTGGGATAAAGTATATCAACATATCTTTACTAAGGTTAATGAGTACAAATATGTGTAGTAAAAACCATAGATCACCACAGATCAGTATGATAAGATTTGTTATAACTGAATGAATATCTGTTGCTTAGTTGGGTGTTTTACATGGATGGCAGAAGTAGAAGCACATTCAGATTTGGTTACATTGTGATTAATTAAAAGCCTGGGGTTGCACAAAGTTTGCAACAGAATTTGTAACCAATATAATTCACAAAGTGTCCTGCAGATTCCTTGACAACAAATGTACATTTTAGAGCTTTAAAAACATATCCCTCCTTGTTTTGTAATGTGCTACTTCTTACAGACTCAAATCAATACCTGACCACGCTAAGCTGTACACACACTAACAATAAAAAGATTTTTCCCACCCCAGAGAATTTCTGATTTAAGTTCACACACTAAAACCAGTTAAAAATAACACAGGAAACATCTGAAATAAAATACATATTTGTTGTTATTAGAATCAGGTCATCTATCACGTTAGACAAGCCAAAGCTATGCTCAGAGTTCCTATGATAATCAATATAAAGTAAAGTATATGCCTGATTTATTTTATTAAAAACAAAGGAACGTCATTACAGACATTCAATCACACCACAATGCTTTGTTAATCCTTCTCTTCCAAGACCATTGGTAATACAGCTCCTTGTGCCTTGAGGTACTAGGATACCCTACTCTTGTGAAGAGATAAACAGGCTACTTGTGAGCATTGTGAGGTCAAGTAAATTTTGATACTTTATGAGCAATACAAGGAGTTATGTTATTCTCATTCATTTACTCTCAAACAAGTAGACAGTCCAGAGTCAAAAAAAGAAGGATGTAAACGAGCTTGCCTGTAGACTGTGTTTAGTGTGATTCTTGATAATATATAAAGTTACATATTCTGAGCAGAACCTGCATTGAAGAATATGCATACTTAACAGTGGTTAATGTGGGCACTTACCATGCATTTGTTACTGACTTACCTCATGTTACGAAGTTGGAACAGATTTTCCGGAATGAAAATCCACATCCGAAATATATGCTATTAATAATCACTATTAGTTACAAGATCAGACCCTCCTTGTCTGGAAACTGAGAACAGCCACAAACTGTTCCAAAGCCATTTCCACTCCTGTCCACAAGGACACAACAATTTACAGGCTTCAAAGGCCTTTTCATGAAAGATAATTCTGAAACTGTGAATTAAGCCAGGAAAAAAATATACTATTTTTGCTATTATAAATCCTGTGAGATATTTATCTATTCCTTAAAAGTATACTTTACTTCAGGTTTATATATTGACACATTAACTCAACAGTAGCTTATTAGACTGCATGGTGTAACATCCAGGAACAGGGAAATATGATCCAACAAGTCTATTCTTCAGTCTTGGGTTAACAAAACTGTGGGATATAGGTAGGTATTTGCTGTATTGATAACAACTTGGGACATCAGTGCTTTTTCTATGGCACCTGTCACAATAACATCCAGGAGTGTTCAAGTAATTCCATTTCAAAGATTAAACAGCTCATATCGCCATACACACTTTAAAATGCAGGCTTAGGATGGATTCAATCTTGGCTAAATACAATCTCAGTAAAAGAAGGCTTCTGTTTTCGGGACTGTGAAATCCATCTATCTGGATTTAACTTGCTAAACTTCTTTCATAATCAAAACCTCCAGAGGCTCATCTAGTCTTTAAAATTAGGTAAAGGTATAAGGACCAGATCTGTTAGACATCTCCACATCACTAGTGACTTCAAATCCAGTCAGCTAGCTCTCTTCTGGTTAGACTGTGAAGACAATACTGCAAAAGACTGCTGTGGTGCTGTGCATATTCAACCATGGGTGGTGACAATCTGAATCTTAAGTTCTATTCACTTTAACAGGATTCAACCTTCATCCCACTGAAGCATCATAAACCAGCAGGTATTCTTGGCCAGCAATTCTTTCACCCTTTCAAATTGAGGACAGAAGATTTTGTGAAACGAACTTTAGCCTAGTCATTAACAAATTTATTTTAAACTAGAGGGTAGATCTAGAGTTCTCTAAACAGAACTGTTTCTTTGTTTATCCAATCAAAGGCTAAGTAAAATGCATACACATTTGCGAGAGCTGGAATGAGAAACCTCTGCTAAGCTTTATAGCTGAATGCCCAGTATATACGCCCAGATGAATGTCTAGTATATACTAGACACATTTGGACTTAGTCACCTCTTTAGTTCATAGAATTATAGAATACTAGGTTGGAAGGGACCTCAAGAATCATCTGGTCCAGCATTTCCAAGTGAGGAAATAACTAGTGGATGTAGGTATAAGGGAGATCTGAAAAATGGATTGCTGAGACTGAGACAGACTTTAGAAAACAAAGACCTAACCAAGGTCAGCCTGTACCTCACCTCAGACCACAGAATAAGATGCCTTATACAATTATCACAGCATTGTTGTCGTCTGCTTTAAAAATAAATATTTCGGCTTCACCTCTACCTCAGCATTCATGTTTGAAAAATGTCTTCTTCTGAGTATGAGATTTATCAATCTGATCTTCGTTATTTCATTAGCGCTGCCTATTAGAGGGTTAGTTTTATAGTGAAAATAATTCAGGCCATCCATCCTTTTTCTTCAGTGCTTATCACTGCAATATGCACCTATTGCTTCAGTCACTTAAGTTCAAAATGTGTCTAATCAAGGTTTTTGTGTTCCTTTGACATGCAAAATTCCACCCTGTGGGTTTTTTTGCTATTTTTTTTCTGTGATAAAGGTGTATTATAGTTTAGATCAAATTGCCCTCAGGTTTGAAGAAAGAAACCAAATTATTTTGTCATGTTATTTAAACTACAATGTTGTGTAAAACTCTGTATATACATATATTTTTTAATTAATACAAGATCACTTAAAAATAATCAAATTATGATTTTACTTAAATGCTAGGTTTTTCCCTCACTGTTCTGCACAAAATTTAGATATAGAGAAGGTCCTGCTTAAAGAAACCACTCTCCTTTCTCCCCTCCCTTCAATTTTTTGTGTAAATATTGCTGTATTGATATCAAAGATGCTCACAGCATCTTGGTGTAGTATGAAGATGCACTGTAGCAATTCAGAATAGTGTCTTCCAGTCTTAGGCGAGTGTTCGTGTAAGTAAAAATGAACATAACTAACATTCCTTGCAATATTGAGACATTGACAGAACTACTTTTTTGGGACTCAGACAACTAATTAACATTCTTACTGAGAAGCAAATAAAAAACTTTTGATAACTGTTACTCAATAGTGATTTCAGGTATGGTTCTGATTAAAAGTTTAGAGACTGACAGTTCCCTAAAACTATTAATTTCTCTAATTTCTAAAAATTAGACAAGGCAGCTAGTTAAAATAATTTGCCAAAATTTGCACAGCAAAGAAGTAATCTCATCTTTTTTTCGGCAAAGCTTTCACAAGTTGAAGTGTTTGCTGAAATCCTTAAACCAACACAAAACAACAGCTGTGTATTCACACCAGCATCCATTATCTGGTTGCTGTGGAAGATTATATATGTTTTTCTTTTTGATTCAAAAGTCAGAGGGTGGTTGAATTATTGCAGGAAGAGTTCTGTATGGCATTTCAGAGACTCCATAGCAACTGTATTCAACTCATGGCAACTGCGCCACATGAAACTCTTCAGAGCTCTACTTCTTTGAGTTCAAGGAAGGTGTCATATGAAGTCATGATGTCATGTAGAGATTGCCAAAGGAAAACCTGTGTATTGTAAAAAATTAAATAGTGCATATAGAAGTATCTTGCAAACCTATCCACAAAGAAATGGTAAAGACATTCTTTTTTCTGGAAATAACAATGAACAATGGCAATTCCTGTCTTTATTTTCCCCTAACTGCAAACGCTGAAAAAACTTATTCAGTAATGTGGTATTAGAAAAGAGGTCATGTGTACTCTTGTACCCAACAGCATTTCCAAGAGATACTTTTTTAGTTCTTTGTCAAAACTTACAAATCTTGTAGTGTTTTCCTCTAAGGAACAACAAAAATAATCCTATTCACGTGTTTCTTGTGTAACTTTGACACTACGGTAACATAATTTTATAAATACAGTATAATTTTTCTGACTAGCACTGGTTGCAGCCACTGATTGTCACAAGTGTATCAAGCATTATTATTTACAATATTTTACAGCAGCATATGTGTTTGAGGGCAACCTAGGGATAACTTTACACAAATTACTTCAGCTGCCTTCTTCCTTTCTTTTTCATTTTTAAAAAGGGGCCAAATAGAAAGGTTAAAAAGGGGCCAACTAAAAAGGCCAAAAAGGGGCCTTTGCTGATTACAAGATGGTATTTCCTGGTTTTAACTTCTGCTTCATCTGGAATGATATGTTTTCACAGATAAACATTGGAGGAGAAAGAAAATCATTATTTAATAGTGAAAGAAGTTGTCTGAGCAAATTACTTTCTCTTAGAACTGTTCAGATTGCTGCTGGAAAGGCATTGTAGTTTCATTAGTTCTCTAGTTATCATCTTTTAGATTTTTTAAATTGCAAAAATTAAGGAGGAATAATAATATAAATCACATATTTCAGGTCAACATTTTCCTAACAAAAGTCAACAGAAGGACAAAAGCCCTTCCTTTGCCATTAGAAGGCTTGAATAAGGCCATAACAAGTTTTTAACCATACCAAGCACTGTTCTCATTGCTCTTATAGTTGCTTTTATAGTTATTTTTAATGTTATCAAGAGTCCCAACCATGCACAAATCCAGGGTGGCAGCCTCCTGGACTGTAAGATTTAGGACTGTATGAAAGACCTAGGGAGCTACAGGCCAGTCAGTCTTACCCCTGTGCCTGGCAAGGTAACGGAGCAGATCCTCCTGGAAACTATGCTAAGGCACACAGAAAATGAGGAGGTGATTGGTGACAGCCAACATGGCTTCACTAAAGGCAAATTGTGTCTGACAAATTTGTTGGCCTTCTACAATGGGGTTACAATGTTGGTGGATAAGGGAAAAGCAACTGTCATCATCTACCTGGACTTCTGAAAAGCATTTGACACTGTCCCGCATGACATCCTTGTCTCTAAATTGGAGAGACATGGACTTGAAGGACGGACCACTCGGTGGATAAAGAATTGGCTGGCTGGTCGCACTCAAAAGAGTTGTGTCAACAGCTCGATGTCCAAGTGGCGACCAGTGATGAGTGGCATTCCTCAGGGATCAGTACTGGGACTGGTGCTGTTTAACATCTTTGACAGTGACATGGACAGTGGGATTGAGTGCACCCTCAGCAAGTTTGTCGAAAAGACCAAGCTGTGTGAAGCGCTCGAGGGAAGCGATGTCATCCAGAGGGACTTGGAAAGACTTGAGAGGTGGGCCTGTGCGAACCTTATGAAGTTCAAGAAGGCCAAGTGCAAGGTCCTGCATGTGGATCGGGGCAATCCCAAGCACAAATACAGGTTGGACAGAGAATGGCTTGAGAGCAGCCCCGAGGAGAAGGACTTGGAGGTGTCGGTAGGTGAGAAGCTCAACATGAACCAGTAATGTGCACTCACAGCCCAGGAAGCCAACTGGGCTGCATCAAAAGAAGCGTGGCCAGCAGGTTGAGGGAGGTGATTCTGCCCCTCTACTCTGCTCTGGTGAGACCCCGCCTGGAGTACTGCCTCCAACTCTGGAGCCCCCAGCATAAGAAGGACATGGACTTGTTGGAGTGAGTCCAGAGGAGGACCACGAAGATGAACAGAGGGCTGGACCACTTCTCCTATGGGGACAGGCTGAAAGAGTTGGGGTTGTTCAGCCAGGAGAAGAAGAGGCTCCAGGGAGACCTTACAGCGGACTTCCAGTATCTGAAGGGGGCCTACAAGAAAGATGGGGAGAGACTTTTGTCTGGGAATATAGTGATAGGACACGAAGTAATGGTTTTAAACTGAAAGAGGGTTGATTTAGAGTAGCTATTAGTAAGAAATTCTTTACTGTCATGGTGGTGAGACACTGGAGCAGATTGCCCAGAGAAGTTGCCGGATGCCCCATCCCTGGAGGTGTTCAAGGCCAGGCTGGATGGGGCTTTGAGTAACCTGGTCAGGTTACAGCACCTATATTTAAGGAAACTCTATGTAGCTCTTGAGGTATGTCTTGGTTATGCCAGTGTTAAGTCCATGCGAACACTGAAAAAAAGGATTGACAGAGAGAAATTACAGGTATTTATTTATTCAATGTGTATTTCTGGTAGTGCTCTAAAAATAGGAGACAATTCATGAAAGAAAATGAAGTTCAATTCAGAGGTAAGTAAGTGAGTGTCAATATTACTAGTATTAATATAAATATTTCCGTTTCTCAAGTTCTCTTTGATACTGTAGCACATTTTTCCCCCTCTAAAATGTGAAAAATTAATTACTTGAGTAAATGCAGATTTCAGCTAAGCTTCACTGAAAACATCCTACCATAAGCTCTGAGGATACAAAACCATTCTGTAAGAAAATGTCTGAATATTACCAACATTTATTCTTTTACTGTGCTTTCCTCACTTCTTGATCTGCATACTACTCACTTCTCAGTGCCCAGTGCAGGTTTTGAAAAAATAAAGCAAGCTCATTAATTAGTTAGTTACTGTATGTTTAATAATACTTCGGGTTGAAAACATCTACCATATTAGAGTTGGATCCTTAATTGAACATCTTTGTTTAATAGCTTAATCAGACTAACCACACATGAAGAAATAAATGATGTTTCATTACCACTCGTTTGGAGCCACATAGCACTCCATAATATGGATAAAATTAATTTCCAAAATCTGCTTTTCAAAGAATTTTAACCTTTACTAAATCTGATGTTATGTCAAATTCTGTCACTCCTGAAATCTTCGTTTCTTATTCTGACAGATCTAGCCTGCTTATCCAGAGTTATACTGAAATGTAATGAAGGGATCTGAAAGAACTGAAGAAACGTTGTTTTAAAAAAAAAAATGATGCTCCAAACTTCTTGGTTTAATCCAATTGGTTAGAGTTAGAGCTTTTACTAAACAGTATTACAGACAAACTCAGATACCACCAACTAGTGACACATTTACAGAATCATAGAATGGTTTGGGTTGGAAGGGACCTTAAAGATCATCCCGTCACAACCCCCCTGCCATGGGCAGGGACACCTCCCACTAGACCAGGCTGCTCAAAGCCTCATCCAGCCTGGCCTTGAACACCTTCAGGTATGGGGCATTGACAACTTCCCTGGGCAACCTGTTCCAGTGCCTCACCACCCTTACAGTAAAGAATTTCTTCCTGATATCCAATCTAAATCTACCCTCTCTACCCCATGTCCTATCTATCATAACACTCCCTGATTAAGAGTCCCTCCCCATCCTTCCTGTAGGCCCCCTTTAGGTACTGGAAGGCTGCTATAAGGTCTCCTCGGAGCCTTCTCTTCTCCAGGCTGAAAAACCCCAACTCTCTCAGCCTGTCCTCATAGCAGAGCTGCTCCAGCCCTCTGATCATCTTTGTGGCCCTCCTTCTGGACCCACTCCAACAGGTCCATGTTTTTCTTGTGGTGAGGACTCCAGAGCTGGAGGCAGTACTCCAGGCGGGGTCTCACCAGAGCAGAGTAGAGGGGCAGAATCACCTCCCTCAACCTGCTGCCACACTTCTTTTGATGCAGCCCAGTTGGCTTCCTGGGCTGTGAGTGCACATTACTGGTTCATGTTGAGCTTCTCACCTACCGACACCTCCAAGTCCTTCTCCTCGGGGCTGCTCTCAAGCCATTCTCCGTCCAACCTGTATTTGTGCCTGGGATTGCCATGACCCAGGTGCAGGACCTTGCACTTGGCCTTCTTGAACTTCATGAGGTTCGCACAGGCCCACCTCTCAAGTCTTTCCAGGTCCCTCTCGATGACATCGCTTCCCTCCAGTGTGTCGACCGTGCCACACAGCTTGGTGTCGTCAGCAAACTTGCTGAGGGTGCACTCAATCTCACTGTCCATGTCACCGACAAAGATGTTAAGCAGCACTGAAAACGAGAATGTCTGGCATTATGACAGGTAAAGGGTATAATTCCCAGTATCTCTATTTCTTGTCTACCTTATTCCATACACAAAAGTCAGTGCTCTGCTGAATACCAATTGGTTTTCTTTTCTATCACCTCCTTGGGTGCAACTTGTATATTTTCAATTCTGATGTTATCATGTGCTGAAAGGCCCCTCCAAATCAGTCTTTTAAGTATTAAGCCATATATCTTTGCATCAAGGTTCACATATGAATGAGTGTAACAGAAAATATAGTCTGTGATGGAACATTTGCAGATAAAGAACAAGTCTCAATTTGCTTCAAAGTTCTGATTAAGGATAAATAACTGGAACATTTATGCCTTCACCAATTATAGCAGGTGATCCACTAATAGAATTACCAAACAGAAGTAGACATGAATAGGATTGTCACGGAAAACATTAACATTCTCGTTGACAAGGTCTCTTATCTGGAAATTTATCTTGTATGTACTTCATAAATAATGCATAATCTATGTGTCAAACTTCTTCTCTCATTCTTATACGCTTTCCAAAGGAAAACATTGTCAAGTAGTTCTACAGTAGGAATTAATCTCTTTACTGTTTTGAAACCCAAAATATAGATTTCATTGTTTAGCTTATTTCAGACCCTGGATGTCTAAAATGTGTAGTTATCTACATGTCTAACATTGTGATTCTAGAAATTGCTTTCTTGCACATCCACAGATGCCTCGGATTTGACTATGCTGAGCCTAATTCATTACAAATCTTCTTGTTAGGTATCTCAGATGTGCAATTGCTTCACCTCTCTCATTGTATGTATCTATGTCAGAAAAAGTAGTGATGTTCCACTGTATCCAATTGCTCTGTGATTACTATGTGTCCGAAGGAAACTGTAAGGTTATATGGAAGGAGAGAGCATCTGCTCTCGTTTAATGACATCTGGTCAAGGACTTTCCCAATTGCAAAAGAGGATAAGAAGCAAAGAGGAACCCATAAACAAGAACACACAGAGACACTAACCTGACTGAAAAATGATAAGGGAGACAGGAACAAGAACCAAACCTGATCAGTCACACTGATTGATAAGACTATGTGGAATGTAGGAATGTTTGTTTCAGTATGATGATCTGATTGAGGACCTTGCCAAATGGGATACTAAGGAAAAGAGTGAAGTAAGAAACAAAAAATACAATCTTAAACCTGACAGATTAACATAATGGAGACAAAGACAAGAAACAAACCTTGTCAGTCTCACTAACTGATGAGCTATCAAGAATCTGGAGGCAAACCAGGAATTTGCAACCCATAAGGATGGAAAGATGAAGGTGCGGGACGGAGTCGGGTGCCAGAGGAACTATGCCACCTGATGAGGGAATTTGCAGGGGAAGGGGATCAGGGAGGAACAAAGGCTGTATAAAAGGGGCTGGTCACATAAAAAATGTGGACGGTCATTATGCCTGTCTGACTGAGCCCTGCACCTGATCACTGCAGCCTGTCCTATCTTCTTATTAAATCGTTTGTTACCTGTCTTTCTGCGTAATCTCACCATCTGTCCCATATGTCTGAGAACTTGTGTCTTTTTGCTGTCAAGCACCACGTTGGACCAGGCAGGCAACAGGAGACCCATGGGGCCTGAGATCTGAGCAGTGGTATTGGAGAATTGTGTGTGTGCCTGCACTAGTGACTTTCTGCCTCTGCCAGCCCAAAAGGAGGAGAGGACATGGCCACCCGTGCTTGTGTTTTATGTGAGTCCTGTATGTAGGTGCTGTTGAAGGCAGCACCTTCTCTGTGGCAGTCTGTGTTACCAGCCTTGTAAGTGTCCTCTATGCATCCGTGGGACCTGAGCTCAGCTTCACTACCGGTTGACCTTACAGAGGAGAAAGCAGCAGCTGCATCCCTCAGCCTGGCTCCCTGGGCACCAGACTGGGCTGCAGCAATTGGGCAGGAGGGTCCCGGGCTGGGGCTGCTGGAGGAGGCAACCACTCCAAACATCACAAAGCAGAAATTACCCTGTTTAGACCTGAGAGTCTTTTTGGCTCCTACCCTTAGGTGCCTAAATTTTCCCATACAAGTCTGGTGAGTGGTAGGTTCCCTGGGCAATTAGTCATCAAAATGTCACGCATAGATCAATGCTTGGGGAGTTGCTTTTCTTTAGATTCTGAAATGAGTGTTAATTTTGTTTGATGCTCTTTTGTGTAAATTAAATTTTTCTTCAAACTCAAGAGGCTGTTTTTGCATGTTCTTGGCTGTTTTCCTACACTATGCCAACCTTTGAAAAATAGTAGCATTTGTACAAAGAAGGCTCACTGGAAAATTTTCTTTATTTGACTTGAACTGGATTCAGATAACTTCTTTTAAGGATTGAGTTTTAGGTGATGATGCATTTCTCAGAACGTGAGAAATTGAACTAAATGAGGAAAAGTGACTACATTATTACTGTTTATCTAAGTGAGAAGAAAAGTTTTATGCAGGCTTTTTCCTCCTTTTCACCCTCTAAGCATTAAAATGTCACTCATTGTAATTTAGGCAATGTATTTTTCTAATTGAAATGAACTTACTAAGTTTGGATTTAAACAATACAAAATTCAAGTTCATTCAAAAAGGAAAGCATGCCTTTTATTGATATTGTACTTTCCTTAAAATTACAGATTCTGACAATGATTCATACATTTGGTCATCTTGGATGTTGTCATCTTTGGGAATGTAACACTATACTGTGTGAAAAATTCATGTATAGAGGTTTTAGTTCAGCTCAGTGCAGATCAACTCTGTGCTTCCACATGATGTGCTAACTCTTTTATATCAAGAATAATAGTATAAAATATTTCAACATGAAAATAGAAGAATATGAAAAGGAAGCACAGTTTTTGTAGTTACAATGAAGAGAGGGAGCCAGGACAAAAATGACAATTTTCAGGTATTAAGTAGGTGATAGACATTAGTTTGGTAACAATCAATACACAACCTCATAGTAAAAAGTAGTCATCAATTGAAAGTGCTAAAAAGATACGAAAGACCCATAGTGTAAAAACTGATACAAGTATTTAGGATTTGGTACAAAACAAGCAAAGCCTAAAGATAGAAGATAGAAGGTGAATACTGATACCTGAAGACTAGGAGTTCTTCAAAAGAATGGCTATTGTGTTCTGAGCCTTAAAAAAGGTTCTTAGCCCTGTAGGTTACACTATCACTGAAGGTGTCTCCAGATAAGCTATGTTGCTAGGCAAAGCCTATCAACTTGTCCAGAACAGCAAACCCAGCTGGACTCTGTGTGTGTCTGTGTGTATTTGTGTGTGGGAGAGAGAAAAACAGAGAGGGAGAGAGAAAAACAGAGAGAGAGAGAGAGAGAAATTATTTATATTACATGTAAAGGCAAAATGTAAAATGTTAATACAATAGTGTATTGAAAGGAAAGCTGAACATTAGAGTGTATGGGAAAGAAAAATACAACATTTTATAAAAAGGGAAAGAATTTGAGCTACTTGTGGTTCTAGCAGATTCTGTACTGACCTTGTTTAGATCTGGAGCTGAAATCATAGAATCATCAAATCATTTAGATTGAAAAAGACCTTTAAGATCATTGAGTCCAACCGTTATCCTAATACTGCCAAATCCACCACAAAACCATGTCCCTAAGCAGCCTGTCCACAGGTCTTTTAAATACCTCTGGGGTTGGTGACTCAACCACTTCCCTGGGCAGCCTGTTCCAATGCTTGACAACACTTTCAGTGANCAGTGCTGAGCACATGGGGATAATCACTTCCCTTGTGCTGCTGGCACACTATTTCTGATACAAGGCAGGATGTTATTGGCCTTCTTGGTCATGTGGGCACTTTGCTGGCTCATATTCATCTGGCTGTCAACACACACCCAGGTCCTTTTCTGCTGGGCAGATCTCCAGCTACTCTTCCCCCAGCCTGTGGCGTTACTTGGGGTTCTTGTGACCCAGTTGCAGGACCTGGCACTTGGCTTTCTTGAACCTCATACCATTGACCTTGGCCCATCAATCCAGCCTGTCCAGATCCCTCTCTAAAGCCTTCTTACCCTCGAGCAGATCAATGATCCCGCCCAACTGGGTGTCGTCTGCAAACTTACTGTGGATGTACTCAATCTCCTTGTCCAGATCATTGATAAAGATATCAAACAGAACTGGCCCCAATACTGAGCCCTGGGGAACACCACTTGTGACAATTCACCAACTGCTTTTAAATCCATTTACCACAATTCTTTGGGCCGGCCACCTAGACAGTTTTTTACCCAGCAAAGTGTACGCCCATCCAAACCATGGGCAGCCAGTTTCTCCAGCAGAATGATGGAATCCACTAAGCATGTCACCTTGTCAGAGAAGGAGATAAGGTTAGTCAAGCAGGACCTGCCTTTCATCAACCCATGCTGACTGTGCCTGATTGCCTAGTTGTCCTTACATGCCGTGTGATGGCACTCAAGATGATTTGCTCCATAACCTTCCCTGGCACCAAGGTCAGACTGACAGGCCTGCAGTTCCCCGGATCCTCCATCTGGCCCTTCTT
>VWZL01001510.1:0-20944 GCA_013396915.1 Stercorarius parasiticus | reverse complement strand
TTCCCCCCCCCACCCCCAGTTAGCCAGGACTGCTGGTAAATGATGGAAAGTGGCTTGGTGAGCACTTCTGCCACCTCCCTCAGTACACTTGGGTGGATCCCTTCCAGCCCCATAGACTTGTGTATGTCTAAGTGCTGCAGCAGGTCACTCACCAACTCCCCTTGGATTGTGGGGGCTTCATTCTGCTCCCCATGCCTGTATTCCAGCTCAGAGGGCTGGTTACCTAAAAAACAACTGGTCTTACTATTAAGGACTGAGGTAAAGAAGGCATTAAGTACCTCAGCCTTTTCCTCAGCCTTTGTCACTATGTTTCCCCCCCTCTTCCAGTGAAGGATGGCGATTGTCCTTAGCCCTTCTTTTGTTGCTAATGTATTTATAGTAACATTTTTTATTGCCTTTTATGACAGTAGCCAGATTAAGTTCTAGTTGGGCTTTGTCCCTTGTAATTTTCTTCCTGCAAATCACATTTTATTTTCTGTAAGCCACTTGTCTTACCGCATTTAACTGCAACGATTATTGCCATTCCTTTAAATAAGTAACATATTTTTATTGATTGTAATCTAAGGTCAGCTTGTATTATGTATATATGAAGACCATACTTAAAAAAATTTTGCAGCCTACAGATTAGTAGAATATATAAATTCATAGGATCTGGTTTTAGTGACATGAAAAAGACTTCACGTGTAGTTGCAAGACTAACTGGAACATTGTGTGCAAGAATAAGAAATTACATAGTATTACTATCATTGAACTACTCAAAAACAGTAATTTTCATTAAATTTTCTGATGAGTTAGCATAAAATCAGCATAAAATAGATAGAAAACAGTCTGCGTGAGTTTTCAATGAAAAATGCGGAGATGCTGTATGTATGTATGTATGTTTTAGGATACTTCCAGAAATATATTATGCCCATTTTAATATATCAGACATGCATAGAGTATCATATTCATACTTAAAGTTGAATCTGAGGAGACAAATTCTATATATATGTTGTATTTCTTTAGTAAAATTATAAACTGAGGGCTTTTCCAAAAATTGTTGCACTGAGCTATTTGTAATCACCATATGTTGGTTTAACTGTGTGACTTGAAGCTTTGTTATTAAAGTAGAGGAGTATTTCTTAGCTGTCTCACAAACTCATGTGAAAAATGCTAAGAGTATAGTAAGGTTGCAAAGTTAAGAACACCAGAAAAAGGAATTTAAATAATTAAGCTACTTCTTGAAATGAAAAGTATATTGCATTGTTCATACCAATCTTCACACAAACAGAATGATAAACTTGAGTCCACAGCCTCCTGAAAGTCTCCGGCAGAGTTAGTTGTGAGATTTGTTAGTCTTCGTTTTATGTTTTAACCACAAATGACACTGGAAAACCAAGATAGATAAAATAAATATTATATACTTATATCATTTAAGTTGTGTCAGTATGCTGACATAGAAAATGATCTAATTAAGAATGTACATGTTTTTCAGAGCAGATTAGAAGAACTGAAGGTATGATCAGAAAAAAAATAGCTTTTTTCCAGAAGTTTTAGAAGAAACATAATTGTATTAATTTCTGAAATATCGTAGCTTGGGAAAACCAAAGGGTAGATACAAATTTCAGTTTTCTACTGGTTGATCCTTTGTTTTTACTTGTTAGGTTACTCTTTCAATATTTTTGAAAATAAACAACAAAATCCTATAAAGATGTGACTTCTAAAAAATCTGTCCAGATACGTTTTAGAACTAATACTTGAAAATAATTCAAAAAACTTGAAAATAATTTGTATTTAGAAAGAAAAAAAAAAGCCACACAAAAAAAGAATCAGAGAAAATGTAATTTTTCATTTTTAAAATTTTTCAACACGATTAACGGTTGCATTAGAAACATGGGCTTTTAACACAAAATCTTCATCCCAGAAAATTACAGGCATCAACAGTTTCATTTGTTATACAATATTTAATCATATTTCAAGGTTACTTATTATAGAATCATTTATAGACTTGCAATAACACAATGATTTGTATCTGAGACTATTTATCTCAATCTGTTTAAATTCTGACATGACTTAAAAGCAAATTAATCACTTAGCATTTTGTATACTGGCTGTGTGATAGATACAGTAGGAGAAATTGTTCAATTTAAGAGGAACAGGATCCTCAATGAAGGATCTTCAAAAACCATCATCATATGCTCTCAAACATTAGGTTACTTGTACTTTACTATGCATTTCTCACAGCCCTGCTGTGGTGTGTTGACCCTGGCTGGATGCCAGGTACCCACCAAAGCCACTCTATCAATGGCCCTCCTAAGCTAGACAGGGTGAGAGAAAATATGACAAAAGGCTCATGGGTCAAGGTAAGGACCGGGAAATCACTCAGCAAGTACCATCACAGGCAAAACAATCAACTTGGGGAAAATAAATTTAATTTATCCACTTAAATAAAACCAGAGTAGGGTAATGAGAAATAAAACCTAAATCTTAAAACACATCCCCCTACCCTTCCCTTCTTCCCAGGCTCAACTTTACTCCTGATTTTCTCTACCTCCTCCCCCTGAGGGTGGCACAGGGGGACGGGGAATGAGGGTTGTGGTCAGTTCACCACATGTTGTCTCTGCCACTCCTTCCTCCTCAAGGGGAGGACTCCTCACACTCTTCCCCTGCTCCACCATGGGGTCCCTCCCACAGGAGAGAGTTCTCCATTAACTTCTCCAACATGAGTTCTTCCACGTGGTGCAGTCCTTCAGGAACATACTGCTCCAGCATGGGTTCCCTGTGGGGTCACAAATCCTGCCAGCAAACCTGCTCCAGTGTGGGCTTCTCTCTCCATGGGTCCACAGGTCCTACCAGGAGCCTGCTCCATCATCTGTCTTTAAAGTACAAACACGACTTTATGAAAACAAACATTAAACTCTTAAATCTCTTGTGTCTTCATAGACTTCTGGCACCTTGCAGACATCTATCTGAAATCTTCCTGATTGCTTCCTCCAGGAAGTTCTATTGTGGTCCTGAAATATCATTGTTGATTCAAAGAGAATATCTTCCATGATTTTTCACTTGTTCAAAAAGAAGTAGAGCAGCCTGAATCTGGAGAACTTGCTTATCTCTGTTCATACTCACTTGTAATATCATGAAAATTCCAGGATAGAGTAAGAATTTCGTTTAGATGACTAATCCATTCATTTTCAATTTCCCATAATCTTATTGGGACAACTTCTCTTAAATTATTGTGAAAGTGATTTTTTTTTCTTTTAATGTAGCTTATACAGACCTATTTTATTTTATTTTATTTTTTACTCTCTTCTGAGGATTTCTAAACACAAGCCTTGGCTCTTTGATGGATATCTTTTTGAAGTACTTGATAAAAAATGCTTTTGGTGATTGGGAATCCTACAGACTTTCTTGCTTGGAGGGAGAAACAGTAAAAACTTCTCTGAATCTTTAGAACTTGTTTACTTTGAAGTTAAAGGCCTCAGTAAAAACTTAGTGAAAGTAGTTGAAACTTCAGGTTTTCACTATATCAAGAATGGCCTGACCAACTGTCCTGGTTTGAGGTAGAACAGAACCAGCTTTCTGTTCAGTAATTTTACTTCTTAGCTAAGTCTCTTCTAACTCTCTGAAATTAACAACATATTGTGCAGAAAACTGCTCATTCTCAGAGTGGTAAGACCTATGTTTATAGTTAAAGCCAAGGAATGGTATGCGGAGGGGCTCTTGCTTATACTTATTGCTGACCAAAACTGACCAACTGGGGTATTTCATCCCATCTGCCCCATGATCAGTATAAAAGCTGAGGGATCAAAGGGTCAGTCCTCTTTCTTCAATGGCTGACATCTGAGGAGGACCCTGTCTGTTTGTCTGCCTTTGATCCTGATCCATGTGTTCCTGACTCCTGATCTCGAATCCAGTTCCCATCCATCGCTGAGTCCAGTCTGGGACTTTCCCAGTGCCTGCCAGTGACGTCATCTTGGGAGCTTGATACAGTTTTGTATATATTGTATCTATTTCATCATTTTATTTTTATTTTATTACTAATATTTCATTAAGGTAGTTTAGTTCCTTCTAAACTTGTAAATTTCTTTATCTCTCCTCCGCTCCTCAGTGCAAGAGGTGGGGGAGAGCATCTGTTGCTTGTCATTCACCGATCCAGCCTTAACCACGACACCAACAAACTGGGCAGCTACGAAGTCATTTGACTCCTAGAAAGTTATTAATAGATTGGTTGGAAAGTTAAAGTTGGACTGAGAGTTACTTACTGCGAAGTCAATCATGATCAGCTGTCTATAAGGCACAACTGACTTCATTCTGTGTTTTACCCACAACAGGCTGTATGATTTAACAGCCCACACTTCCCTCATTTATAGACTATGGCACACCTTTGTAAAATACAGCTTGAACTTTTGTAACATTTCCCTGATCAGGCTTTCCTTTAGATCTTCAGAAAAGTTTCACAGGCTGCAAGAACAGTATGTTCAGCCTTAACCTTATGACAGGGAAGTGCTGGAGGTATTTGAAGTCCCCAGAACTATACCATACGTTGTACTTTTACATAAGTGTTAGGATTATTAGGGAGTTGCCCCCTGGTAAAAGCAGGTGTGCAGGACTCACAAGAAAAAGAGAAAACAACGGGACAAGGGTACACAGATATTTTAAAATTTCTGGAGGAAAAAAAGAAAAAAAAAAAGAAAAGTAATTTTGTGATGTTGTGAAATACTTCAGAAATCCTTAAACTCTGATGATGATAGCACGTAGTCCGACAGCAGCCTGCTCCAATGCTGCTTCATGACAAACAGTGATAAGCACAAAAGCCGTACATATATTTACTATGTATTGAACCTACTCATTTGAGATACTCACCTGCCAGTGTAAAATGTGCAAGAGGGCAGAATGGAAAGGACTTTCGAGCAGGAAAATCTTATGTTTAGTTTTCTGTTAGAGAGATTCTGTAGTCTGTTTTCTTTTCTTGCTTTTAGCCTAGCAACAGCATTCTGTACTACAAGGGGGTTCCAGAAAATTTACTTTAAATAATGCAAAACCAAGGGCAAGAGCAGAGAGAAGTGTGCATTTCTCTCATTTAATGGGATTATAACAAAAGCAGGTCTACGCATTTATTTTCAGTATTGCATTTTCAAGATTGTTATTATTTCAGCACCTTAAACTGGGCAAAGCACTTCATAAACAGCAACAAAAAAGGCCTATTTTATACCCTGCAGTAAAAATGAAAGGCAAAATGGATTATATAACTTTATGAAAGAACAGATGTAATCAATGAAAAGACCCACTGATTAAAAATGGGTTTACACTCAGTCTTCATGCAGCGTGACTAGGACATGACAAACCTAAGAGCCTGTATATATCTTTATGAAGTAAAACAAGAGAAGATAAGAGAAATATTCCAAGGGGGATGAAGAAGAGGTATGGTGAGAAAGGAAAGGTCTTGGGGAAAAAAAAAAATTTACCTCTATACTGAAAAAAAGTCATTAAAATACTTTTTCATGCCTTCAGTGTCGGTGACCTGAAAAAAGATAACTGAAAATGAGAGAGAAATCAGCAATTTTAATAGGCACCTGCTGAACAGGTTTGATCTCCCAGAATAAATTAGATATCTAACATTTTTAGCACCAACACCTTTAAGTCATCCTAGAAACAGATTCTGACTCACTATCTCCTCGGTAACAGCTTAAACCATTTCCAATCTGTTTGCCTAAAGTATGAATCGTAGCTGACCAAAACTATAGACCTAAATTAACAGCGTGTTCCTATCTGCAAACTTGAAGGTCAAGGAAAGGTCTGTGATTTTTTTTATTATAATTTTTTCTGTATCCTGTAATTTGATAACAGTGTGCCTGTAAGGCTGTGTAGAAATTTCAAAACAAAGTCCAAAAGAGAGGTGAATCTGTCCTCTTCCCATGAGCGTGAAGTCTGTTCAAGAAATCCATATCTTTGAAGAAATGTACTCTGAAGCAGTAACCATCTCATTTCAGTTATTAGAAAAACAAAATCAAAGTCATATCCTTGCTCTGAACTCTCAGATAGTTATGTTTGCGGTATCTCAACATTTTCAGGGGTCATTTACCAGGGAATCATTTAGATAATGAGTTAATTCTATATCTAGATTTTCATGGCTGCCCATAGTAAAATATCACAATCTCCCCCCAAATATTGTGACAATAAATTTTCAACAAAGAAATATGTATTTGCCTAATTAAAAATTGAAGTAAAAAGAATCTTTTCAAATAACATAACTTAGTTATGAAGACAGTAAAAATAAGAAAAACAATACCCAATTCAACTCTTATGTCTACTACTAAAATAGCCAACTGAGCTACTGGATGTCATTTATATGATTTTCAAAGTATGAAGTGCATAATTTTTCCTACAAATTACAATTTAAATGACAATTGAAAGTGCAGATCTTTTTTCCAAATGTTATAATGTTTTAAATATAATGTTTGAACACCTTATCCTGAAATAAAAAACTTTAAAGTTATTCTTTGATTTCAAGAAGAAAGACCTTTTAAAAATATGAAGTTAATGTCAAATCTGTTTTCAGTCCTGAAATATGAGCTATCACAGGAGCACTACATATCACAAGTTGCTTTCACATTCTCAAAACCTGAAGCTATTTCACTTTTTCTAAATTACATATTTGGTGGTCCTGGATTGAGCTTGACTCCAAGTACTTAGGGCTTTTATTTGTCATGTGGGAGGCTGAAAGTCAAGACCATATTCCAACTAGTATTCGATTACTTATGCAAAGTGAATCAGGTCTATCAGGAGCAACACCTAGCAGGAATAGCAAATACACTGGTAGTGATCTGGACATGGAAGGATGGTAAAACAAGAAACTCAATCATTTTCTTCCTCATCCCAAAATTGTCTAAAACTGAAACCAGTCTTGAGATATCTTTTTCCTGCTTTTTCTATGTTGACCCAAGTTCTACCCACTACAGCCACTGCAGAAATGCAATAATATGTCTCTACAAATATAAAACCTTCTAGACTGAAACTATGGTACTTCCATGTTTCCCTTCTTTTCAGAAATGCTGTCTGGATAGACTTTAAGGATTCTATGAAACTTGCCCAAGATTTATAGATATTTGGTTCCTCTTCAGGTTGATACTAATCTGCTGCAGGTCACTTAACTGCCACAGCTTTTCAAATGTTAATAACTGCTTGGCATGAAGTAACAATTTTAAAATATCCTGGAAACACCTTTAAACTTAAAATGGATGCACACTGCATACGACAGTGTGATGCCTCTTATAATCACAATTACTCTGCACGTTTATGTGTAACATATGTACAGCAATCCTGTCCATAACTCTGCCAGAAATCAGAAAATGACAATGCTATTCTTGGCCAAGGATTATAAGATAAGGTAATACCTATGTAACTTGAGCCACTCTAATGGCATTTTCAGTCGGTCATTATTTTGTAGGAACATAGAATCATAGAATAGTTTGAGTTGGAAGGCACCTTTGAAGGCCATCAAGTCCAACCCTTCCCCTGCAATGACCAAGGACATCTTAAACTAGATCAGGTTGCTCAGAGCCCTGTCCAATTGCATCTTGAGTATCTCCAGGGATGGTGCATCTACCAGCTCTCTGGGCAACCTGGTCCAGTGTTTCACCACCCTCACTGTAAAAAATTTCTTCCTTATATTTAGTCTGGATCTACCCTTTTTTAGTTTAAAGCCAAACCTCTTGTCCTATCACAACAGGGACTACTACAAAGTTTGTTCCTATGTTTCTTATAAGACCCCTTTAAGTACTGGATGGCCTTGATAAGGTCTCCCTGGAGCCTTCTCTTCTCCAGGCTGAACAACCCACAAACACTCTCCATCACTNAACCCCAACTCTCTCAGCCTGTCCTCATAGCATAGGTGCTCCAACCTTCTGATCATTTTTGTGGCCCTCCTTCTGGACCCACTCCAACAGGTCCATGTTTTTCTTGTGTTGAGGACTCCAGAGCTGGAGGCAGTACTCCAGGTGGGGTCTTACCAGAGCGGAGTAGAGGCCGCACTCCTTTAGATGCGGCCTAGGATACAGTTGGATTTCTGTGTTGTGAGTACACATTTGTCTGCTCATGTCCAGCTTCTCATCCACCAGGACCCCCAAGCCCTGTAGAGGGAGTAGAGGGACAGAATCACCTCCCTTGACCTGCTGGCCACGCTGCTTTTCATGCACCCCAGAATACAGATGGCTTTCTGGGCTGCAAGTGCACATTACTGGTTCATGTCCAGCTTTTCATCCAAGCTCTCCTTGGCAGGGCTGTTCTCTATCCCTTCATCCCCCAGCCTGTATTGATACTGGGAGTTGCCATGACCCAGGTGCAGGACCCTGCACTTGGCCTTGTTGAACCTCATGAGGTTCACACAGGCCCACTTCTGAAGATTCTCCAGGTCCCTCTGGATGGCACCCTGTCCCTCAGGCATGTCAACTGCACCACTCAGCTTGGTGTCATCTGCAAACTTGCTCGATCCCACTGTCTATCTCATTGATGAAGATATTAAACAGTACTGGTCCCAATACATACCACTGGGGGACACCATTTGTCACTTATCTCCATGTGGACATTGGGACTCTGACCACTACCCTCTGGATGTGACAATCCAACCAATTCCTCACCCACCAAACAGTCCACCCATCAACTCCATACCTCTCCATTTTAGAGAGAAGAATGTTCTGCAGGACGGTTTCATGTTCCTTTTTAGTTGACTTCTTCTGATGACTGAAACTGTTTAAGTTGTAGAACTTCCCCTGACACACTTTTAAGACTATAGAAAAATATTTAAATAATAATACATCTGAAGTAGTTCATTTTGGTGGAAAACTGCTGAACTATCTTTTTTTTTTAAATTGTGGAAAAATTTTTAATAATTTCTTTTAAGCTTTTACTGAGACAGGTCTGGAGCTCTGACACTTTGCTTTATGCTTATACCAGATGCTTATTCCTTGTACAAAGAGATCAATTTTTGGTGAACAATGACTTTACATAAGCTACTTAATGTTGCTGTTGCTTTATTATTCTCATAGTGTCCAGCCGTGCTATTCACATACAGAATACCTTTACTCAAAGCACTGTGCGGGTTTAGAGCACAAAGAGATCCATAGAGTTTATTATGGCTTTAATTTTTTTAAACTTTATATAGGAAAAAGGAGAATAAATATTAGGTAGAATGAAACAGAGGAGTGCAAGGAAATCTGAGGCAGTGGTGGCTAATACAATAGACTCTGCTCTCTGCATTGAGGCCAAGAAAAGGTTCATGGAAGACTTTGAAATAAAAATATGAATTACTTTGGTGGATGACTGTCCGAGCCATGTCAGAGAGCACTGGTGATTGTAAAAATACTGGTTTGAATATGTATTTGGTGCAAGGGATGATGACAGTTTGTATCATGTGTGACCAGTGAAGTAAATTAAGACAAAGAAAATCCCAGTAGTGGGTTAGATAGACCTTTCTTCTCAACTTAAATTTAAAATCTTCTTTGGAGTAAAATCTGATCTTATAGATCATCACTGCTGATACAATTACTATAATCCTGTAACATCACGATGCGTATAAGTTTTTTGAGTGTCAGAAACTGAAAGGCAGACCTCTCAGTACAATATGAGTTAAGAGCCTTTTATCTTCATTTATTTATACAGAGACCCTAACATAGGATGCCAAAGTTTGGCAGTGTTATTACAGTCATCAAATTATGCTTATTTTTTTTAGAACCTTCATTTTAGGAGGTATGTGGAAAGCAATAGGCAAAATTGCTGCATATTAAGAAAGGGCTTTGAGAGCTCAGTCCATATTCCCATATAAGACCTACACTTTGCATAAAATTAAGTCTTTGATTTTCTGGTGTTCCATTTAGCATTTTCCATAATATATCTTTTCCTTCATGACTAAAATTCTGACATCGGATATTTTATAGAGCTTATATATGGGAAAGGAATCATTTGCCAGGTAAGACCAGATTTTCACAGTATTAGATTTTGATAATAAGTGTATTTAGAACTGTAAATTGTTGTAACTCAAGCAAAAGCTCAAGTTTCACTGACAAGTACTCGTCCTATAATTCTAAAAAAAGTTTAAAAATGATCCCTCCTTTGGAGACCACCAGACACGCCTAAGATCTTTTCTTATGCCATTTTCTGGCCAAGTCCAGGCCTAATTTTATATTCTTCATGAGACAGTCATCAAGGATGGATGAGATTTTGAGACAGATGGCACTTATGTTTTACAGAGAATAAGAAAACTCCTAAATCATTGACTTAGAATTCATAGTTCCAGATACCCTGTCTGGAACTATAAATACAATAATATCTGATTAAAAAGAAGAAAGGCACAAACTTGCCTGTGATCATGGTTTTCCTTTGAGCTGTATTCTGAAAAGGAAATAATGTAAAAAGGGAACCAACTCAATTATTAAGGGGTTATGGTATTAGATATTAACTCTTTTAATATTTTGGCTGTTATTCATTCATTTTTATTCCACACTTTATGATAATGTTTAAGATTATAAAATACCTGCTATGTGTTATAGAAGTAGTCATTATATTCAGACTGGTTGTGTACAGAGAGTTTTGCTAATGGCAATAGTAAAAATGTTAATAAAGGGAAGAATTAATAAGTCACTTATTGAGTCATGCATGCATTTGCAGCAGTAATGCAAACACACGCTCTCTTAATAAAGCATTAAGATTCTGATTTAAATAAATTTATACTGGGCTTCTATGAACATCACAAGTTATTGGCATAATTCATAAATACATAGTTAAAACTTCCTAATGTATATTATTCTGTGTAGGATGATAGTTGCTACAGGAAGATGTGGTCTGTTAAATAATTGTAAAATTGAATTAATGATGTTGAATAGTATAGCTGCTGCTTGAGCTATTTTTATCAGAATGTATATGTGAGTAGTTTTTAATTTCAGATCCAGACAGTTGTACAATGAGTTATTGGCAGAATCAGGACATGAAGTTACACAGCTTATCCTTTGTAGGAGGAATTTTCAGTAGATTTAAGCAAGCACGGCAGCTTCTAACTGCATAGAGGCATTTTTGGTGGAGGAATACAAGCTTAAGCATCCCTGTAGTACATTGATTGGTTTCAGGAAGTTCAATGCAGCAAAGCAGTTTCACATTAACAATTAGAAGATGAAAGTGTGAATAACAGGAGAATCTGATCCAGCACCGGGTAATTTAAAGGGGTAAAGTACTATACCTTTCTTGGGTCTTAACCAAGCTCTTTTTATTGAACAAGGGGAAGAAAAGTAGGAAACTATAATTTTTATCATCCTTATTCTGGGGGAAGTAAGAACCAATTAGTAATTACCTACCCATAAAGTATCATGAAGTCCATGATAGAGGGTGGAACTAAATCCCGACTGATTATGTCCTATTTTAGTGCATTAATCAGTCATTTCTACAGCAACTCCCCAAAATTATTTTCTCCCTGAAAGTCTCCTTCATTTTATAAATAGAAATCATAATTTAGACCAATTATTACTTTTTTATACTAGTGAGCACAACTGAGCAGAAAGATAACAAGGCTATTGAGGAAATAAATGTCACTGCTAAGCAAAGTACGTAATGGTTTTCAAATCCTAGTGGGGTGTTCAGACAACTCCAAAACTCCAGCAATAATTGCTGCTAAAAAAACACCAATCAATGCTTTTCCAACTCAATTGTCAGTTGACAATAATATTTAAAAATGGATTTCTGTTGGAGCGACATGAGAATGGGTATATTCCAGAGGGACAGCATGGTAGGGCATAAGAAATCCAGGTCATAAGGGGAAATGCGAAGTCCTTCTCCTGGGGCAGAACATTCCCATTCACCAGTATATGCTGGGGGTGGGCTTCAGTTTCACAGAAAAGGACCTCAGGGTCCTGGTGGACACCAAGTTGACCACGAGCCAGCAATGTGCCCTTATAGCAGAGAAAGCTAATGGTATCCTGGGATGCATTAGGAGGATTGTGGCCAGCAGACTGAGAGAGGGGATCCTTCCCCTCTATTCAGCACAGGTGAGGTGACACCTGGAGTACCATGTCCAGTTCTGTACTGCCCAATACAAGAGAGACATGGACATACTGAAAATAGTCCAGCCATGAAGGGCCATGAAGATTATTAAGGGATTGGAGCGTCACCCATATAAGCATAGGCTAAGAAAGATGAGAATGTTTAGCCTGCAGAAGAGAAGGCTCAAGAGGGAAACTCATTAATGACTACAAATATCTGAAGGGAGGATGCAAAGAAGACAGATTCAGGGTCTTTTCAGTGGAGCCCAGTAACAGGACAAGAAGCAATGAAACACATCTGAACATCAGGAAACACTTTTTTACTGTGAGGGTGACTGAGCACTGGTACAGGTTGCCCAGGGAGGCTGTGGAGTCTTCAACATTGGAGATATTTAAAAACCACCTAGACATGGTCCTGGGCAGCCTGCTGTATGTAGCCCTGCTGGAGCAGGAACATTGGAGCAGATGACTTCCAGAGGTCCCTTTCAACCTCAACCATTCTGTGATTCTGTGATTTAGGTTAACTGATGGCTATTACTGGAACTAAGGTGAGAAATGCAAAAAACGTATCAAAGTCCTAGATTTCATTAATATGGCAAAATGCAGTTTACAGCAATGAGAAGGAATATGAACACTAATGATCAAATCGACTCTTCAGAAAAAAAGTAGGCAGGAGCCACATCCTCACCATTCAATTGTGGGTATGAAGGATGCTAGAGCAGAAATTAATTTTTTATATTTTCAAAAATGCTATGAAACTGCAGTTTTACATAAACCCACGGGAGAGATTAAGACACATTATTCTGACGTTCCTACCGGCAGGTTTGCTATTTCTGTAACTAGCACTCCTCAGAAGCAACCATCTTTCTGCAATAGATCAGGCTCCATTTTTCTTGAGTAGGTTCATGTTTCCCTTAGCTGTGGAGAGCTCTATGCTCTTAGGTACTAAATTTGCTCCAGACTCCTAGATATATACAAATTTCACCACAGATGCATACAAATTTCACCCCAATTGAATACAAATTTCACCCCAGATACTCTTATACTCTTTAAACTAAACTCATAACTATTGTCCAATTTGCTCACGAGACTCTTTTGCTACACATTTAATAACATAAATTCATTGACTTTTCCAAGGAACCATTTTTATCTTAATAAATTTGTTAGCTAACCTGTAGTATCCTATTCCGTATAATGGTTTTCAGGAAAGACTGACCTTTCCCAAGACCTTTGTCCATTGAATCTGGGAGCAGATTTTATCATGATAACTACAGGAACAACATCTAAAATAAGCCCTTAGCATCTCTCTAAATCTGATACTCTCTTATAACTATGTCCCTGCACATGTAGTTTTCTTACATAGAAAAAGGCCAGTGAAAGAAGATATGGATGTCGATATGTTGTGAATGTAGACATCTGTGCAACTGACTAATCTTGAAAATTATTTAAATCAATCTGAAGAACAAAAAATGGTGTGTGCCAAATTCTGCCGCTTCATAACATTATCTGTACAATTTCTACAGAGAAGTCAAAGAACTGCAGAAGGCCAATATTTGTGTCAGCAAATGGGATCTTACCACTCATTCTAAAATCCATTTTGAAAGCAAAGTTAGGTTGGTGAGAGATATTAAAAGAATGAAGATGAATGTCATAATAAAGAAATCCTATTCTACCTCTGTCCATGGTATGTGTCGGAGAGACAAAATTTAGGTCTTTATGAAGCCACTTTTATATAACTTAAAGAAGCAAGACTGCCACAAGAGGAATAGACTGTTTTATTGTTTGTCAGCTCATTTTGAAAGAGAATGCCTTGTTAGAAAAATCACTAAAGCTTAACCTTTTTATCCCTGATCCCCATATTCATGTTTATATCTGTCGAGTGACACACACTTTTTGTATTTTTCAATCCTCCTATTGCTTCAGAGCATAGTTGCATATGAACAAACTCTTATAGTCTACCATGGTCATTGCAAATACAAATGCTAAATAAGGAGTTTAATGTACTGTAAAAGAAGACTCCTGTATCCAGAGAAAGTTGGAACTCTCTGTACCTCCTTTAGAGGGTATTTTTCAGGTTTCTAGACACACAGCAAGGACATCTCCTTAGGTTAAGTGACTTTCTATTTTTCCATTTGTACTCTGTGGACTAACATAGAAGTAAATCTGGCATGCAAACAAATAGGAAAGAAAAGTAGGAAATCCGCTGATGTTATTATCCCCACATGTACAAAGCCTACTACGAAAACCATGCATCACTTAAAATTCATAGCACCTCAGTGAGACGTGATCCTGGCCTTATGAATGCTACCCTTACAGCTTGCTTTGCCTCATGCTGAAAATATCCATATAATGAAGGTGAGAGAAAAGGATAGTGTCACACTAAAAACAGCTTTTCTGTGTTAGATGAGACTGATTTCTTCCTCACTGTATCACACAGGTGATTTTTCTCAGCGTAATCCGTAAGAAGTATTTATACTTTCAGATGAATGTCTGAACTGCTGCATTGCTGAATCCTTGGCTTTGCCTGTCAATTGTTGCTCGGGATTATAGGGCAGATACTTCTTCATGGACATGCAATGGTCACTGAGCACCATATATAATAATTCACACAGAATTAAAATGGCTAGTAATTCTGCCAAAAATATGTGCCCATTTCAAGATCCCTTTTCACAGTGTAAAAGACTGCAAAGTAGTGAAGTAGTAACAGAATCTCTATCTTTTGTATAAAAAGTACATGAGTATTCAGTTGATTTTTTTAAAATTCGTATACATTTTGACCCTGAACCGTAGTCATTAGTAATAAAAATCTTAAAAGCACAAGTCAGCTTATCCTAACAATGAACATTTTTTTCTCAAGAAGCAATGAGAGAAGATTAAGGTGTATGTCTCTGTGATCCTTGCTGTTTTATGATTTTTAGAACTTTACTAATGCATAAAAATTTCAGACAATTGCTTTAATTGCATGAGTAGTAACCACTGAGCAATTCCTTTTGATAAAACCTCCTCATTGCATTCTAGTCAGTATTTAACAAAAGCAAAGACCACAACTAATGGCTGCATAGTCACACATCTCCATCTCTTTGTTTTAAACTGTTTTTCCCTGAATACAAACAACCTTTAATTTTCATCTCTAGATAAAATTAAAAATCTCTCTCAGACCTTTCAAGTAAGGCATTTTGCTAGTTTACAAAACTAATTAGTATAATAATCCTCTGTATTTACATAGCATCTTTAACCTCAGTGTCTCCAAGTCTTTGAAGAATATTCCTTAGATTTTATAAGACCCTTATAAAGGAGGTGATTTCTGGGTCAAATCTGCCTGTGCAGCTACACAGCTCGTGGGATTTCACTCATCTTAACAGTCTGTGCAATCGCAGAAGCTGCCCTGTAATTGGATAGGCTGTGTTTAACTCACAGATACAGAAGCCAATTCTAGGCAACACCTGTAGTTGATAATAACTAAGAAAAAAAAATAATAAAACCAAACCCAAAACCCACAGATTTTTACACTCCCCTGTTTCTTAATGATAGGCCAGTTCTCCCTATCTTCCTGTTAAACACTTGGGGGAGAATCTTTAAAAGCATCATCAAAGATTCAGTTCAGAAATGACTTGAATAACCTGAATTTAGCTACTTTTTCCCACCTTAAGCTTATTGAAATATGCTTATTAATACAAATGGCATAAGCCGGTGTGATTTGCATACAAAGAAAAGAGAAAAAATACAAAATATTAGGGCCTACTTTTTACTTCATGTCATCTGTTTTCAGCATCCTCTTAATTGTCCTTCTGTTCAGATGGTTTTGATTTTAAATTCTTATTGCCTGGTTCAACAAGTGGGTTCAGAATCTGCAAAAAATTTCTGAACATGTAATTATTTCTCTTATGTATGAAATGAAATTTATACACGAATCTTTGCAAGACTGGGCATTAATGTTACAAGAACTGTAAGGAGAATGAAAAGTAAATGATTTGGAAAATTATAAGTCATGAAGTGAGCAGATGAGATGAAAATACTTTACTGCTATCACCAAGAAAAGAGCTCCTTCTGTAATGTTTAGCAGATTCATTCTTATAGATGTATTCAGACTGGTAAAGGAACCGGGCAATGCACTGTCACTATACCATCTTTGAGCTTCTTTAGTTCCTACAGGTTATGTTAATATCATGTGGATAGGATGCGTGCAAACAGTTTAGGGGAAAGGTTCATGGAATTTGAAGATGACTCATGAAGAGGAATCAAAAGGATTGTTTTAATATATTCTATAATGTGTTATATATTACACCTTACATGTTACATACACAATATATTATCTCATGTATCACATATCATATATATTATAGAAAGATAGAGTCATAGAATCATAGAATCATTTAGATTGCAAGGGACCTTTAAGATCAAGTCCAACCACTAACCTAACACTGCCAAGTCCACCACTAAACCCTGTCCCTTGGCACCCCATCTACACATCTTTTAAATACCTCCATGGATGGTGACTCAACCACTTCCCTGGGCAGCCTGTTCCAATGCTTGATAATCCTTTCAGTGAAGAAATTTTTTCCTAATATCCAATCTAAACCTCCCCTGGCACAACTTGAGGCCATTTCCTCTCGTCCTATTGCTTGTTACTTAGAAGAAGAGACCACCCGCCACCTCTCTACAGCCTCCTTTCAGGTAGTTGTAGAGAGCGATAAGGTCTCCCTTCAGCCTCCTTTTCTCCAGACTAAACAACCCCAGTTCCCTCAGCCGCTCCTCATAAGACTTGTGCTCTAGAACCTTCACCAGCTTTGTTGCCCTTCTTTGGGCACCTCAGTGTCTTTCTTGTAGTGAGGGGCTCAAAACTGAATACAGTATTCAAGGTGTGGCCTCACCAGTGCTGAGCACATGGGGATAATCACTTCCCTTGTGCTGCTGGCACACTATTTCTGATACAAGGCAGGGCACTATTTGCCTTCTTGGCCACCTGGGCACACTGCCAGATCATATTCAGCCACCTGTTGACCAACAGCCCCAGATCCTTTTCTGCCAAGCAGCTTTCCAGCCACTCTTGCACAAGCCTACCAAGATATCTTGATCCCTCAAAAAACTGATGTTTGCTTTAGCCAAATGGAAATTGGAAAGATGGACTATACATAACTCCATAAGCAACTTTCCAGTCCTCTAAAGCATATTCAGTCACACTGCAGCTGGAAAGCATTTCTTCTGGCAAAGTAGACTACAGACTCGGAGCAGAGTGTCAAGTGCCAATGAGCAAAAGTAAAAGCAGCAGTTACAGCAGACCAGTGCAGTGATTCTGGTTTCGTATGAACTCCAAGTGCCTTGCTGAGTGGAGCATCAGCACTGCAACATTTAGTGTTTGTCAAAGCAGACGTGCTTTCATGCTGTGGGGAGTGCTTTGCATTTAAGTTCCTTGAAATTTAGAGCCATTAGCTTTTCACAAGTTTGAATGCTTTCTCTACCTGCTCGGTTAATTATCAGGGTTTTGTTCTTTCTCACACACCCACATGATCCTTCTCCATGATCCTGCAATGAAATCATCATGTTGACATTTTGACAGTTCACTTATTTCCAAGCAGTAGACTTCTATGTCATAAACATAGTGTTATAATTTTGCTGAAGAATAAAGAATAAGCTTTAAGTGGAAAGAGAAAGACCATTTTTATCCAAACACAAATGTCAACAATAGTGGCTGTGAGAAAGTAGAACATTATTGGCAAGGACAATTACTTGCAGAAGCACTACCTTTTTCTTCCAAACTTTTTATATATATATTTCATGTACAGACATGAGCATCTGCGTACATAAATTAGTGTAATCCCTTTATCACTATGTTCCATTATTCTTGGTATCTAGCTGATATTTACTCAAAAGAAAAAGATTTTTCAACAAGTTCTTATTGTATAAAAAAACACTCTCAAATTTTCTCAACATATTTGACATTTCATTATAAAGTCTAAGTCCAAACAGTAAAAACCAATATTCCTTTACCTTCACCGAATGTTACAGTTTCCAAGTTGCTTTCGTGACTATGAAGAACTATCACATAGGCCTTCATCTTTGCAGCCCTAATAAATTTGTTAATATTCAGAGATATTTTGTAGATTATAAAAGTGCCAAATTCATATTTCCTGCACAAAAAGTTTCTGAAAAGAGTTGTTGACAAAATTTGCAACCATAAAAATTTATATTAGACATTTTACACTCCAAAGAGAAAGAAGCACACATTAATTCCTTGTATATTTCTGCCTCTGTGGTTGCCCAAAGAGCCATAAAATTTCTAGACTACTGCTACAGGTTATTCTTTTTCATTAGAAGTGACCAAATCTTGAGTCGTTATTCAGTCTGGGTCTTTTTCTTTTCTTTTATTCTTTTCTCTCTGACTATGTTTTGTCAGATATTTTTATACTATTTTCTTAAATGTTATGATACTTAGCACAGCCATTTCTTCTTATAGATACTTAACTCAGGATATGTGGTATCAGCATTCTGGCTGCCACTAAGTATGGATGATTATAGTGGAATATGAACTGCACTAGATTTTCACAGCATGATTTAGCTGGAATATTGACCTCTTGGATTTTGGATTAACTCCCGAGAGGGCTGGTGTGTAGAACTCAGTTCAGTGTATTCTCTAATTTTAAATAAAGTTCTATGAAAGTCTTGGATTTTCAACCACATAAAAAACCATAATTTATTTATTCCTAGATTACTTCCAGCTGGTAAAATTACTAGTATAATACTTCTGTAATATAAACCAGTATCCATGTAAAATTTAACTGCATTTTCCCATTAGACATAAACTGGAAGTTGTTTTCTCCCTTCAAATCTCTTTTCTGCTTATTTTCAAGGGGTACCTCTTTTCTGAGTTTAACCAATATTTTTCTTTCTGTAGTAGACCATTTTATGCAAGATCTGCTGCTTCTAAATCCAAGTTTATGAGAAAAAAATCATAAACTATCCAATACAGACATTCTTTTTAGAACTGTGAATAAGATTCTGACTGAAGTATAGATACTGAGAAAACAACTGTAGAGGACTTTCAGAAATCTGAAAATCTGAGATATTTGGAAAATCTTTATCCTCCCATACCTTTAAATCCTTACCAGTTCTGCGTTCAAAGTGTCTTATTCTGGATATTACAATGATAGGTAAGAATTTACTTTACCAGACTTTTTATCAAATATTTTGTAGTTCAGGTGTCCAAGGGAGCTCAACTGGTCTGGAAAATGTCTTTCTTGTTGAGTGACAAGGTCTGTTTTAGATTTGAGGCATCTAACTTGTTCCATTTAAATCAAATGTTCAATTTGGTTTGTTTGTGAGAAGTCATTCATAACTTTGAAATGATATGACATTGCTTTTTTGTTACTTTTCCTTTTTAACCAGTAGTATTTTTAGGTTTTTAAACTTTGGATTTATTATGCCACGCAAATTCTTTTTCATTTATATATTTATTAAACATTAACAGAATGTAAAACTGCATGGTAACTGCAATGCTTAGCTGATATGAAAAGCATGCTGCATTTGTCTGGTTTTCTAATTCTCACTTCAAGAAAATCTTACTTATTCAGAGTTCCAGATTAAATTGTCAGAGTTTAATAGACTTTTAATCTATGTAAACCTGTTGTTTACTCTTGCCATTCAAAAAATTATGTTTTGGAGGAACTCAATGGATCTAAAGAGCAGGTCTTATGCATATTCTATTTCAGTAATCACATCAACAATAATTTTGTCCCTGGTTGACAATGTAGCAAATGCCATCTAAAAAAAAAAGTTTGAGAATGATCTGGATCCTTTAGCAAAAAGGGATAATATGTTTTCAACAACCCACGTAGCTGCCACGGAGACCAGCTTCAGGGTAGGTAAGACTGTGCTGAGGAGGGGATCTACAGCAAAAAGGGCCGATGAAAAGCTCTTTCTGGGGCTTTTTGAAGACAGGAAAAGCCCTCTGCTTGTGCTGGGGGCTGCCAGTTGGTGCGCGGGCTGCTGAGTGAGCCTGGGCACATACAGCATCACCCCTGGTTGATCAAGCCACCAGGTTATAAGACAGGGACCCTGCCCACAGAGCAGAGAGTGAGCAATCAGTGCTTGTGTGTGTGCCCCAGTGGGTGCCTCAGCTGGCTGCAGCTTGTACAGCAGGGCGCTGAGCCTCTGCCAGTGTACAAGGTAAGTTTAATCCCTCTAAGTGGTCAGAGGACTAGGGCGCTCATCCCAACTGACCCTTGAGTCGCAAGGTATCAGTTGCTTGTAGAGATCCAGCCATGGTTGCTACCCGGTCAAAGCCTGTTGTCAGAAAAGCTGTGGGTACCCAGACAGAGGCCCCATGCAAACATGTGGGCGTCCAGGCCTCTGGCTGCAGAGAGTGCCGGAGCCTGGCACTTGCAATGGAGGGTAGCGGAGACAACGCCTGTGTCAGAGGTGAACAGGTGAATGATCTGCTCAGCCAGGTGGCTGAGCTGAAGGATGAAGTCAAGAGGTTGAGGAGTATCAGGGAATGTGAGAGAGAGATTGACTGGTGGACCCACTCCCTGAGAGAAGGGGAACAGGTTGAGGTTCCATACAAATCAGAGTACCCCCTCCCCTCTTGTCACTAGGCAGTCGAAGAGGGGGAAATGGAAACAGGTTCCTGCTTGGGGAAGCAGGCGAATCCCCTCCCGGCCCCTCCCACCTTCCCAGTTACCCTTGCAGAACAGGTATGGAGTCCTGCAGGAGGAACTGGTTGTTGGAGAGGAGGATGGTACACCCAGGCCAGAAATGTCAGAAAGACCAAGTCGCCATAGACCCGGCATCACAACTGTCTCCAAAAGGAAAAGCAGACAGGTCATTGTTGTGGGTGACTCTCTACTGAAGGGGGCAGAGGGGCCAATATGCCATCCTGGCCCACTTCACAGGGAAGTCTGCTGCATCCCTGGGGCACGGGTTAGGGATGTGTTGGACAAACTTCC
>VWZL01001509.1:560890-762331 GCA_013396915.1 Stercorarius parasiticus | reverse complement strand
CTTCCAACCCTATGATTCTATAACTCCTTCCATAAGGAATTTACAGTGTGTACATTCACTTATAGGAGCAAAGCTTTCCAGCTTGTCTGCTGTTAGACATGGTAATGGGTTGGGAAGAAATTCAAGATGAAGCATCCACCAGTATTGTACTTCGCTTCCTCTTAGGAGTCCGTATTTGTCCTTCACTTTAACATTGTCTTCCATAACGTAAATCAGCCAAACTCACTTGATCTCTCCAAGACAAAAGTAAAATCAAATGTGCCATGGGAAATATTATATTCATTTGTATTTGCATGTGCTTTAAAGTACACATTTTGGCTCAGATTCCCAAGGATTTCTTTGTCTTCCTTATTGACCTTCTGACTTTTGAACATTCAGAATTTGTATTTTCAAACTATTTCTTGTAATCAAGGTGACATTGTGCCAGAAGCTGGGCTCTACTGAACTGCTCAAATCATGGAGTATATAATGTTTAATGCCCTTTAATTCCAGAATACGTCTTGAAACTGCGTAATTCCTACTAATAATCAGGAAAAAGCGCATCCCTGCCAAGGAACAAAAGTAAATCCTAAACTCCAAGTTCAGCTAATCTTTTGGGAGATAAAAAACTTAACTCAAAAAATCTCACAAGATAATATTTTCAAAAGGAAATTTTGTCTATTCAAAGCCTGTTGTACAAAGGTACTACTTTACCGATCAAAATCTATTAAAAAGACTTTTTCTTTAGTCAGAAAACATTTGGTTCCAGAAACAGAGACCTGCAATTGAGTAATTCAGTGTATGTGAACATTTTATTCATAATATGTACAGTAATAGCAAAGAAATATCATTGTCTTTAGGGGAATAATAAGAAGCAATAGATCATATTCTGAGAGTTTAGTTAAGTAGTAGACATCTGTATATGGTGCTAACTTGCACTGAAACAGTCTACCTAAATGAAAGTACACAGAATTCATCTCACTTTTCCCAATATTTTAAAGTTACTGTTTTTGTCACCTACAGCAATGATCAGAACACCAAGGTGAAAAGATTTTAAAGGGCATATTTGACTGTTATTAACTAAAATGAATAGCCCATTTGATTTGTTACTATGTCCACGGCAACATTAAATTAACACAGCACATGCAGAGCTCAGACAGCTGCATGGCAAGTGAATAAATGTTATGTTGTTTAAACCAACACAAGCTTGACCATGCCCTTTTCCCCACATATATCCTCCAGCCCTCCAGGCATTGAAGAAGATGCTGTAAGATAATATATAAAAATCCAAACTCTGCCTAACATGAGTTTTGTTTTGCTTAATCAGTACATTAGTCCTACTCTCCTGTATGCTACGTCAATCATTTCAACACCTGTGTACTTACTACAGCATGTAGCACATATCAGGAGAAAGCAACCTAACCAGCCTATGGGTTTCATTTCTCTATTTCATTCTCTTTTTTCCTTTCCTTCTCATATCTTTAACCCAATTTTATTGGAAATTAATTTCTCCATTCCCAGTGTTATCTCCTTTACTAATTATTTCTCCAGCAGCTTAAGCTGACTATTTCTTGGAGCCCCCAAATCAACACACTGATCACAGGATCTCAATGACATGCTTTACAGAGTAAAGTACAGAGTTTTACTTGCACCCCAAAAATTGGCACTTTAAAGTCAAGTCAAAGCAGCAAGCAGATAGGAGCAGGAAGGAAAACATATTTAAAGAAAAATACAGTAGCCATTCTGGAAAACATTACAGTATCAACCCACAATATGGGCAATATATATGCACAGAATATAAGATTCGCCACTTAAGTGCAGATATATAGGAAGAAATCCCAGCCTCAGTGAAACGCATGCAGTTCTACTGCAGGTTTTTGTGAAGACAATATTTTTTTTAACCTTCATCCTCATACCACTCAAGAGCATGAAACAGGGATTTTCATCTAAAGTCTTGGTTCGAATTTGATTATGCACACACATTTTGTTACGCCAACCTACTCTAAAATGACTCTCAGCTTCATTCCAAAGTACAAGAGAATTTGGCTGTCATGTTATGGGATACGACCACAAAGAGGAAGGAAGGAAACTGGAAGCAGAGAGGAGCGCTTCTCTCTAGGTTTCAACTTCTAAATATCTCTGTTATATCAAAAGAGAGGCAACATATATTCACATAGAAATCTTCCACTGCTTTTCATCCCTTTTCCACCCAGGCACAGAGAGCAGAAGCAAAGGGATGGTCAGCAGCATTTTAGCCACTTAGAGCTTTCGTAGCTCTTGCAGATACAATACACAAGACAAAGAGGAACGCAGGCTCCCATAATTTCATCACGTTCCAGACCTATGCAGCCAGATCCTGATAGCCCCACACTAAGTACTTGGAAGTCAATGGAGCTACGTATGGAGAAGTAAGCATAAAAGGAAGTAAAGACCGCAGTATCGGCCTTTGCTCTGTAGCGTTTCATGCTCCTGTGACATTTTAAGAAGATGTTTCCAAAGTGTACATTACATACTTACCATTTTTCATAACCAATCTAACTACAGAACTGAGCTTTTAGATACTGCAGAATGGCATTCTTGCTGACATCCTCAGTAAGTTAATATCTGCATAAAAATTATTACATAGAGTATTTTATAATTTTAAAAAATGCTTTACGTAAATGTTTTTGTATTTTGAATTGCAAAGTAATTGACTGAAATACCCCTACATTAAATTTAATCAGTTCACTACGGATGAAGGGAAGCTTAAGATTTTGTTCCCTAGTTATTCCAAGTGGTTGCCAACCCAGAGAGATTGGCTCCAGTTGTCCTTTGACAACACATTGGTTTAAGTCAGGAGGAACCAAAGATCAGAAGCACAGATCCAGTATAAAATTAATGCAAGTGAAGGAGAATCAGTGCTGATCTGTTCAATAGAAAATATTAGAAAAATATACTTTTTCTGTCATTTACTTATTTATATAGCTACCTTCTTTTTACATGTACTTGATAGAGGGGATTTCATCTCAGGTGCAACATTTTAAGTGAAAACTCAAGCTAATATTCAGTTTAAACAGTCACTTCATAAGCTTTCATCATGGAAATTATTTTTAAAGAGACTGAAATTCCTTTACTTGGTTTACTTTAGAGATGTGTCATTGAACTGAAGATAATCCAATCATTATTAAATCTCCTGTAGGTAACAAAATAAATACTACCTATCTCCTCACTCTGCAGTAGTTAATTTTATATAAATTAGGCAATAAATATTGCGATCAGGTACTATAATCCACAAAAGATGCTACAGTTCACAGGAAAAGTCTTCTATTCTGTTGTTTCCCTAAATCAAAAGAAATTAAACTGCTGTGTTCTGTTTTTCCATCAGTAGTATCAAACCTGTTTTAAGATAGTGCCCAGAGCCTTCATCTGATGTTCCATCTAGAGGTGGGTTGGAATTTTTTTCCTAAGATGAGTCAAGACTTTAAAATACCCTTATTCTACCATGATATGAAGTAAACACCTCAAAATTGGTTTTTTTAAATGACAGATTTTTTTCCACACCCTCACAAAAAATGCTCTTGTATAGAATAGGCTGAAAGTTTCCTGGCCTTTCACTCCAACCAATAAATAATGGTCTGTGTAGCCTATGTTTAGTTCTCGCCCCAGCCCAAAACACGTTCTATCAATGTGAACCTGTTTCCCCTGTATTCCAGCCTAGAATTTACATAACATCTGCTGACCACTATATAAAGATACTGGCACTTCTGTTTACATATTTGAAACTTCTGCAGTTGCCAAGTCTTTGCCACAAGCACAGACAGAAAGAATATCTCTTTACCTCATTACTTCCTCTAGGTTCTTGCAGTAAGATCAAGAATCTGGTACTATACCAGAAATCCCTCTCTACTCTTCCTTTAGATATGGATATTAGAGTAGATAATTGAAAGAAAGCTCACAGAGATTCTATAAACACACGAACTAATCCCAAATGTAACTTCAGAGAAAAAACCCGACATCTGCTTTACTCTATGTCTGCTATTGTCAGTATGTTACCTGGAGATAGGTCTTCCTGAGAGTGAAAGCAAAAATGTGGCTCTAATAACTAGCTCAGGTGTTGATCTCAGCAGCTGACTGTTAAATCTTGATAGGCAGAGAAAGGCTACTATGTCTTCGCTGAGGAAGAAAAGGCATTGAGACATATAAGTGCCTTGTTAACATTTTATCTGAGCCTACAGCAGAACCTGAGTTATTATCCATAGCCTCATGTGACATTTCTGGCAGTCATCTGTCATATAAGTTGGAAACCAACACAATAACCTCAGGTATTATTAATAAAAAGTATGTTTAAAACACAGCAGGGTTTTCCTTGGAAGGAAAAGAAAAAACATCATACTTTTTTGTTTATCAACAGGCTACGTGCCAATTACTAGCCCTATAAAGGTTTGTTTTGTTGTCTGGATTTTGCTGCTTTAAATTAAAAAGGTCATAGGTTCAACTTACAAATTCGTAACATACAGCAGATTTGAGATTTGTGAATTTATAATGAAAAAAGTTAAAAGTGGGAAGTTGACACTGGCATGTCAAGATGTCTCTAGGAAGTAGATCTTCTTAGAGCTGGTTCTGTTGCATCTCCTGTACTGACTTATGAATCTCATTTGCATTTCACTGGGGAGATTTCTGAGACATTTCCTAATAACTGCAGTGACTATGGCCAAGTTCCTCTATGTTGTTCTCTCTGATATAATTCTAAAACTAGCTGAAATTACTTCAAGCATTTCTGATTTTCACCTGTATTGCATTTGAGAATCTGCCAGATCATACTGTCAGTGTATAGAATACAGGTTTCCCTTCCCTATTCTAGTAAAACTGCTTGCAAGTACGAAGAACCAAAAATAAGAAACATGAAACAGGACCGACTTACATACTTCCTAGGCAACCCAATGAGTGGATTTGAAAGAAGAGGTAACAAACATTATTTCAAAGATAATTTATGGGGGAGTGCTTGGTTTTAGGAATTTATGATTCTTCAGATATAATCAGGTTAAAAGAAACACTTGAATATTCATGTTTTTAATGAGTTTATGGTGATTCTATGCTCTACTTGCCTTTTTGTTACCTTTAAATAATGTTCGATAAATTACTATTACACAGTGTTACTAGACTAAATATGCTGTCTTTAAAATCTTATGTTTCATACTATACGCAGGTACTAAAAAAAAAAAAAAATTATTCTTATGCCTCTGAGCAAATAGATAATTCTTATCTTACCAAATGATACTATATGTTAACTATCTCTTTACTTACACTTAGTTAAGTATTTCTTTTCTTGCCTTGCCTTCATGGTGTCTTGTTGGGAAATACTTAAAGCAGAAAAGATTACAGCAGAGGTGTTGTAATCAGATAATAGGATAGTTGGGGTATGTGCATCTGACGCAATAGAAGAAAACTTTCTAGAAGATCCATATTGCAATTGTACAGCATTATCTCCAAGAAACAAACAAACAAAAAAAGTATTCTGTAACTCACCTTTTTAGTACATTCAAACCTCAAAGAACTCTTTCAGAGGTTTCCACTGCATTTTTACTTTCTGCGCATCTCCATCAGGGAAGAACTGGGTTACGTGTGTGGTCTCACTGACATACTAACAAATCTAATATTAAGCAATATTAGCCATTTAAACACCCTAAACCACAGTCACCCTCTTCTACCATAGTGCAATAAACGTTTTGCCTATAATCAATTTCACACCAATATAAATGGAAGTAACATACCAGTGAATATGGTCCAGAAGCTTCAAAGTATGCTTATTGCAAAGGCAGTATTGTTTGATATACTGGTTTCACAGCGTTTTGATGCAGCACAGTTTTAGTCAGCAGCCTAAGCCAACTGATACCAGACATAATTGTTTTATTACAATAGCATTAGTTTGAAATAGTTCTTACTTTAGTCGCTTCCAATGCTTTCATAGCTCACCCTGAGGCTTGCCTGCATATAAGATCTCTTTAAAGAGAAAAATGTATCTAAGGGTTGGGTTATATCAGCTCCCACATGGCCACTATTTAATAGCTATGCTGAACCTGCCCAGCGCTATAATACAGTACAGGCAAGTGATCCATGGAAAAATACAAGCAGTGTGTATACACAAGAGAGATTAAAAAAGCACATTCGGTTGCCCCACGTGCTTATTTAACTATCAAAACTTAATTTGCAGGAGATATTACAAAAGGTTTGCAGAGAAGAACACAATCGTTAGTCACTGATGAAGTCTTTCCAGACCCGCTAGCTTCATATTCAGTGCCCAAGGCTGACAGACTGCGCTGAAAGTTTTCAGCCTTCTCTTTTCTTCCTTTACAGTCTCATCTCCACAGCACTTTGCCTAAGGCTACCATCGTTCTCTTTGCTGATTCTTCACCTTAGATCTGGGGAGAAGGGGCAGTGGGGGGAAATAAGGAAGAAAGCTTCAACTTTTATTCATTTATTTATATATTTTTTATACACTGCTCATGAGTAATTTCACATAAGAGAGTGTAAAGCCTGCTCAGGTTGAGATCTGCCTGTGCCTTACAAAGGGTCTGAAGACCCTAATGCGTCCCCTCTTATTTTGCAGCTCCTACACGGGCATGCTCCTGCTCCCAGTAGGACACACTTGGCATGCTGAGGAGGAGGAAATTCAAAGGAAAAGAGAGGGCACTGTGACAAGAAGGTGTCAGCTGTGGCAGGAGCAGCAAGAGATCAGAAGACACTTGGGTCTATGATGCCTGAAGTCAGCCAGGAGCAGCCCACGTTCCCTTTTCCCAGGCAGAGCCTCTCTGCCTACACAACAGACACAGAAGATGCTCAGCAGGGTACAATTCTGTTCTCCCAGCACCTTAGCTCCTGCAGGTTGGCTGATTCCTGCAATAGACCACCCCTCAATTTGGTCATTTTAAAGAAAAATACATTTTCTTTGTAGCAGAACTTTTGGTATTAGCTGTTTTAAAAACAAGTAGCAAAATATGAATGCAGTTCCTCCTCCAGCTTGCCAAAGGATCATACTCTTAAACCTAACTGATTCCCACGACAAGAACAGAATTTCCAGTAAGACCTGAGGACAAAGAGGAAGGCGTATATGGCACAGGCCACATTTTGATTCCTTCTCTTTTAGCTATAATCACAAAGCTGCATGTTCATTTACCTAGCCAGTGTCGCAGATATAAGAGAATTGGTCTCTCCTGCCAGTCAGAGGGACTTCTAGAGAAAACACGCACCTCTGGGACACCAGCCAGCCAGTTCATACCCACCACATCTGGCAGAGGGGCTGTTTTGATACCTTTGTCACCCTGAGCATTATTTTGCAGGAGACTGCGCTTCCCCAATGGGGTTCTGCACTGAAAGAAGCCCCAGAAGGGTTAGAAAGCGTATTTCTGATCTACAACTATTTTACAAAGTTGCCAAAAAGTTGCTTTTTGATGTTGTAGAGGTTCTCTCCCTCTATAATGAGCAATCCAGCTGCCAGTCAGCCCCAGGAGAACTCCCTATCCTACAGGCAAGAGACTAGCGACTCAAGAAAAGAGATTTTAAACAGGCCTTTTGCAAATGCGTTGCATCTGTATCTAAGAATACCCAAGGAAAACCCTCTAAATGTACAGATCAATTAGGATATGCCCAAATATGGCTGAAAAAGAAAGCAAAACAGAGAAACTGTTTGTAATTTAGTATTAAATGATTTAGTATAGGTCTCCTTGCTGTATAAATGAGAATATCCTCCTCTTTAAGTGAGTCAGTTAGCTCTTAGAATGAAAAGGGTTAGCAGAATAAAAAATAAAAAAAAAATTATCTACAATTCAGATTTCGAATTTATAGTCAGCTTAAGTTCTCCTTTATCTCTGCACCTTCTTTGTGAGAGGTGAAACAAGTCACTCAGGGGAACAGCATTTCAGGAAAAGCTCATTAATTTGTTGGGGTTTTTTTTTTCATTTTGCCAAGTCCTGTGAATCATAATCAAATTCTGAATGAAACTGCTGCGGAGATTTAGCTAGCTCAGCTTTTTAGCGCTCTCACTCCAAAAGAAGAGTTTGATCCACAGAGAAAGCACAGAGAAGAAAGGAGGCAGGCAAGCCCAGGGAAGTAAAATTTGGCTAATTGAGTTATGCTGTGTTCAGAGCCAAGCTAATGTTACCAGTTGATATCAGTGTAATCCTGACATAAGAAGCTGCTGATCAAATAGAAGAGATAAACATACAGCCACATTTTCAAAGGGTGCTAAAACTCCCCAGTTGTTCCCCTGTTCTACAAGGAACTCTCAGTGTTCAGTAGCTTTGAAGATGGCTCACAGCACTATCTATGAAGTTAGCTGGGCAAAAAATACAAATCAAAAATCCCCTAAGAATGCTCATAAAGTTAATTGGCATAATCCACTCAAAAAAACCCCTGGAACCTGGGAAGAGAAAGAACATGAAGTGAAGGGACTGTGAGAGGGGGTAAGTTCGTGTAATTCTTGCTGAATTTCTATATTACAGAAGCACAATACTTTCCCTCATAATAAACATATACCAGCTGTAGATTACTTTGCTATTTATGAACTTGGACTGCATTAGCCCTACTTAAAAAGCTGAAACTCGCTTGAAACCTATGGATGCAGCTGGGAGCTGAAGAGGAATTATGTCAGAACCCCTTATCCTCTGTGTGCAGTACGCTTGTCTCTGTCCTAAACCTTTTAAACTTCTCCTCCCAAGCCATACACAGATACTGGGGCTCAGTTTTGGGCATCCAGAAATGGACTCAGACTTTCAGAATTCAGACTTTCTGTTGTAGAATGAATCAGAGATCTCAAAAGACTGTCACAAAATTCAGAATCGTTTTTCAGACACCTTGAAACATTTTAAAAAAAGAAATCAGCAGAACTGAGCTAATAAACCATTTGTTATATCAAGCAGACAGAAGAAAAAGCCAAGCATGTAATACAAAATGTATAAACGCATCAACAAGACTGAAATATGAATTTCAGTCTCTTCACAACTTTAATCTCAGTGAAAAAGAACAAGATGATATGCGGAAATTAAGAAGTTTCAAGAAGATAACAAATCACCAAGTGCCTTATGAAATGCTAATGTGTTATACTGTCATCTAACTACCAAAGAAAACTTATTTGAAGGTGCCTAGGCTTAGCATACCTGGGTTATTTTTGTAAAAGCAGAGTAACCAGAGCACAGAGCTATCACATTTTAGCCACATCCTTGCTGTACTCATATGGGAGAACACATCAGCAACGCCAGCTGCTACCCGACGCAAGTGACAAATTAGTGAAAACTTTTGAAGCTTACAGGGGGAAGAAATGAAATGCAGGGAGCACTACAAAACCAAGGAAAAGAAACTACATTTACATTAAAAAGGAAAAAGAAAGACCACTAGAGATCATCATACTCTCCTTTGTAAAATAGGTGCAAGAGCACTGAAAGAAATCAGCATCATCCACGCACGACACTGACTAGAACTAAACCAACTATCGCACGGAAGGAAATGCATTAGCAGTAGATGTGTGGGCAGTCATTTTTTCGATAAAATGAACTCTGAAAAAAGAAAACTTAAAAGCGTGCTTTTAGAAAAATAAAAACAACATAAAGGCAGTTTTTTCCCCACAGTCATAAATATTACAGTCTGTCTCTACTGGCATGTCTCCCATTTATGTAACTGTGAGCTGTAACGTGAATTATACTTCGATTCCATACAACATTATGCTATTAGTAATGATGTTTCCCCTAGCATTACAGGCCAAACATAATTAGGTATTTGACACAATTCACAGTCAAGTCGTGTTCTGTGTGTCTGTTATGTGCAGACAGACTTGAAACCAGAAATTCAAAAGAGAGAAAGTAAGATGGACAAATTCTTTCAAAAAATGGGGAAATACTAATGTATTAATTCGGTCTACTCTTGCGAATATGAGATAAGCCATGACCAAAATCCAATTTCTGCCTTTCTACAGAGCTGGAATTACGAAAAGGGACAGAGACAACATTAGCTTGCTGCTGACAGAGATTACTCGCACGTATAAGGGACTTGATACCAAACTGTCATTTCACCCTGTCTGGATAGATTTTCAGGTGCAATCCAGGTAGATGCACTGTCAGAAAATTTACTTTTGATAAGCTTGAGCCTGGGTTGGATTTTACTGTTAGCTATCATCTTACAAGGAAGTAGCAAATCACTGAAATAAAGGCTTGAGGCTAACTGGGGACTACATCCACGCTTAGTGGGTGAACAACATATAATCCTCATGAAGGCATTTTCTCTCCTCTTGATTTCAATGAAGCACTTCAGCTTCAGTAACAAGCTGCCACCAAACCAGCACATTTAAATGACGCAAATGAGAAATAGTTCAACAGAGAAATATCTTGCATGTCGGATTGGAAAATAAAGTTTCTTAGAAACAAACAAACTATCATTAGAAATATTTCTATCATTAGTAAAAAACATACATGGAGACAGTTCAGAATAGCCAAATTCAATCCAGTTATGAAAAAAAGATTGGAGTACTTGCCCCAAGGCAGTTTTTCTAATCTAAGGTAAGTCTCTGTATACAAAACTATGACTGTCGGGATACTCCCAAGAAATAGGATTCCATTGTACTATGGATAAAGATAAGATACGGAGGTACAACTGAAAACCTGTTTTTACCATAATCCGCAGAACAGAAAGTGAAAGCAGAGGGCTAAAACTAGTAAGAAATCCTTGGAAACATTCCAGGTGATGTCGGACGGGGCTCTGAGCAACCTGATCTGGTTGAAGATGTCCCTGCTTATTGCAGGGGAGTTGGACTAGAGGACCTTTAAAGGTCCCTTCCAACCCAAACTATTCTATGATTCTATGAATTATAAGCTCAGGGCTGAGTTTGTAAATCAGACTAGAAGATAACTGTTTCAGAAGCATGTTAAGTTTGATTCTATTCTGAGGACTCATACGCAATTTGTTGTGCCTGGGGAATATGGGAATGTATTTTTGCATGTGCATCCCCATGAATAACTGCCTTATTTCAGAATGTCAGTATTGAAAGTCGTTTGCTACCAGGAAAAGTAGAACCCTCTGTCTACAATAGGACACTACTACAGAAGTGAGGTCTCAGAAAATTCTAACAGGAGAAGGTTCCCATTTTCTTGCTTCTTATAGGCTCTAATTCAAAAGCCAAGGAACCTTAAAGTGAACAGGAAATAATTCAAGATTAATAATTACATAAGTTTTAAGGGAACAGATGAATAAAAATCACAGGACTGTTTTAAGTACACTTTTTTTTAAAAAAATATTTTCAGTATCAATAAGGAAGTTTTGACCATTGTTTTATCACAGATAATGACAAGTACGGAAGCTACCCTGCCCCTGCCTGGGGAATTGGGTCCAAAAGGTAAAAATTTTTGTTAAATTGATAAGTCAATTACTAGAATCACCTGTTATCACTCGAAGTTGATTTGAATATTATCTTCCAAGCTTACAGATAAACATACATTGAAATAATGCAAGCCACCTGCAAAGGGAAAAGACAAAGTCTAACTTTTGAAAAAATTATGCATACAAGAATATCTGCTGTGACACCAGCTTTTTACCCCTTCCATCACCAGTGAATATTAACTTACCACAGGCATAATCCCCTTGTGTTTATAATCATATTTTCCAGCATGAAAAGCCAATTACATACAAAGATTAAACAATGCACTATATTTTCAGTAAAGCAGATGGCATATATTTCTTTCTAGTATACTTAGAAATGCATTGCCAAGCAACTGTGACACAGACACCTCGAATTTCAGTCTATGCAAAGCCACTGTAGTCAGTTCAATCAAAAGCTCCCTGATCATAAACTCATTCCTATTTGTTTAGAATTTCAAGCATTAATGCATGTATTTGCACTCTGAGTAGTACAAGTGCTTAAATGGTTTGTGCAGCATCATGATATATTCTGAGATATAGATTTATTTAATTAATTACTTAACTTCAGTTCCCACCCCCTCACCCCCAGCTAGCTTTATAAAGTGTCAGGAGTGGCACATGAAGAATACAGGCAGACTTTAAGGGCCCAAGGACTTTTTTATGCAGTTAAGTAGTCCAGGTAACGGCATGAAAAACACCTGTGACTACAATTCACCCATCTCATGCTAAGTGTCAAAAAGCATCAACAGAACCTCATGAGGAATATAGAAAAGAAAAAAATAATAAGATAAGAGCAAATTGGAATGGAGAACAAGTGGAGTGTGAACGTATATTTATTCTTCCATTGTGAAATCCCTGCAAAGAGAGATTAATTCTTCCTTTCCAAAGACCGCTGCATTTTTTCCTCCCCAGCCACATTTATTTATTATCAGGTATTGCCAAGACTCAGATTATCACCAAAAGCAAGATAATGCATTTTTCTTCCTTTTGTCCCCAGCCCTTTCCTGTTTTATTTAGGTCAAAGCATTCTTAGAACAATGTCCCCTCTTGTTTGTAGCCTACAAGGGTTAAGTATAGTTTGGGAGGATATAAATGCTGCTGCAGTCCTAAAAATGCTGATACAAAAACACGCGGAGATATGAAATTCAGCAGAACATTTGTAAAGCCATCTCTATAAATATTACAAACAAAAAGATCCAGAAATTCTCTTAACTACAGGATATATAAAAACAGAAGTCATTGCCAATGACTGGTTTAAAGTCTACATAACAGTTATTGAGCACATGAGACATACAAGAACTATTGCTTGTTACAATAATTTTCCTTTTTTATAATTCTATTTCTACCGTATCTGTAGAGCATGAGAAGAAACCTTCAGATTGTAATTACGATGAGAAATTCCGTTTGCACTTTGTCTAAGAAACTATACTATCCCTTTCTTCCTCACTACAACAAAATTTTATTTGGTAGTGTGAAAAAAAATTCCAGAAATAGAGATTAAGGAAGGCAAGAAGAGAAAGTAGGGTAGATTAACCTAATACAGCATTGCCAAAAATGTCAATAAAGGCAGAATAGTCACTGCTGTTGTAATGCACACTAAAAGAGATTTGTGTATCCTCAGAGATTTCTTTAACAGGAATACTCTCTACCAGAAAAGGAATTCAGAACCGTGCCTTGCACTTAATTATGCACTAGCTGAGGTTTTTGTCATGATAGAAGACTACGTTGAGCTTGTAACAAATAATAGACCTAGCATTTATAGCTCTTCATAAAATAGGCGGGGAATGAAAGTGAGATTTATTAAACAGAAAATAGACAAGATAAGACAATAACTGATTATTACAAATAACAAAGAAAGTCAGGAATACTATTTAACAATAGAACGTACTGCAATGACTGGCTTTCACTACTTCTACCACTGGCCTTCAAAACAACCAATATTGCTGTATATTAATTGACAGCCTCCTCGGCTTCAGAGAGACAGGTATGGGCATATTTGTTACCTTCACAAACATGATCATGAAGACTTATTTTCGTTGTTCTTCAAAACAGTTTTTAAACTTGACTAAATACATGTCCTATCGCATTCATATCTTCAAAAATTAAAATTATTTAGGACTTTTCCCTTTTATGATCCATGCAGAAAAAGCTTGGCAATAGACAAAGTGGCCAGTACTCAAAAAAAAACCCCAGAACTCATGCATGTGTAGGTTTGGTTTTTTCCTTCCCCAATTTACCATTAAAAGGCAATTACCCTAAAGGCAGCAAATCCTGATACTAAAAGTACATCATCCATTTATTTGTGCTTATTGTATTTTCCAGCAACTTAGAAACTTAGTAACTATGATTTCAATCTTTATTTACATTGAAACACATCCTTTGCTTCCAAGATCTTCAATGGTTTTCCTCTAACATCCTTAAAAGGTCAAATTAGATCAATTCACCAGAACTGGAATGAACAGCTGGTTGCACACAATCCACTTTTATCACAGAATACAAAGCCAGTTTCTCCAAACACATCTTTATTCTAAGGCCTCAGTGCATTCCTCTCAGATTGCATATCTAGCAGGATTTCTCACCATCTGCTAAGCTACAAACAAGTATAAATTCAAATTATTATGTCTGAGACTACTTAGATCTGAACCTCTCAGGTTCAGGTGCTGAACATAGATCCCAGGAAAGCCAGGCAGCATTGCTTTCATCTTCAGAACAACTTTTAATTGATTAATTTGTCCCTGCACTTCAAAAGCTGCTCTTCTAAATTCTTTCTACTATAGAGCACTTCTATAGAACATCTAAAAGTTAAAGATAACAATTGCAGAATGCCTGAAAAATGGGCCCTCCCTAGGAGTTTTCTTTCAGGCTCAGGAAGAGCCAAGGTGGTTGAGAAGAAAAACAACCAAGTCATGCTGGCAACGTCTCAGGCTCTGTTTATGCAGCTTGGGTAACCTCAAGTTCATCCACACAGCACTTTTTTTGTTCTGGCTGTATTACACTTCCACGTGGAAAGGCAAGAGCTTTTCAGGGAGTTGACCAATTGCAGTTCAGTGTGGTCTTCCTTGTTTTCTTCCATTTTTAATATAACATGCTTTATATTTTAAAATTTAGTAGATTGCTTCAGGGAACAAACAGTTTCCTCAGCACGGGAACTAATGAAGCCCCATTTCCAATAGATTTGAGTCTCTTGATTGATTGCCTTTTTAAACAGAATTATACCAATTTTTTTCTGACTCTTTCATAAATCTATAGTATTTTCATGGAAACATATGAGCTGCCAACCTCAGTTATAGAATAAGGTGACAGCATCAAAAATTATTAGGGGAAAAACTTGAAAATATTCATACCATGTCTCTCTGTCAAGTATGTTTGAAATAGATCATGGAGTCAAGCAGTCCAGATATCTGCTTCTATTTGTGCCACACTCCTGAATTTTTAAAACATGCCTTTAATGACAGCAGTATAAGGAATACCACATTTTTTTTGCCAAGATACAGTACTCAGCTCCATAACCGATCACCTCAGAATAGCTTCCAAGTCCTTGGAGAGGCTGAGGAAAACAACACACATCCTCAGGGGACTGTTACCTTTCTTCACTTAGGAAGGCTCTTTCCTACAGGCCTGAGACCCTAGGGACATTATCAGGCAGCCCGCGATCCCAAAGGGACTCCTGAAAGCAGTTTTGCAGACTTCTCTAAGCTTCACTGGCTGCCGTAATGATCTCTCAGTTGAGTTCTGTTGTGAGCCTTGCTCAGCCACCCCACCCTGCGTTAGACTCACCGTCAAGTTTTCTGACTTGTGCAGGTTTTACAAGCTGTTCTGATACTCAGTGCTCCATCCACAGACTCAGCAGTGCACAGGCTGGCTTTGAGATCAGGTGTCCCTGAGATGTCAGAAAATACCCTTCTCAAGAACTGTACCACTCTTGACTCTGTGCATTTTACAAGCTTTCTGTGTACTCCTCCCCTCTCTTACCCCTTGTGCACAGATATATTTTTATTGTCCTTCCTCAGATTCAGTTAGTCAAATTACAGCCTTAGCATATGCCTAAATCAAGCCACTACTCAAGCCTTTTCTTCTATTATGCTTCAATCGGGCATATTATACTCCGTATTATCAGCTTTCCACAATGCCACGTCTTGTGTTGACCAGTGTTGGCCTCCAAACCTTTTTTCCTGCTTCTCCTATCAGTCATTTGTCAATTTTACTATACGTTCTTAATTCCTTCCAATTGCCCTAGACTTGTCTAGCCTGCTTTCCAATTTCAGTTCATTCATCCTCTCACTGCTACTTGTATTTTCCATCAACAATCCTTCACTACTGTATTTCTCTCTACTTCAGAGCACTAACTCCAAGGAATTTATCAAAATCAAATGCTAGGTGTCATCTCAAAGCACCTCAGATCGCTGTTTGCAAACATCTAGGGACAGAAGTACTAAAATCTTGGGAAACAGTTTTCTTTTCACATAGATTTAAAAAGGTTTAGTGCAAAGCCTCTTGACCCCATCTATATTCAAAATTCTCCATCCTGTAATGATTTTAAAATACTCTCAAAATTGCCACAGGTAATTCAGTATCTGGTTCTGGTGCTTCCTGACAGGCATGAGAAATGTGCGAGGTCTTTTAGGCACAGATTCTTTTGTCTCACGTCAACTGCCTAGTACCCAAATAGCATCCAGTCCTTCAGAAAACAATTTAAATAATACCCATATGGTATATATATACCCATTCTGTGATTCTGTGATTATTCTGACTTTTAGTATATGGGTTGTGTCCCAGCCTGTCCATGGTTAGTTGTTATTGTGAGGTGAATAGGTAGGTACAGCTTGAGAATCTAATGTGTTGCTTTGTTTTGACATGGTTTTCTTATTATGTACACATTATCCTGGATTTACCCTTCTACCTGGACATTTCCAAGCTATTTTCCAGGTGGTGCAGAAGGTTTGAGGAGCATTTTTAAGAATCCTTAACATTCTTTAAGAATGTCCCTTTTCTGACTCTCAATGTTTTTTCAGGGCTTTTAGGTGAAAAGGGATATGAAATTTTATTTTCTCAGATTCTGCACTGAGTCGAGAATTTATGTCAACAGAGGTTCATTTAGAGGCTGATACACAAGGGAAGGGCTGGTTTGGTCTCCCACATAAGCTTATGCACAAAAAGGCTCAGTTCAGCTTTGCCTTCTCTTACCCCCAGCAAATACACAACAACTCACCCTGTATCTTGCCTCTTCAAGATACTCAGTTTCCCAAAAATACAAAATATACCTGGTTTGAAATACTTTTGGCAGTCTGGTTACTCTATTCAATTGTAAATTCATCTGTTTCTCTAGACCTGTTTTAGCAATGTTTGATAAACTTTTTTATCTTTCATATTGCTTCAAGCTACTCAGCTGCCTGAATCAACCCAATTAACATTGAGTCAACAGACTCAGTGTGCCAGTCCCACCCCCAGGACTTCTATTTCCCAGTACATAATACTCTGTCTCTTCTCTTTCTATGCTTTCTTGAGACCCTTGTTTCTCAAACTTTTTTTTGAGGCCAAATGCAGCATCTGACCCTCATTGATGCTCATAATCCTCATTGATTTATAACAGGAGAGGGCACTACTTCACCTGAGCAACCTGCATGCCCTTTTTGTATTCCATTTGTATCTGATGAATAAACGCTGCCATAGTGATTGTTTGCTTCATATTTGGTGTCCAGTTAATATATTTTACAGGAGAAAGTACTATTTTATTCATTGCTGATGTCTGATTGTATTTAGGTTCAGATTCATAGCACTAAGTTAATCTTCTCAACGATGCACTCCCGCTAAGAAAGGGAGTCCTCTTTTTTAGACCAAATAACACAAATTCAAGACAAAATTAATGGTTCCAAGAAAAAACAAATTTGGAGTCAAGCATGTCTTCTTTTGTAATCCATCATGCTTCTCCAAGGAGGAAATAGGAAAAATCAATGCCAGTTTTGTAAATAAAGCAAATAAACTACTGAAAGCAACTCAATATATTTAACACTAATTGAGCAGAAGAAATTGGGCTTATACAGTGGCAAGAATTGGTGTGGGAGGAAGAAGAGCTCTTCTGCAGATACTCCGACAAGGCACTCATAACAAAAAACAAAACTACCAGAACAGGTAAGATTAAATGTTATTTGGGAAATCATTATAAGTGTTTAGGGAAAAACAACTTCAGACCACAATAAATTACCACCTGCAGGTTGTTAGGTCCTGAGGCTGACATAGAAAATGCAAAGGCTGAATTAGAGATAAAATTTAGGTTTGTTTTAATGTTAACTTTTGATCAATCAACTTTGCTGCACACTTTGACAGAACAATAGCCCAGCCATAACCACATATTTGATATGCATTGCAAAGAGGCAAAAGATACATGTTATTTTGCTGAATGTGTGATCCATTATCTATAAGAGGCAGATCAAAGACAATAATTCTCTTCCTTAGCTTGAACTTGAAAGAGCTCGATAAAAAAAGCATGATGGTTTACCTTGTTTTAACCATTCCCACTAAAGCATTGTAGAAGGTATATAGAACATAAAAGATGCTGATGATCAACAGAAGCAGGAGAGTAGATCCCTTTGAGCAACTGCTCTGAACAAAACAGAAAAAGCCTGTCATCCACATTCAGAAAAGAGAAGTAAGGCATTAACCTTGTGTCCCAATCCCTACACTAAGGCGGAGCCTTGCCCCAACCATATGCAGAAAGAATGTAAAAACATCTTCAATAACATGCGGCCCTGATTCCATAATTTATAATATGATAAAAGGATTGCGAAAGCTTTGGCTTGCAGAACAAATGTTGTTATTATAGTTGCTTAGTTTTTCACTTCACTCATCTAGAACTAAATTTTAGGAGAAGAATTTAAAGAGTAGGATAGCTCTAGGTCTTTTGTATTACCTACAGAATTTTAGACGCCAGCACTCTCAGGAAGTCTTGTTTCAATAAGGAGAAGGAAAATCAGAAAAAAATCACCATTTCTGAAGTTAACTCTAGCTGTGAGATGTTGGCTTAAAAATACATAGGGCAGAAGGAGGCATGGATTTTAACTTTATCTCCAACTTCGTGGTCAGGAATCTGGACTGTACTTCTTCCTCTATTTATCAGGCAAAGTGAATCCCCAAGCTTAAGTACTTTTTTCCCCAAGGCCTAGCAATAAAGTAAAACTAAAGTGTTCTTATTTTCAGTCGTACATTTCATCTACTGGAAACACCCTGCTTCATTTTTGTCTGCTCACTTTGTCTGGTACTGAAGAAGTATACAAAAAAAGCATCACTCTCACAAAGTCCAAAAACTACTCAGGTCACAAACACCACACTCCAACATAAATCAAGCAAGACACTGCCCACCTTCCTCTGAGTCAGTGTCCCAACACAGTGCAAGAGATCAGTGCTCTAACTGACCTGCCATCATTCAGGTGTGACATCTGCCAGGATCCTGACTGCTTCTGGTCATTCAAGACCCTGTAATATTTTTTTAATTAACTCCAATGTCCTAGCCAAATCCCATTTTAGCTAATTATATCCAGTCTGCCTAACATGCCCCCTGTAGTTTCAGTCTGGATAGGTTATTCTTCACTTTTCTGCCCAAAGATTTATGTGTCTACCTTGAGCAAAACAGTATTTAAGGTTTTTAAAAGTGAAAGTCGCCGTGGGTCAGACACAGACTTATTGCATTGGTCTCTCCTCTCTGTAGATTTAGAAATGAAGACAGTGGTGACATCATTATATTTTCTGTTCGTGTCCAAAGCTTTAACATTGCTTATCTTTAAAAAATCCAACATAGGAAGCAATGCAATTTCCTGATAAAGTAATAAAGATTAAGTACCTATACAAGAACTGAAAGGACAGAATTTTCTGTGGGAGCCTTCATCTGCAACACCTCAGCAAAACCTCTAATCAGGAACAGCGGCAAAGAAAATGTAACTGAATTTTGTCCGTACACTGTTAACAGGCTGGTATTGACCAGGATATGTTCCTCTACTAAAAAAAGCATCCCAATGATGAACTGTGAGATATTGCTAGACCAGGCCCAAGCCAGAGCTACTTCTAATTGAAACTTGAAATCATTACATTATTATATTTTTTTCAGGGTTCTGACTCCAGTAGTCAGTTGTCAAATGGCTCCATCCCCTGCTGTCATACAGGCATAATAGCTAAAGTATGACATACTTTGTGATCAGTTTCATATGTACCACTTCGCCACTCACCGTCTTAGAATAACATTGTTCAGCCATCACCACAAACTCCTAAATTTCAGGAAGCTGCGTATCTGGCTTTGCTCTCCCACAACATCAATCTCTCTGTTTCTACTGATGTCAGTAGCTTGATTTACAGATGAGGGAGATGATCAGGTCTTTCACTAAGGTCACACTTGCTTAGTAAAACACATGCACATACAAAAGTGCCTGAGTCTTGAGTTAATATAAAAAAAAAGTGATAAAGGAAAAAGGTCGCATCATATTTGAAACTCTTTTTGAAGTTGTGCTGGTTTTGGCTGCGATAGAGTTCATTTTCTTCATAGTAGTTAATATGGGGCTACGTTTTGGATTTGTGCTGAAAACAGTGTTGATAGTACACAGATGTTTTAGTTATTGCCGAGCAGTGCTTACACAGAGTCAAGGCCTCCTCACACCACCCCACCAGCGAGTAGGCTGGGGGTGCACAAGAAGGTGGGGGTGGGACGGTGACAGCTGGGACAGCTGACCACAACTGACCAAAGGGGTATCCCAGACCATATGAAGTCACGCTCATGATATAAAACTAGGGGAAGAAAGAGGAGGAGGAGGACATTCGGAGTTATGGTGTTTGTCTTCCCAAGTAACCATGGAGCCCTGCTCTCCTGGAGATGGCTGAACACCTGCCTGTTGATGGGAAGTAGTGAATGAATTCCTTATTTTGCATTGCTTGCATGCCAGCTTTTGCTTTACCTATTAAAACTGTCTTTATCTCAACCCACAGTTTTCTCACTTTCACTCTTCCAGTTCTCTCCCCCACCCCCCGGGAGAAAGTGAGCAGGTGGTTGTGTGGTACTTAGTTGCCGGCTGGGGTTAAACCATGACATAAGGGAAGGAAACCACATGGAAAAAAGGGGCAAGTGTCTAACTGTCCACCAGGAATTCTTTACACCTTTGGGAGATTTCCATGTCTGCCATCATACCATATTTACACCATTTGTTTCCTTTCCGGTAGCCACTGTTTAACACAGCAGATTGTCTCTCTTGATCACCAAATGAGCTGTCTTTCCTGCTAAAGTACTGTGCCTTTGTAGTGTAAATGTGCACTGTGTGATTTACTCCTACATTCTGTTTCAGAAGAATCCAGGAATTTGTGATCCGTTATGCTAACGGTGAGAAACTGCTGTAACCTAGCAGGATCAATAGGTTTCATTGCTGGAAAGGTATAGCACCTCAGCCCTGCCTTCACAGCAGACTTCAATCTAAGGAGTCATCTGTTATTTTTCAGTCTAATATCCTCAGAGTTTACAGACATTTTAACCAACCCTTGGTACAAAGCAAGGTACAGTAAAGCATAGTGTTCCCTGAGTAAGTTTATTAGTTATTGGTAGCCTAAGATTTATTCAATTAAATAAATTTACTTTCTGTGATCCTGTAATCTACTTGTGAACTACATTGACGTATGTGCTTTAACCTTGACCAGAAATGATCTCCATGTACTTCTGTTCAGCATCCTCAACACCACAACGCTTGCAGTTTCCGCAGCCTTGCTTCTCTTTGGAGGAAGCACAGTGAAACAGACTAAAGTCTAATGCTAAAGTTCTACTAAAGTTTATTGCTATGCTCACAAGACTACGTACCTCAGTCAAATAGTCACAAGCAAAGCCAAATAGTCACAAGCCCTACACTGACCAATGTGGAAAACAAGCAAAGAGCATCAAGGTCAAATTTTGTAACACCAACAAAGGATTTTTAAACTCTTGGTAGCCTGACAGTCTGGTTTACGATTAATTAAGTTACATTCTAAGCAGTGATGAGAATGCGGACTCCCACACTAACACAGGCTGCCATGCAGAACTGCATTCACATCTTTGATTTCCCAGACAAGAATGTTACCTGCTGTTATCCCCAGAGAGGGCAGACGAGTTCTTTTGCAGATCACTGTGAACGAAAACTGCAGGATGAAACACAGAGCTATGAATCATGAATCATAGGGATATGCTTCCAATGAGCTGTTCAGTTTCTCACAGAGAACGTGCTGGCTGTCAGAGAAATAAGGCGTGACAGTAGCATTCCCTTAAAAATAGTGTAGGTGCAATTTTTTCCTAATTAGGCTTAAGCAACCCGTAACTGTTTAACCTATGGCTTAGCTGCACTGAAGCCATACCTCTGTCATACTAAGTATCGTCTCTAAGAGCCAACAACGTGGTTTCTGCAATAAACACAAGTCATGAGGTTAATATTCCAACACATTGCTAAAAACACACAGTTTGCTTCATTTTGTTTGATTGCTTTTAAACTCTACTTCTGGCTGGTCAACGAAAGCATTATTTGTTCCTTGACAAGTTGTGAGGTCCTTTCAAAGCTACATTTCATAAAAATCGTTCCCAGCACAAATTGCTCTCAAGTCGATTACTCAACATTTATTGCTCTTTGTGAGTATCCAAAGAAATGGATTTGTTTTGGACAAAAGATGCTGCACGTTAAGATCAATTTGCCTTCTACAATGCTTTCACATCTATTGTGCTGTTAATTTCTTTTTGTTCAGGCACTGATTTTCTCTTGACTGCCTTAACCAATCCCCTAGGATGCTCATTTGCACAGAGGACTGCAAAGTATTCAGTCTTTTCTTTTAAACTCTTTAAACTGCTATAGAAGACAAATGCAGCCCACTTCAGTCATAAGTCATTAAAAACATTCACCTAGGCATAATGTGTCTTTTTATTTCCCCCATGAAAATGTACAGTAAGTCACTCTGCAGCTGCCCAGTAATCTGCGTTGTACCTTCACAAGCACATTTTGCAGCTTGGCCTATTTTCAGTGGACTAATGCTTTCAGTAACAAAGGGTCATATACTGATATTGAGTGATACACAAGAACCTGGCTGCTCCGATTACTCATTCTAATCCACTACAGCTTTTTTGTAATAAACCCATAGAAATGACTTCTGCCCATGTCAGCAAGCCTCTCACATCTGGTTATGCTCCTTCGCACAAGCATAGTGCTTGTTTCTTTAGTGCTATCCAGAGCATTTGTGGAAAAAAGGGTTTGTCTGCATTCTTCACCCCACCAGAGAAGTGGCCTATGAACCTGGTTCACAATCAAAGCACTTGAAGAGGCAAATGGAGAGTCTTTCCCTTCCTTTGAGGGATTGCTGTGGGACTCCAATTAACAGCTGTCTCCTCCTCCCCCACTGGCAGTTCTATCTAGCCACTATTCTCACAGATGTGTGGAGTAACTAGACATCTTTCTTTATGATAGCGGTTAATAGGTAACATCTTGGTATATTTTACTCAGGGATATGCATCCCAGTCCCATTAGTCTGTCTGCAAATGCGTGTAAAGAGCTGGATACATGAACATAATTAATTCTCTAGGATTCACAGGCATCCATTGCTGGAGTACCCAATTGCCCTTGAACTCTGCATTCAGCTTCATGGATTGTGCTTCTTGAACATGTTATCCTCCCATCTGTTCCTCAAAATAGAGGAGCAACGCAGTGAGTGTCTCACCCTAAGGGGATTTGTTTTCAAGCTTTAGAAAACTTGAGACGGTGAAGTTTGTTCACTGAGACTTAACAAAATTAGGATTGAATTACTGTGTGAAATTTGTTTTTCCTCAATAGATTTCCTGCTACATAAGCAGAGGAAAACACCCTGGCAAGAAATAGGGCAGTATAAACCTCTTAACTACTTCAGACAAGGGATTTCCAGGAACTGGTGATTGTGAAAAAGGACATATTGCAAGAGTGGAGATACAGGCACATTCTCAAAGCAAAGTCTTCCTACCAACTGGGACACAAGTTTTTTAAAAAAAAAAAAAAGAAAGAGTGAGAGAGAGAGAGTGTGTTTATGTACTACTACCTACAGTTCCTATCCAAAATGTATAACATGAGAACTTTCCTAGAGACCAGAACATAGAAATGTAGCTGCCCTCTTGGTTTACAATTAATTCAGTTTTGAAAAAGAAACATTTTCATGACAAAAGGGAGAGGAAAATAAAATGGTTTTGGAGTGTTTCAGGACTACTTATTTGTACATAGCATATTCTGAAACAGTAAAAAACTTATACACAGCAAGTAGTTATTAATTCTATAGGCAATTACCTATCACCATACATAGTTACAACTCTGAAAGTTGCGAATTTCAACTGGACACACATTCACAAATTTTCCTAACATAAAATGTAGCAACTTTTCATAGAGATTCCTTTTTTCTCCATTGTGTAAACTGACATCCTTTCACCTTAGTTCAAACCTTGAAGTATGTGAAAACCTTGGTGCTTACGTATGAATACTGGCAGAGTAATAGGTACATACTTCTTCTAGCTTTAAAAAAAATATAAATAAGACCACTGCTATCCTGGATGCTATGCAAAATTGTGTCTGAAATTATTTGCAGCCTTGTGACCAAATCTAAATTTGAGTGGCGTTCTGTAGGCTCTGCCTTTAGGCTTTTGGACTGTTGGGTTTTTTTAACCACACAGCTCTAAGAAAAAAAAATTGCCAGCACTGTTGAGTCAGTGACTCTTTTGCAACACTACCAACATTTAACACCTCCTAGAGCAGGTCATCTATAATAATATCAACTTTTTAGAAAAACAAGATTCCATAATCAGTAAAAGATTGCTTTGAACTAGTATCCAAAAGACAAAAATCATCTCACATCTCAGTTCTTTCCAAAGTCATCTGCTTTGTCCAATAATGAGATAAAACAATACCTCTTGGGTTGTTTTATTTTTTTTTCATTTCCAGAAGCAGAAAATAATGTTTTCAGGGCAGTCTTCAAATGTGCAACTTCATATAACAATACCAGCCTAATGAGTTGTTTTTCCTCTATAGAAGTACTAGCAATGTGCTAGATTCAAGAGTGACCCTGAGGGAAGCAAATGGGACTGCTGTGAGATTGTAACCCTGTTACCAGTCATAGGGAATCCCTGATGACTGGGTTTTGCCTTTATCCATAGTAGACAAATACGAGGTATAACTGAAAATTACAATACTCCACCTTCAAGTACCTAGGGAATCAAAGATACCTACAGAACAGAAAAACTAGAACAAAAGACAAGTATAGGGTGAAGGGGCAGCTTCTTGGGTCTATCCTACAAAATACAGAAGTGAGAATATGAACATACCAGGAATGAGAAATAAATTGTTACAGGACGACTTTTCTTTCCAGCCTTTCCCACAACAAACTGTCAGGGAGCAGCGAGGTCTAGCTGCTCCTTGTGGGATGGGGAGCCAGGAGTAATCCAGCCAGCAGAGCAGGGCCTCACTGGGCAGGGTCCATCCCACAGTGTCCAACCAAGGCAAACCAGAGGTGGTAGCCAGGTTCAACCACAAATCCAGATTATCAGGCAACTTCACAGTGATGAGGCAGGTGTGTGGCGGTGCACACACCACACCCCCCCCGACACGGCTCAAGGCAATAACTGTCAGTGAGGCTCATGATGGCTGCATCCAGCTGAAGTTGGACTCCGGGGAAGATGGATAGCAATACAGTAGCCAAGGGCTGTCTAGGGCAGAGACCCATACATCTTGCTGGTATGCAAATATGACTATAAGTCAATCATCTTACTCTATAAATAGTGGACAGCCCAGGGCCTGTTGAGTTCTCCTGCATGGCAGCAGGCTGCATGCCAGGATCTCCCCTTGAGTAGGGACACCTCGCAAGGTTGCTCCTTGAGGTTGAGAGATTTCTTGCCCAAACAGATCTGTGGTAAGTGACTAATAGCTTCCTAAACTATGAAACTTCACCAAGATTATATCTTAGATTGATTGCGCACATATAATCCTTTAGACATAAACTGTTGACCAAGTCTGAGACTGCAATTGCATCCAACCACACCTAGACTCCTCTTAGTAGGACGTTAGAAAGCAAGGGGGTCCTCTCTGAACCTTGTGACTCAACAGGAGGGTTTCCCCGATGCATCTGACTTACCCTGTCCTCTATGAGGTAAATAATCAAGCATACCTTGCCATCAGATCTTATTAAACCACTGTTACATTTACCATTGAACTTTGTTAACTCACTGTTTTATATCAATAAAATACATCGCTGCTTCTCTTGTGCAAGTGACATGTATCACTCCATGCCCGACAAGCTGTGAGTTCAAGCCATAAAATTAATCCACAGTTAGTATCACACATAGCCCACCTAGCACCGGGCAGGTCCAGAGAGATTAGACAGGGCTGAGATCAAGCTGGTAAATCAGTCCATGCCCAGGCAGAGGCATGGTGATGGCTGAGCTGGAAATCAGCAGTTGCACACCACTGCCAAGGCAGGAAGAAAAGGCTCAAGACTGAGCTTAAATGAGGATCGTGGGCCCATAAGTGAGGGTGGGGTGAGGAGGGTTGGAGGCCTATCAGGCCACAGGTGTGGCTCATCAGAGACACAACAGCCTATCAGTGTCATCAGGGCTCTGACAACTGCATAAAACATCTGCAAAGTAGTAAGGTTAGTTCATTAATGAAAGTATAAGCTTGTAAGAAACACATAAGGACTCTGCTTTGCTGTTGCAAGAGAGAAAAATTAGCTAATTTTAAAGAGATTATATATAAGGCAATAATTTCATTTTGTGCTAACTCTAGCCATTCATATTTTGCTGGTGTATATAATAAGAATTGTATTCAAAGAAAACTGCGCTGTTCGAAGTTTCAACTTACTGATACAGCATTTCAATGGCGCTTCAAAGCATTTACAGAATTCAAACAGAGCATCTCCAAATTGCCTAAGGGAACTTTCAATGGTGCCTTTCATTGACAGGCATCATGATACAAACTCTTGGTTTTGTGAAGTTTTGGTTACCTCCAAGGAAACTTGGGCTTATTACTGAGCTCTACTATTCATACACACCGCTTGTAAAGGAGTCTAATGAAAAACAACAGCTACAGAACTACATGGTCACCATTGAATATGTTTGCCAAAAATTGCTGTTCCAGCAGTCAGACTATCCCTTTCTATGGAACAATCCTTGGCCTCCTTCAGTGAGTTTTCAAGTTCTTTTTGGAAGATTTCCCTTCCTCAGCACTGAGTATTCTCCGATTAGTTTTATTTTAAAATACTGGAAGAAAGTGAAGTTTCGTCTGCTCAAAAGCTTCACACTTGCACTGTTCCTCAAGAAAGAAAAAGCGAATGTGTAAGTTGTTTAATACGACTACTGCTTAGAACCTTTCCTTTGTTTTCAAGTGTTGACATGACTCCCAAATACTGCTAGTGAAGTCTTAATGAAAAACTCTATTGCCTTTTATTTAAAATTCTTACCAAAATATATCAAAATTTCTAATTTATACTTTTCCTTACATTACAGTAGCTCAACAGGAAGCGAGAAAAAGTATTACAGAAAACTGGACTATATTTTCATGTTTTGAAATAATTGTGGGTATTTTTCAGCTAACTCTAGAGCTGAAAACATCTGCCATTCGTCAGTTCTTACTGTCTGTCTCAGAGCTGTCTGTTCTGGTTGAGCAACAAGACAGTCAAACTAGCTAAGTAAAACCAGAATCTTCAGTACAACCCAAGAAGGCTTTGCAAAATTTAATAGGCTGCTAAAGGACTGTTACCCAATATGCTTCATACTGGAGAAAATCTGATACTATCTATCAGAGTACATGAGAACAGGTGTGCACATTACACCTCTGAGCAGAGCATCCGAACTTTTATAACTGACATTTTCCTGCTACCAACGGAGTACGCTGGGATTTACAGAGTTATTTGAGGCAGTTACTGTACATACAGAGTTTGTTAAAGATTTCCGTGATACAAAATTTAGTTAGACTTTTTTCATGGACTTCTACTCTTCATAGTTAATAGGATTTTAGACAACTTCAGTATGAAATTTAATCATGTATCTACCTTTGGTTTAATGCAATGAGTACTTAATAAGCTTATTTCCACCAAGCTCTTATCATTCAGGATGTATTCTAGATGTCTGAACATACAAATTTCATATAAAATTACTAGAGAAAATTCAGGCCTTGGTGAAATTATATTCTTTGCAGTTATGGTAACTTTAATAGCTAAAGACAACTGGTGATACAGCCGAATGCATCATAAACCAAATAGCTCCCTTTTACAGTTAACCAAACGGCTTCTTCCTCCCCCTCCAGTAACTGAAGAACAAATTATCAATAATAGGCAGATGGCCATTAGCATAATCCATAAAGCCAGAAGACATTACAGTACTTTGTATCTATCAACACTGATTAGCAGCATAACGTTTAATTAGCCACTATGAAGAGAACAGTGAGTAACAGGGTAGGGATATGATAAAGGAAACAGTTTTAATAATACACTAGATGTTTTTCAAAGTGAAATAATTTCCAGCTCACAGGCTATTCAGCAAAGGGTGCTTTAGCAAGGATTGGTTCAGAATGTGCGCATTGATCAAAACAAGGAAAATTACAAGTTTTCATAGGCATAAATTTAGCTAAAGTATTAGAATCTGAACAGAAATAATCTTGTATGAGCTGAACCAATTCTATCTTGCTAATAAAAAAACAAATGGATTAAGGGATAGAGGCAATTTGTGACTGCAGGAAGAAAAGGTTGCATATTAGAACCTAATTAGCATTGAAAAACTTTTCTTGGATTATGTCCAACAGGCCTTTGACAAATCCTCTTTTGCTGGCCTTCATTAAACCCAATATATACCTATATCTAACTATATAAAAATAAAAACTCAAAGTCTAAAGACAACAAAGCATAACAGCTTAAGTCTCGAGTAGTCATTAAGTAGTATAGAAAAAACCAGTGATTTAGCTGTAGCAATTTCCTGTTTCTCAGTCTTTTTATAGTGGCAACAAATAATGTAACATAGGTAACTTTCTTTTCAGGTGAAAAACATGGATTTAATTAGGTAAACATTGAAGGATGCATGTTAGACTGGACAATAATTTCAAAATACCTTGTATGTTTGATGGAGAGATCTAAGACCTTTATCACAAAGCTTAATACAGTTCCATGCAAACAAGATGCATAAAGGACAAAGTGAAGGCAATGACTATCATTAATATGTATTGAAATATACACACTATGAGGTAGGACTTGGATCTCCAAATTCAGCAGAGAGAGGCTCTGAATTAGAGAGGACAGAAGAGTATCGTTTTCTTCCGTCATCTGTATTTAATATTTTAGTGTATCACCATTCTTTCCTTTACGATCTCTTCCACTCTCAGGTTATCTGAATGAGCTAACATGCACCAGCATGGCTGCTGATGGCAGAGGTGAAATTGTATCACGGACCCTGAGACAGTGTGGACATGTGTGGTGGGAACAGAAATGTGGCATCGAAGTAAAAAATTCAAGCTCTTGCAGTACAATACAGTTATATTAGTGTGTTGCTATTAGCTGTACTGAAGACATAGCTACAGCAAAGCATGCAGTAATACCAATGGCTGTGGATCCAAGGCATTTTCTTTCCTCCTCTGTCTGAACAAGGTGGTTATTAGCTCAGTGGAGAATGGGAACAGCTGGGAGAGCTGGGGCAGAACAGTCACTCAGAAACGTGGACAGAATAAGAGACAGAAGGAAGTTCCTAGAGCTGCCAGTAACATTGACAAGTGCCTGAAAAAGAAAAATAGAGTGCCATATTTCGCTCTTTTGATTTGAAACAGAGACGTCTCCTGGTGTAGACAGTATATCATGGGAGAACAAGAAACTTTCCATGTGTTTACATCCACTTCAAGAATCCATTTTATCACTAAGCATGCAGTTGAATGAGATAAGCATCTGTGCAGAAAAGCGCAGATGCAGTCACAAGCTACAAGCACGGCAGGGGACTAGCGTAAGTCAGATGCAAAGCAGAAGTGAGAGACATGGTTTGTCAGGGACGGGCTCTGTGTCTGCAGATGCCTCACTGAATGGCATAACCTTTATCCACTAAAACATACCAACACCTGTTACTGGAGAAAACAGCACACAGGCACAAGATGCGTCAGATGGTACAACCTACCCCAATAAAAACATTTGTAAGGCAAATATTGCTGAATTAGGTTGAAGATCAAACGGGATTTCATAACCCTACCCCTTCTTTGCAACAAGGACAGTCTATGGACAACTAAGTAATTCCAGTGTTCCAGGTGGGAACTGCAGGAGAACTTCCTTTTGTCCCCACTTAAAAAGAGCTTAAGAAAACTGTGAGTCATAGCACTGTTCAGCTTCATAAAGCTGTTTCTTTAACTGTGCTCATCTCAACTGAGGCTCAGCTAAGCCTAAATTAGCAGCTTCACAAGATCACTAAATGTGCTTATTAAATCCATTTTCTACCCTTCTGCCTCTGCCGGCCTCATAGTGGAAAAGGAAAGGAAATATTGCCTAGACACTGAGAGCAGGTCTCTTCTAACTCCCAGGTTGTTTCTATTAAAATGTCCTGATTGCAGGATCTCCCATTGTCTACATATGCTGAATACCTATGAATGGACACAATATAAATTCACCTTTTGGTTCAAAGATAATGGAATTGATTAGGCTATCTGGATATATAGGGGTACTTCTTTCTAATTAATCTCTTTAGCACTTGACTGCTTGAATATATAATTAGATACGTTTTATGGACTTATGCATGTTTAGCAAGATTTTTCCCTTTCTCAGTTCTTCTTTTTACTTTGCACGCGGGTAACTCTGGGTGTCGCTTGTCCCCAATTCAACAGCTTCCCTCCTTTTGATAGAACAAAGTACGCAAAATGTTATAGAGGTAGAGCATCCTACTTTAAACATCAATCTTTTACATGGTTCCATTGTTTGACATAACCACAGCTTGCACTTTCATTTTGCATATTAATATGCTGTATGTTTTCCAATTAGTCATGGCAAATTAACTGTCCTTGCCTTATCATAGGCAAGGACAGTTCAGTTGGCCTCACTGTAGCATTTCATCTTGTGAATTCTTAGCTAAGAAAAAAGGTATTAAAATTGATTTTTGAGTTAAGGCCTTATTAAGGGGATTTCTTCTTGCACCAAAGTCCATTCAGATGGAAAGATGCTCACCTGTATGGTGCTTACAGAATTCTAACATACTTCAAAGGATGAAGCAATTCAGTGAATTTTAATTCAGAGAAACCACAAATAAATATGAACTTAAACTTCATCTACAAAACCTATTTATTCCAGATATCCCTGAACATTTTAATGGCTTTTTCGCTCTTGCTGCACACTAAGCATTGATTTCACAGAACAGCCAATCATGACTCCAAGATCAATATCCTGCATGATAACTCACAATTCCAAGCTCAGCACTGTGTAGGCATGGTTTAAATTCTCTTTCCCTAGATGCATCACCTTACTTTTGTCCACGGTGCATTTGACTGACCTCTTTTCTTACACACTAAGTTTTGTAAGTTCCTTCTGGAATTCCATATTATTAGGATGGCATCATGAAAAGGGCTTAATATCATCTTCAGACCTCATTGTTTATTGTCTTCTCCAGTTCATCAATGAAGATCAATTGTTACTGGTCCCAGACTGGTCCTGCACTGATCCCTGCTCAATGCTTTTCTATACTGAAAAGGGATCCCTTGTTTCCTATCCTTTAATCATTTTTCAGCGTACCAAAGAACTCTTCCACCAGTCCTGAGGCAGGTTAATTTATTTAATAACATTCAAAGTGGAAACATGTCAAAGAACAACTATATAAAGTCCACTAGATCCTCTTTATCCATTTTTTTACTGATATCCTCGTGGAAACCCAGGAAGTTGGTGAGGCATGATTTTCTTTCACAGAAGGCATGCTAACTCTTTCTCAATTGACCACTTTTATCCATGCACAGTGACCTTATTTTTTTTATACATTCTAAAGTACAGCTGGGATAGATCTCAGACACCAGTCTGTAGTTCCCACGATTATCTGTAATGTCCTTTTTGTAAATGGCAACTACTTTGGCTCTGGATCAATGACTGTTTGTCACGGTAGATTACACACCTTGGCCATCATTTCTGCCATTTAATACTTGTATTCCTTTAGGCATCTCAGGTGAATGCTATTCAATTCTGGTAACATTATTACCTATTTGATCTAAATTTTCTTTTGGATTAACCTAGCTTCACTGGTCTATAGGTTGCAAAGATTGTAGTGCTGCGATGGGTATAGAAACATCACCAAAATCTTCAGAAGTAAAAAACAATGTACAGAATTTATTTACATTCTCTTCCACAGCTTTATCACTGTGTGCATTTCCTCTGTCTTGGTACTGACCTCTGACTCTTGCTGTATTTAGGAAGTATTTCTCTATGAGCTTACACACTTTCTGAAAGGTGCTCTTCAAATTCTTTTTTTGGTCTTCTTACTGTTCAGATCCCATGTGACCTACCATTTTTCATGACTTTCCAGCTCTCCTTTCTTGGGCAAGTTTTCCATTCCTTTATAGTGACCTTTCCACCAGGAGAACCTCCTTAATTTAAGTAAAGAGAGGGGTTTGGTCTCGATTTTGTTTTCTGTTGAATTGTGGTACATAGTTTATCCAGGCTTCTTGCAGGTCCTATTACAAGGCCACTCTCCCACTAGTAATCTTTAAAATTAGCCTCTATCCACTACTTAAAAACAAAGGCAGAATAGCATTGGGCTTTTTTTGGTTCTAAGACTAGTTGCTCCAGGAATCAGCCATTTATTGCATCCAAAAATAGCATCTCTATGTCATGAGCCACCAATTCCATCTACATATTCAGTCTACAGTTGAAATATTCCATTATTACTCCTTGCCCTATATTTGCAGCCTCTCTAGTGCACCTAGCATTTCTGCACCACTATAATTCTCCTAACTGATGGATTTGTAGCACAATTTTCATGACACCTTTATTTTGCAAGAGTATAAGAATTCTTCCACAAGGATTCTATAGCAATTTTCTTTCTCTGTAATGTTTTTATCCTGTTACCATTTCACATATTCTTCATACAGAGCACCACTAACCCACCAGTACATCCCACCCTACCATTCCTGTATAATGGGTACGTTGCCCATTGATCATCCCACTTGTCGCAAGTGCCAGTCAGTGGGTATTCCAAACAGCCTTTCCTCTTTGCTGTGATTGGGAATTTCCCTCTTGGCTCTTTCAAAAGTGCTGGGAGCAGTAGCCATGTTCCCCTCATTGGTTTTGTTGGTCCAAACCAGAGGTGCTTTTCCACAACTGTTAGCTTTCTCCCTGCTTTTACTGAAATACTCCTTCTGAAGTTTTAATTTCCAGCAGCCAGTTCCATTTTGATTAAGGTACTACTAAAATTTCTAAAACACGTAAGTAAAGCTGCATTGGCTCATAGCTTTCTTATGTAATCGGCATCCACACTCCCGCAAAACATGTATTTATGACCTTTAAAAAATGGAAAGAAAAGTCTTTAAGCATGGTATGAAGCTGCTCTTTTATAATGGGCACGCTTAATCCTTTGATATTTGAAATTTGTATGTAAAGAAAAAAACTTTTAGAGAAAACACAAATCCCTTCAGGCAGTATCTCAATATGAACTGTTATGGCATTTTTTTGATACCTGCTGTCCTGTAATATAGAAAGGAACTCAAACGAAAGTAACATCAAAAGAGGGGACAATTACATGGATCAAGGCAAATTCAGAGTGGCGTACACCTTGTTGCTTGATAATTTTCCTAAAGTTACGTTTTGATTTTTTTTTTTCTGCCTATGACAGTAGAAACATGTCTACCATGCTGGCTACAGGAAAACAATTAACTTCCTTCAAACATTTATTAAAGGCATTTAGGAAAATAGTGACTTGCTTTTCAAAGAACTAGGTGAGTATCTTATTTTATTGATGATTTAATCTACAGCTTGTTATGATCTAGATCCACAGAAATCTGGCTTCATGACAGCTTGCAGTTACAGGCCTCCTTGCATTACGTCAATTGTTAGAAGTCCCCTCCAGAAACCATCTCTAGTTCCGGGTTCAAACCCAATTCAGATCTAATTATGCCCAGACATACTACTGCAAAGATGAAACTGAAGCTTCCATTTCATCCTCAAATCAGGGCCTGATTCAAACCTATCCAAAAGTAACTGAAAAGCATTCTTTCATGATAACGGACTTTAAATCTGCCCCGGATTCTGGGCTTATCTGAAGTAGCCTATTGGGTAAAATATAGTGGTGTAAATATAATGTCTCCATGTTTTCACTTAGTGGCAAAAATGCAAAATTTTATAATTAGCTGTAATCAGGAAGACATCTCATTTGTCAGTGAAAATCAATGGACCTCTTGAAATGGATCACAGTTGCAGCATTCAGGCTGGCATAGCATTGTCAACTGCTTTTAGTTACCAAAGAGCCAGGAATGGGGATGACTTTCAGCCTTTTATAAGGTCACCAAGACCTACAGATGATCAAGAAGTGACAGGAACTGTGCTGAACTACTTGTGCTCTTAACTAACTTCCTGGCCTGTGAATTTTTTGACTGTAGGATTATTTCTCAGTTAAACCAAGCATTAACATGAAACTCAATATGTTGTCATATGAATCAAATCACATTTTTTCCTTAAATCTGAGTGGAATTAATTCAAATATTTCTTTTGCTTTAAATGTGCAATTAGCAGAGACATTTTTCAGTTGCTCAAGTGACAATCTCAATCTTCACACTTGACATAAAAGTTGACATATTTTTAAACAATAGAATTGACTAGAACGTTTTAAGTATTTTAGAGTGTGGTAATTGCAGATCTGCTGGTGCTAAATCAAATACAGGAATGGCAAATGTTGTACTTAAATAATTGGAGGCAAACAATGTCTCGTGTCTTCTGCCTATGTCAGCTTCAAATAAGCGCATGTCAGTAAAACATCTGCCTTGTTAAATCCTATGCTTGCTTACATAGCTATGCTTAGATTCAAATTTTCTGCAGAAATTATTTGTTCATTTGATAAGGAGAGTTTCAATGAATATCCTTTGCTGTTGACATCTCAAGAAGTTGTTTTTTCTCTGCCTTGGCAATAACAAAATACATAAAATAACTCTCAAGGGCTGAAAAGCAACCTTAGCAAATTCGTAGTCTCTCTGTCACAGTGTCTATGTGGGTTTTTAAACAATGTATAAGTCATAGTAGATGAGTCATCCTGAAGATGGCAAGACTTTGAAATCACAGCAAGAGCTACCTGATCTAGCTTCTTTACTTCACCATAACTATTTTTTTGAGTTGCAGCTGCACTTTCAGGGGAGATGGAGGAATATGTTGCAAGTGACCATAATACAAATGTCAAAATCCTTCTACCACACACTCAAAATTATTATTGGACTACAGAAGAGACAGGGAAAGAGGAAGATCACTTGCAAGAAACACTGCTCAGCGGCATTCTTACAGGTTTATTAATGTGTTCTAAATTTACTGCTATTTGCCGTCTTTCAAACATACCAAGAATCACAGTGCTGTAACAGGTAAAATCTTGTTTTGGAGGATGTGCTGATCTCTCTGCGTTAACAATATCTAAACGGAGCTACACCTTTTATATGAGCTATTTTTAACTAATAGGGCTGTCAATATTCTTGCACTGCAAGCGCTTAGGTTATAGTTGTAGTCAGTTCCAGGAACTGCTGAGAGTTTTCAGCTTTGCTAAAATACATGAACCAATGCACTTCCATCTCTCTTAACTCAGCAACACATTCCTTTTTTAGGGTGTGAAAAAATGAAAGAAGGAAATGAAACACTTTTCTTTGAGTAAAGATAAAAGATGGTATTGTTAACAAGAAGAGATGAATAAGAGGTGAATGACTCTTGATCGAGATATAACTCAGATACTGAAACAATTCATTGGGCAAAGGGTTTGATTAAGGTGAAACGGCTCTCAATGTGACTTCATATACCTTCTCAAGGAACAACTTTCTATTACACATGTTCAATTTTTTTTAAACAATATTGTTTCATTTATCACATCCGAATCTTAGCTGGCCAACAAAAAAAAAGAACATGGAATAGGAACCTTTGGAAAAAGAAACTATAAAGTTACTGAGAAGTTTTCCTGGACTGCAGTTAATTGGGAAAAAATCAGGTTAAAACTTCGAGACAATGCAATGAGGAGTTTAATATGGATTAGAAACAGGCATTTTAAACTGAATGTAAGCAGTCAAAATGTAGTCTTGTTACAAATTCAGTGAAGTCAATAAAGCCTAAGCTTCATTCTAGGAATAATTATTTCCATCAGTAGGAAAGAAATTAATTCATTGGTAACATATGAATCTTTACCAGTCTGCATTTATTTCTAGTAAAGACCAATTTGCACACTCAAATATAAGTAAGTGGCAAGCTGTTTAGTAATGTATCAGCTGGCTTTATTTGCACTTAGGATAGCAGAAATACAGGCTTTTAAATTAGGTGACCTCTTTCTAAGTGTAATCTCCTCAACCAAACAGATGCTCTAAAAGAATGTTGAATATTAAAAGTGAGGTTTAAAAAGCAACATTTTTATTAAAAAATTAGCATTGCAATGGAAGGGGGTTTAGTAATGTGCACCCCTCAATTGTGGATGAAATACTTGTTTACTTGCTTACTGTTGCTAATAAGCTGCGTGGCTTAGTCAGGAGGCTATATAACTTGATCTGTAAAACATGAAATTGGATCAACAAGGTGTATTTTCATAAATAAGATACACAGAGAATGTTAAACTTTGCATCTTGGGTATAAAAATATGCACTCAATCAGCACAAAAGTATGAGGATAAAAGTATATAGCAAAATCGAGGGAACATACAGCTTTATCAGCATATTATACCTCATGGTTGTACAACTAAGCAACTGTCACCAGTGGCTACCCTAGAGCACAGCAAAGATTTTAATCACAAGTACACAAGTGGTTCACATGTACACAGGCAAAATGTTGGTATTCTGTTTTGGTATTTGAATTTTCCACTAAGCCTCCATATAATCTAAAATAACGATGATAGTGAGAAACTGGCCAGTGTAATACAACAAGCGATTAAAAACTGCAAACTATAAGAACACAGATGGGCAAAAGTAAGATCGAGGGGAAACACTAATGTAAAATCCAGGTTTGATTTCTAAATACTTAATGTCACGATCCCTGTGAAACCACTGATGAGAGCATCTTTGCTAGGTTTTGGGTTTGGTTGGATTTTTTTTCCCCTCAACTAGGTAAAGGTCTTCTAAGTCTCTAACCATCTAAATATTTTCTCTAGCCTTGCTATTCTGTGGTTCTCTGTACCTTCTCAACTTTTCCAGCATCTTTTAGCAGAACCATTCATCAGATTGGAGGCAGAAGTCCAACTGCAGTTTCCCCAATACCTTTCATGCAGAGAGAAACCATGCCCTGACCCCTGTTTTACTGTGTGTACTCTCCTTTTGTACAGATAGCCCTTTCTGCATTAGTTTAAGTGGTATTGAATTCCCATCCTTCAGAGTCACTGCTGCTCATAATCTGTAAATCTGGCTGGAATTCCCTGGTCCTGTGGATATAACTTTTCATTTGGCTCTGTTACAGTGTATTTTGTTTGAATAAGTCTAGCTTAGTAAATCATCTGATTCCCTCTGTTCTCACCATTGCTTATGTATTCTTGTTCATAACATTTGCAGGTAGCGCAGTGACTTCCTACACGCTGAGCCATCAGAAGCAACATTCTTGATTAGCACCAGGCCTGATTACTGATTTCTCAGACCCCATGCAGAAAACACTCTGCTTCCTGATGACTCCTTTTGAGATTTGTCAGTACATCAATCTTAATACACAAAAACACCCGCGACCCAACTTTAATGTGTGTCTTGCTTATATAGTATAGTGAGGTTTGTGTATGTGAAGTGGGTATTCCAAATTTCAAAGCACCAGGTAAACCTTAAAAAGGATTTAGTTATCAGATAATGATGTTCCACACAAGTTTCTGCACTTGGCATTGTATTCGGGTTTGCATTTTCAGCACAGCATTAGGTTGGAGGTTGCTCTGTCCTAAATATTTTCTTCTCCAACTGAGCTGGGAAGAACATAGCAATGTAACCGTGTAGGCCTCAAGGAAGAGTTACCGGTGGGTTATCCATGGAATTAAAAGCAGCTGCACATTAGTCAGAAAATCAATGGTTTACTCAACTGGTAAATATAGGAAAAGGGCCTTTTATACAGTGAGAAGAAATACCCCAGAAAAAAATACACACAGACAATCTTGAACCAATATAAAAATCCCCCTATGATTTAAAAAGTGCAGTTCTAAAGGGTTATAATTAAATAATTGTTATTTATTTCTAGCATGGTTCTACTATATCTTCTTCCACTGTGGTTGAAGAAACCGTTTTTCCATCCTTCCCTCAGCATAGTACAAGGATGCTTTATATACAGCCTATTCTGAAATAAATACACGTTTGCACTCTGACATTTCTTATTATGATAGCTGGCCATAAGTCAGGATTTCGCAGGAACATAAGAAAAAAATCCAAAAACTGAATAAAACTTGATTAGCGTTTTGTCTGAGTTTAACTTAAATAAGGGCTTCTTCATGTAGTGCTGTTTAGCATACTGGGAAGCAAAATTTGCACTTCAGGGTAAACAAAGAGTTTGTATTTAACATAGTGTTGCATTGCTCACTAAAACTTGCACTTCCAGACAAATATTTTGTTAAGTAAGAGTTTATTTTATACAAACAGTCTTTAGGAGTTCCTGTTCTGAATGTGTAGTAAAGGTCTTCAGCTCAGCAATCAGAAGAAATTAACTACCGCTTCAAATACTGCCTAATATCAAGCATATAGCTAGTAATTTCAAAACAGGCTACCACTAAAAGACCGTCAAACCTGGCCAATTAGTCAGGCAAGAAGTGTAAGTAGCAATGAAATCGGAAAACTTTCCACCTGACTTCCAAAATAGAGCTTATTAGGCACCAACTAGGTAGAATTCCCATCAGCAAGATGTGCATGTTTGTCCCATACTAATGATGATCACCTGCAGGTATTATCATTATCACAGGACACATTTAGTGACATGAGACATAGAAATGACATAGACAAAGAAAACCAAATTTTCAACATATCAAATCTTTAGCACAATGGCAGACATGCTTTACGGTACTGAAAAAAAGGCCTCTAAATAGACTAGCAACATTAAATTTGGGGGGAATTGCATGGTCCATAGAGTTTGGGTTCATTTATGGATATTTCCTAACAACTGTAGTTCTGTTACTTTGACATCTCTATTAATTTCTGCTATGGCAATAACCAGTCTTGAAATTCCATAGATTTCTCGAGCCGCAAATAATAGCTATATCCTACCTAACTGCATTAGAGATGGTCATTTCTCTGCACATGTATAAATAATCTGAACAGCAGTTGATGGACATCCCAAATATATGCTTTCTGTTGCAAGAATCCAGACAGCTGATGTCTCTCCCATAACGCTTAGCAAATGACAAGAAAAATTTCCAAGTGCATTTCAGCAGCTTTGCTCTTTGGTAACTTGAATGCTACCTTCACTGGCCCTTAGCCAAAGCTCATTGGAGTCAGCGGGAATCTTTCCATTTGCTTCAGTAGCCTTTGGATTAGGTCCATATTAGCTTTCAGATTTGTTCATACGTTTCAGATATATCTGGCATTTATTTTCAAGGGCACAGTGTGTAGAACAATAGCCTGTTTGCTGAATGCAATTTGACATAATGCACTTTACCATGATAATAATTATAAAATTCTTTCCCTTCTTGGTATATTGCTTCCATTTGTGCTAATCAAACAGTAAACTAATTTGTATTACCCAGGTAATAAATGAGTTTCCTAGGGAATTAATAGCTGAATTCTTCATACATTCTTTTACTGGAACACTTAAATAAGAGCATTCTTTTTTTAGACACCAAGATGTGAGATGAAAAAGCAGTGTTTTTATAGAACTATAACTTCAATTTACACATTTAGAGATTATATTTAATGGCTGTAAAGGCCACTTATAATATTTAATTTCCTCTGTAACACTTAAGAAATTATCTGTCTTCACAGTATAGACTGCAATATGAATTATTTTCTAGAACTGCCTTAATGTTCTTAAAATATGCTGTCATCATTGTATAATTTTACCCATAAAACTTACTCATTATTTTGTTTAGTGCAATTACCATGTGTAAACAATTCTTCAAATATCTGACTTGGTAACAACTGACAATATTGAATGGAAGAACATAAGATGCTGAGAAACTAGATCCTTCTGAACTGTCTTCTCTCACTTAATCTAGTCCAGCACAATACTCTTCTAGTGCCACACGGTGATAATGCAATAGTATTGGGAACTAATGGAAGAGAGAGCCAGGCCACTACAAATGGTTATATGAACAAGACAATCCTAAAATTGTGTCACCTGTCATATATTCTAATGATCAAGAAAGTAATATACTAAGATAAATGACTGACTAATAAGCAAAACCAAAGTCCCATTTGGTGAAAAGAGACGTCTGTGCAGGAGGAGAATGAAGACAAGAGGAGCTAATTCTCAGCACTCAGCTCTAGGCGCTGCGTAGGGCAGTCGGGCAGCAAGGTGGGTAAGCTGATCCCCGGTGCCTTACATATGCTCTGCCAGAAATGCTGGACTTGCAGCTTCTCACCAGGGAAGGTGCAGATGGCCGTGTCAGCTCACTTGGACTACACCCCTCCAGCTGAGCAGGCTCATTCTGGTTCATTTGGAAAAGGAAGGACTCCTAAAAAACAAGCTGTGAGGAGCTGGAAACCTTTAGCAGGGGAAGGGTGATGAGCCACAGAGGACACGGAGGACAGCTACTATGAATAAAAAAGATGAAAAAAACCCCAAACAAACAAAAAACCGACACAAATCCCAAACCCAGAATGGTCAAGCCTTTACTGAAAAGTATTGCCCACTTTAAACACCTGCTCCAGCCCTTACACCTATCGTGGGTGTAACAAGGTGGGGATATTTTTACTCAGATCATTATCCCTTTTTTAGATAGAATATGCCCTACCACATTTGTCAAAATACATTCAAAAATGTAAGAGCATAGTAAGATACAGCTGTTGTGCCAAGATAGACAAAGGCTGAAGGAAAAATGAAGAAGTACAGTCACTTGTCCATAATAACTTAGTGGCAGAGCTGACTGCATCCTGCTTTTCTAACTCCAACTCTAGTGCTCCTTCACTAGACTAAATATAGTAGCAATGCCCATTATTGCAGGTAGCTCAGGATACAATTTGGCTTACTAGCCACAGCCAAAAAAGGTTAAAAAGTATTACCTGATAAATCACAGTAGAAAGGACCGATATGTTTATTTACCATCTGTTCAATTATTTATACAAAGCATAAAAAGCAAGTCAGGAAAAGCCTGGTAGTTGACAAATTGCATTGCATGTCCCTCTTTATAAGTGGGAGCAATGTTGACAAACTTCCATTTTAAGTAAAGCACCTCTAATTCAGAAAAAAATGTATGATACAAAAAAATGTATGACAGAGGGTAGAACAAAATCTACTAGGCACCGCAACCTCTCTCTAATCTGTTTATAACTTAATTATGACTTCTCACAATGCAGTTATTAAATCATGAGCAAGTAAGTTAGTAAGCTTTTGGAGAATGTTTCTTAAATAGTTGTACGTTATCATACGTAAGAATTATGTCACAGTCTACATTCTAGTAAGTCCAACAATTCTTAAGTATTGAGTGTCATGACTCAATCATAATTTGCTACATCTGAAGACATTTTCCATTTTGAAGATACAGGTGATAGCACTAATTTGAATTCAGGTCCAGTTAAAATAGTGGGGAGTATGTAGTACATAACAAAGCAGCCAGTTGAAAAACAGGTTTTGAATCCTGTCCAAATGGAATAAATAACCTTTAGCACTATGAACATAAACTTTCTAAGCAATAACTTTTTCTGTAGTTTGGAGAAACCATTGGAGTAACCGTATTAGAATGGCAATGGCACATTCAGAAGCCACGACCCTCCATCCAGCTCACATTTCATTGAAGACTTGGCTTGAAAAAAATCTGTGCTTTTTTGATAGATACACTTCTTTCTCTCTGCTTGTTATTGACACGCTACTGAAAGCTCAGTTTGATGAAGTTAAACACTGAGGAACACAGTTAGAAATGTGTACAGAGCAAGGGTAATCCGAGAAGTGCAGCCTGACAATTACAACACATCTCGCAACACATGAACAGGAAGCAAAAGACAAATTTCTTTATCTGAAAGCTCTGCAGTTCAGTCTTTTACACTGATTTGAACAGAGTTGCACATCTAGGTTAGGAAATTCCTTTCTACCTTTCCGAAATGTAACTCTTTCTCAAAAATGAATTAATTCAGTTTGAGGAAAAGAGAAACATTAAAGAAATGTTAAGTCTTTGGGGGGAAATCACAAAATATATAATCTTCTCAATAACAGGCTTCACTATTCCCAGCACTTTCTGATAAAAATCCAGCAACAGAAAATTCAAAGTTAGAGACTGTTTAATCATCAGCTTTCATGTTTCTAAAGAATGTCATCTATGATATTATTGAAATATCTCCCTGGGTATTTTTCTAAAGTTCACACTTTTGATGACTTTACACATTATGATATCATTATGGTAACACAGGGACTGGCAAAAACCTGCCATTTCTTCAGTTAATATTGATTTCCAACCTTCATTTTAAAGAAAGGTCTTATCTCATGAAGCCATGTTACGCACCCATCAAATTCTTGTTTCTGCTAAGCCGTATGATATTGTATAATAGCAAAGTTAAGTACTGTACTGTGACTGATCTTCATCAAGTAGTGCCTGGAACTGGCAGCAGTTCAGCACTCAGACCACAGTTCAATTTACAGTTTTGGCAACTATTTCCAGGACATTCTCCAAATTCTTGCTGCTGTCTTTGAGACGAAGTGCCTCTTAGCAAAGAGGCAGTGAACCTGGACACTGGATGCTTCACTCCCTGAACAAAAACAAATCACAAACCACTTTCAGTGCACCGCTAATGGTCACTGAAAAACAGCTTCTTCAAGGTAATGTTTTCACAAACTTCATTCACTGCACTAAAGATGTCACTCCCTTGCATAATCCCTTTTGACGAACAGCATAGTGAACCATTGCTGTCAGTTAGCAGCCACTTTAATGCTCAATATGGAATATAGCAACCTTTTGGAAACTTGTAGTCAGTTACTTGCTGACACGTTCAGAAATATGTGGGATACTGTCCTTGACATTAAATCATCTAAGGCTTTTTTTGCTATGGTGTACAATTTTCTTGCTGTCAGGGTTGTCTTCAAACAAGTTGTTAGAAGTATTCAGCAATAACCTTGTTGATAAACTCACCAGCCAAAAGAGAGTTACTAAGTTTTATAGTGCAGTGTAGAAACTGGACTTGTCTTCTATGTCTTGGCTTCAGCCTATGGATAACATGTAGTCCAGCAAAACCGCACAAAATGCCCAAGTGCCTTTAGAGGGTTTCCCTTTAAGTATCAAGCATAAACCAATGCAATTTTTCAAACGGAAGAATTCAAATGATAAATAACAATTCTTCAAATGACAAATTTATGGCCACACGTGCTGCTCTGGAGTATGAAGTTACAAGCCCAGCCCATTCTTCAGCCATCTATAAACATGTCCCATTTTCCTCCACGAGTTGTTAAAACTCCCCCAGTCTGCTGGCATAGACAAGAACGATCCCTAAACCAATTCTTCCTAATATACCTGAATTAAAAACAGAGCAATCAAACAACAATTGAAAGTGTTTAAAATAACATGGATCATTTTCATAGAATCAGATTAAGGTTTCAATTATGAATACATTTCTGCGTTCAGAGCTGATGGGTGGCACAGTGACAAGCATTCCACTCATCATCATTGTTGACCATGATACATCCCATGTGGCATGTCTGACACCAGTCTCAAGCAACAGGGAGTAACTTTAGTTGCTAGTGCATATGTTTGCAGGATTGGAGCCTCAGATGTCCACGTTATTCTGAGTAATACTCAGAGTGAACAGCATAGGGCAAACATCAGACCTTTATGCACAGTGTGAAGTGAAAGTTTTGTAGGGAATATTTACAAGTAAAAGGCCTGGATATCTTGCTCTGAAATTCAAAGAAATAGAACAAAAAAATGCAACACAATAAACCAGTAGTTCTGCCCTTTTTGTTATTTTTGAGAACACTTTCTTTAATCTTTGTGTAATGATTTGTATCCTCACCAAATTCACACATTTCTCCTCCACTGAATCAAGAGAATGGCATCTAACCCTGGTAAGATAAGACAATTTCTGCTCAAAGCAGTCTAATAAGCCAGTCTCTAGTCAAAGGGATAAATAAACTCCTTGGACTAGCAGCTCAGATCTGGTACTTATGATTCAAAGCCAGATATTTAATTCTCTTCCACCCTGCCAATGCAATTTCAGAACCTTGGCTTCTTGACAGACCCTGGTTTTCACTTCTCTGATCATATCTCTAGCTGTAACTCATGGGAAATCATACAAGAGACATCTGATATTTGGACTCGTCCCTGTGTCAGCCAGAGTGGAATCCAGTCTGTAAGACTCGAAAGGGCCACAGGATTATCAGTACAATAATTACATAGGATGAAGCCATAATGAGCCCTGGGCACTTGTTTTTTGTCCCTTTGAGAACCTGTGATGAGGAGCATAATGACAAGCTGCCTGTTTGCAGTGAAGTTGTGGATTTTGTGAGGGTTTGATAATTAGCTGGATAAAGTGAGTTTAACATAACAAATGATCCATTTACGCCTTTAGTTTTCATGTGTCTTGGACTTTGCTGTGATGCTACCACATACAGACTTTCCTCTAACTTATAAGCATAGCCCACCTCCATTAGTTTACAAGACCATAGAGCTATTGACCTGACGTTAACTTAGAGGCTGTCTCCTCAGTCTCTGCACTCCTGTCCCTCGAAGAAACTATAAAGAAACTTGGCCTTGCACTTCCTTTGTAACTGAGCTTAGGTATCTCACTGCACAGTGGTGTCAAATAGTTGAACAAATGCCATTCTCTCCTGCTTTCAGATAATTTTTATCCAGGCAGTCAGCTCTAGAGGTCATTCCGCTAGCTTGTAATTACTGGTCTTACATCTACTTATACCTATGGCACTGGGAAACCATTCCTATTTGGATCCCTTAATAATAATTTGGGATGTCATCCTCATGAATAAATACCTTCCATAAGATTTAGGTCCAAGAAAAGATGAACTAGAAAGCATTTTGTCAAAATATGAACTACCTTCTTTTTAAAGGATTGATTTATTTTAAAATGTTTCTTGTTCTAGACATGTCTCTCCAGAAACCAGAGAGGATGGAGGAAAGTAAAATGCAGGTCAGAGATGCAGGTGATGGGACAAGAAAACCTGTGAATGAGTGGGAAAGTAAACCAAGGTAAAGGGCATCTTGAAGACAAAAAATTCTGGTGATTATAGGGCTCATTACAATAAGAAGAGAAAGAAGTTGTAACTGGTAGATTTGAAATGAAAGAATGATTAGTATAGCAAATTGAAAATGCAAATAAAACAGTAATTTCATAACTGCAAGATACAGAAGTATAACCTTTACAGAGTAAGACACGGCATTTGCAATGCTTTGCAGACTTATAAAAAAGAATAGATGTAGTTACCCTCTTCACCTTAAATGATCGTCAGAAAAGTAAAAGTGCAAGTAGGCTGACAAGCATTTTAACAGTGATTACAGACTAAGTTATATAGTGCTGCTGTGCATTTTCTTCATTTATACTAGCAAGCAAACAGGAAAATCTTACCACTTCTCCAAGTCTTTTGTGTACTCTGGTGGGTTCTCACCCTCTTAAAGTTGCTATAATTGGATACATTATGAATTATGGTTTTCTTGACAATTCTGTGTTTTGAAACATGTGTTTCAATGTCCAACTAACTTGCAAAGTGAGTTTGACAGACAAAATTGTATCATAAGGATAGAAGCTGAACTTAAGTTTCTACACCTACCAAAAGTGTCTCGCTGAACAAACTTGTGATATTTGGAATATGAATGTGGTTTTTGCAGGATTCACAGTCAGCATTGAGAATCTCTTTTTACTTCTCTTGTTTGCAGGTAGCAGGACACTATCAGGAGGTATTTGAAAGCTGTGTGTTAGAGGGTCAGAATGCACTAAGAGCTACTAAGAAAAAATTTGAGGGGAAAAAATATCTGATGCTATTACTCACCACGATACATGAAGTTTTTTAGAAGTAATACAGAGCCTGTGAAAAACTAGTCTTCTCCATACAAGAAACAAATTCTAGCAAGTTATATATAAAATGACAATAAAAAAACCCTAAGAGTTTAGGGAGGGCATAAAAGCTAAACATAAAACTTTTTAAGAAATGCATTAAGATTAGGAAACCTGCCAGGGGCATGCAGAGAGATCTGATGATCACAAGACAAATGTCCATGAAAGACATAGCCATGTTCACCATGGAGATCTGGAAAGGTACTTATACCGAAAATGTTATTTCAAGGTAACACATTGAAGGATTTACCTCAAATAGAAATAGTAATGTGAAGAGCTTGCAGAACAAATGAACAGTAACAAATTGCCTCAACCAGATGGCATTTACCCAGCAGTCCAAAGTAACTTAACAGAAAATAAATAAATTATAACTACAGTGTGTAACCTGACACTTAAATCTGCCTCTGTACCAGAGGACTAGGGGATAGCTAAAGTATTAAAGAAACACCATAGAGGGCCAGGCAACTATAAAAGAAAAAAAAAGAAAAAGAAAAAGAAAAGGAAAAAAAAAAAGAAATAATTCTTCTAATCAAACACATTTAAGCCTTGAAATTTTCTGCTGCAGAATGTTGAAGAAGCTAAATGTTCACTTGACTTCAAAAACCGATTGAGAAAACTCATAGAAGAAAAATCATAGTTTCTAATCACACCATTTGTAGGTCGGTAAGATCTGAAGCACACATAGGGGCTGAAAAAGAAGTGTGGGAGAGTGTCCATAAATGCTTACACTTGTGCTTTTGCATATGTGTCACATTACTGACAAAGTTCAAGATAATCCCGTGTTATGTGAACATTCTGTATGATCTATTAAAGACATCCTTATTTATTTATATAAGAATTTTCTTTAAATACAGACCGTCTTGGCATTGGAAAATCTACAGCAGTTAAGTTTTTTAAACAAAGAACTTTTTTCCAAATTCGCTAATGAGGCCACTAAGGCACTTCACATGTGCACAGAAAGGATCTAGATGGATTCAGATGACTCTAAATTAATGTAAATTCATGCTGTGCATCACAGCCAAAGAATTTAACGCTGTAAGTCCTTTACATAAGCTACAGTGAATCTGCAACAGATCAAGATCATGCTGTCTTCCAACTCTCTTCCTGGACCTGGAAAAAGGGTGCTTACCCATCAGATACTCCAACCCAGTGTCTCAGCTCATGCTTGTCTCCACTGGTGATTGAACCTATAAGCCGTGAGCATGGGCTAACACAGCCAAGCATCCCAGCTGTCAGCTCTGCAGGGCAGCCCGCAGCACCCGACTGGGGCACAGATAGGAATGGAAGTATTTTAAACGTCAATGTAGAGATTCACCAGAAGTTGCCTGGCAGAAGGTTAGAAATCAATAGTGTGCGATTTCACTGTTATTAATGGTTGGCTACTTTGGTGTATTTCTCTATACTTCAATTTTCCTTTGATGAAAGTTTCCAACAGTACATATATTTTCCTGCTGAATCACTTTTGATCTTTAATAAAACATATCAATAACATGCATTTACGGGATAGAGCACCTTCTATTTTTTTATTTATTTTTTTTTTTAGCAATGGGAATTAAAAAAATTAAACTGCTACACAGAAACTTCCATTTTCATTTCTTTGGTAGGTTTGCAGCTGTCAGAGACAATTATTGCCTTCAGGTACTCTGTTCCATTAGATTTTTCTCAGATTTTTCATAAATAAACACAACAGGAAAAAACTGTGCTCTGCCCTGCTTTCCATTCATTTGGGGGAGATGGGGACCAGATTAAAAAAAAAGAAAAATTGCAGTCTGAAATAAAACTGGACATATGTACCAGGAACCATAGTAGAAAGAAAAAATAGTGCTCTAGTAATCATAATCCAAATTGTCCTCTTTCGACTTGTTTGGAACATGAAGAACAAACAACAGACACAACTGAGGCAGAAAAATTCAGGGATTTCTTAAAACTTCAGATGCACAGTTTCTGTAAATTTCAATAAAACTGTGTAAACTCTCTTGGCAGCATAGCAAGTGTTGGTAACTCTGTAATGCTAATTGAATGGAGATGATAGAAATCGTATTATACTCCATATGTAATGCATGGGTGTTTTCTGTATATACATGCACCCATATGCTATTATTTACCATTACAGTTGGCAATTTTGCTTAACTACAAATTGCTAAAGATTTCTGTAATAAGCACAGAAATGTCAAGTCTCAAAATTACCCAGTATGATTTAAAACGTTGTGCAGAACAGTTAGTAAACAGTATCTGTACTTTTCTACAGGCTCTTGACTGCTGCCACAGATTTTCCATTCCCTTTCCAAAAACTTTACATAACCTGAAGTATCACCTTGAGGAACAGCACCAACTTTTGAACAACTGCACTGTCTGGCCTAACACAAAACCACCCTGTTTTTTTACTACGCCCCTCCTATTGCTGCCATAGAAGAAAAGAGAGCAAGGTTAGAGAGTTTTGTATTAGCGTAATACCACCTTTATATTTCATTATTTTTATTAACATGCACTTTATTAATTTGCAGAAATAGCTGACAGGAGAAAAAAAATCTCACAGTCATACAAAGCTCCCAAGTAAATATGACACAAAGCTGCCACAGCATTGATGAAATGACCTATTTCTGTTTCCTTTAAATGAAACTACCTTCATATTCTTCTGACTAATCGTATACATCCCCAGGGAAATTCCCTATGTAGTGTAGGCATAGGTGAAATTCATCTATTGTTAGAGGTAAGTTAAAGTCAAGTTAATCAGAAGTACATTCTTTAAGAGTAGTTGAGTCTTTGTTTTAACTCATAACCTCTGGGAAAAAAAAGGCATAGCCCAGAGGATGATAAAAATCAGTAAAGGGAACAACTTAAGGAGGAAGAGACAAATGTACAGCTGGAAAACTCTAGTAAGAACTCCTTCAATTAAATCAATAAATCTCCCTACAGCATGGGAGAGAACAAAAGTGCTTTAGTGGTCAGGAGTTAATCTAGAAAATCTACCATCTAATCAATGTGAAGTTGCAGACTGAGAAGCAAATGCTGTTTTAAGCTGCTAAAAAAATGTCTATGTGTACTTCGCCATTTCCCAAGCCTTCGAAAAGATCACATTTTCAGGGGAAGGCACTGGGGAATGGGCAAAAATTAGAGTCCTCATTTTCATACCAAAGCTTCTAGGAAATCAGGGCATCATATAGACAGAACTGATACCACAGAGGGAAAAATAGCCTCATGTTTTTGATGGGGTCAACTGAGTAACACATTATTTTAGAATTTCAGAGAACTATAATGATTTGATGTCTGTAAAGAGAGGAATGGCATGCAGATAAAAGTAATTTCAGTAGCAGAGAGCATGCATTTTTCATGTGCAAGTAGGAAAATGAGTTTCCTTACATGGATAGGTGCAGAGGGATGCCAAACTAGGCTGGCACTGGCCAGTTGCATCGCTATATTAACATTAGCAGCTTGGACAAGCTGAGAAGCCTTACTGGAAGCTTCACAGGATAAGAACCAAAATAACTAATGAGTGGGGAGCATTTCCAGGGAAATAAAGTAAGAGAAAATAAGGATTTAGACATACAAAGCACTGCAGTAAGGCCAACAGCTATTATTCCGTTACACTCTTGCTTTTTTCTATGGTGGTCTGTATATTTGGCTTTGCCTACTTTTGCTTTGCTATGTAAATATTATAAGTTACCTTCTGGATGTGATTGTGGCAAAAATGAGACAAATAGAAAGGTACGGATGGAATGATAATGCCATTTGCCATGTGATAGCTTCTTTCTCCTTTGATAGGAGTTCTGGAGTTCGACATACGTCCTCGCGAGTTAGTAGATGTATGACATACTACAAACTATCTGTTGTGAGATTATTTTTCTTTCTACCACCAACTTTACATTCCGATAGGCTCTTTTCCTACAATATAAATTCCCTGGCTCATGCTTTTAGATGTAGCCAGAAATGTCAAATCAAACTTAGCTTTTGTGAATTTTCACTTACAGCAGCAGAATACGCACTGATCAGACAGTGTTAACCCTCCAGGAACTACAAATATACTTCTGCTCATCAGACCTCCTGTGACAAACACGAGGAGCAGGTACTAAAGCTGAGGTTGGTTGTCCACGACACGTTATTTCCAACACGCACAGAAACATAGACCAAAAGAGTAAAGTCACAAATCATAATGTGGGTGCTACTCAAGCTGTGGTAGTATTCCCACATATTTCAGTGGGGGTAGAATGAAGTGTATTCTTTCTGACAAATCAAAATGAAATTAGTGAGGTTTCTTAAAAAAGCTATGAACTAGACAGAGAACTCTTGCCATTGAAACTGTTGACTGACTTTATTGAAGCAAAATAAGATAACAGACTATTTTATTCTTACCTCAGATCCATGCAAAAACCAAAACGTATTCTGGAGAAGGGGAAAGGCAAATCGGATTTTTTTTCCCCCTTTTGCTACTAATTTGTATTGTGTGTCTATGTTAAGATTGTAACAGTCAAAAGCACTATGTTTTTCTCATAGACACCATCTGGCACTGTTACGGTTTTTAGGGAAGGCTTCATTCATCTTAATGAAAGGATTAGATTTATCAATTATGGTATGAAAAACATAGAGGTTATCCTTGATAAGTGAACTTCTAATTGAAGGCAATGATTGTCAATCTTTATAAATATCAAACATAACTTGAGAACATATAAGAAATATGTTTTGTAACATATTTGCATTTCAAAAAGGATTATGAAATATACATTTCTGTGCTATTTAATTTTTATCTGATACTCTTTGTTCTTTTTAATTTAGAGAAACCCTGGATCAAACAAAAGTCAATTATAGTCATGCATTGTCATCAAGCAAAAACAAGCCTTAATAAGGTTTGTACCCTATTTAATCAGTGTGTCATGATAATAGGGAAACTATTTATTAATATTAAAAACGTTACCTTATTTTAACTATGAGAGTAGATGTGGCATTACTTCTCTAAGCCAATTATGCCACATAAGACTAAAAATAAAGAATTCATACAGTTTCACTTCAAAGAAAGCCATTAGGGGCTTGCTTCTGAATATTTTGATCCTGTGTATTTTATACTTAGCAAAATTTGTCTGTGGAGCAATTTTCTCTCCAGACTGCAGTAAATAAGTTTGAACAGCTGCATCCCTACCAGCCTGCGCACAATCTCACCCTACCGTTTAACTTAAGCACGCGCAGACTTGGTATCTGGGCAACAGGCATCCTGCAGAAAGACTGTGATTGCAGGAGACACTAACATGCCAGTGGAAAACTACGTGAAGCCATGAGCAGCAAGGGATATATTTAGAGGAACCGAACTCTAAACAAATTTTTTTCGTGATTAACAAATCTATTGAGAAAAAGGTTAACCAAAACATTGACCAAATCTCAATAAATCCTTGCTCAATAATAGTTCAAGCACATGATTCCACCCTGTAATGCAGTGGCTTTTTCTCTGACCATCATAGTTCAGGCAAAAGCAGCAGCCACGTTCCATAAATGAAAACTGTTTCATTCCTAAAGGAAGGAAGGAAGAAATAAATCAAAACTATAAATGATTCAAAAAAGAAAAAAACAACTGCAATAAAATAGGTAAATTGAGGTAGGAAGCCTTCCTAAAATAATTTGGTGGAAGCAGGATAGAATCTGCTTCCATTTCCTTTAACCTACAGGATTAAAGGACTGCGGCAGTTTTCACTCTAGGATAATAATCCTGCACTATCATAGCTCTCCATTATGATTTAGTTTCATTATTGTTTGTTTATATGAGCTATGAAATAAATTGTCATGATATTTCCTGGCATGATTTTGACAGCTAATATCCTGTCTCAGGGCAACAACATCTGGATACTTGTTTACTTGATCATTATTGAAAGGTCTTGCTTCAGAGTTTTTTAACTTTCTGTTGTGGGGGGACACTTTCTCCTTTTTTTTTCAAAAAAAGCTATTCTGTCAAAAACATGTATTTTAATATACAATTTTAAACTACACTTGTTTTCAACAAATCCTATAGGAAAACTACCTATATATCTGAAAGAAGGAAAATCCTGTGAAATTCTTAGATATTGCCAATATGTGATTTATTAATAGACTAACGCAAATAAAATCAACTAATTTCATTACTTTTTTGGAAGTGCTCTGCAAAAATTATCCTGAAAAGGTAATTCCTACTACCATAATTATTCCATACCTTACTCTCTCTCTTAAAATAGGAAGCCATATTCCAGCATATTTCCAGTCTGTAAGCAACACGTATTAGGAAGAGAAGAATAAAATTTACGGCAGTCTCCATACAAAATAAGGTCATTAATCAGAACATCTTTGAAAGAGGTGGAGGAAAATCACTGTAAGTAACAGCACTGCACTGGCAGAAAAATGCCTATGTACAAACATTCTCTGTATACTTATTCAAGGGTATTTTAGCCTCGGGTCTCAGAAATTAGCAAATTTTATTAAATAAAAAGCAAAAACTTTTACTAAATTCTGTCTCTGTGTGTGTGCATGTGTGTATGCACATGAATACCTAAATGTACTAGAAAATATGACAGTTCTAAAGCTAACAGACACCTCTAGAAGCATCAGTACCAAATTTTTAGCTAATATTAATGAACATCTGTCCACAGAAGTTCAAATAAGGTTTAGAATACCTCAGGTTACGGCCTACTATGTTTGACAGACATTACTTTTTTATGTAGGTCTTAAAACTTCTTTCTCTATAACTCCGTAACGGGGATAGAGTCTTTTTTTAACTGACTTCAGAAGCAAAAATATTCTACATAAATAATTACCATTTTTCATAAATTCTATACAAATGGCTCAATCAAAGGGGAAACTTCTGTCAAATATTATTGAGCTTACTCTAAGGATTTTACAAATAAGCACTAAAACAGCAACTTCAAGATAGGAACTATATCATCAAATAGAATGAAAACACAGAATGATTTAAGAACACCTGTTTGTCCTTTCACCAAAATATGTATTTAAACATGTAATAAATTCATGCAAATATCCCCAAGTATTCCATGAATCAGAACACCTTTAGAAGAAATTTGCCAAACAGCCAATAGAGCAATCAGAATGCTCATTCTCAAATCCAGACAAACTCTTAAGAAGGTAAGAGTTAATCAAATGTGAAAACTATAACAACAAGGGATGTTCAACTTCTTTAAGATAAATGAAAGGCTACCAACAGGTCTGTAATTAAAAACAGCCAGTGGTGAAAAAAAGATTTCTATAACAATAGACATATTACTCATCATTTTGAAGAAAGTGGTTTGTGACCCAAAGTCAGCGTACTTGAAATTTTTGATGAGAGGTGAGAGCCAAGGGAGACATTTATATGAAAATGCAATGTGTTCAGGAATCGGAATGATAATGTTTTAGTTACGGTTCAGTAGTAATGTATCAAGGAAACCAGCATCTGAAATAGCGTACATGCAGCTAAAGTGACTGAAATGATTTGTCAGTCACATGCTATGTGTGATTATTAGCAACTGTGTAGCTTTTGATAGGATTCTTGGCTCTGAAATAACCTGTTGGTACTCACGGGTATGTAACAAAGCACAACTCTGTCCGAAGTGGTATAGGTGAGGGATTACTAAATGAGCATAGGCAGAGCCTTTTGGTACTCACACACCTACTGGGAAGGGGTGCAGCCTACAGTCTCCGAGAATGTTGGGACAGGACAGCAGTTAGTGCAGCTACACTAGGGCAGCCAAAGGGGATGGCAAGTCAGCAGTGTCACCACAGGCTTCCCAGCCCAGGAAGCCTTCCACAGCAAGAGCTAGGAGATGCTGTCACCTTGCAAAGCACTAGTAAGGAAATGGCAATTCTCTGCCTCTTTCTCATCCTTCCTCCCTGCTCTGAGATGAACATGATTCAGGGATCCTCACTGGAATTTGGCTTTTCCATAGTGCTGTGGTGGGATTTTGTGTAGCACATATGTATGCTCGTGTGGTCACAGTCCTCGGGGGAGGTCCTTAATATGGGACTTCTGCAGGTGCTGCACTTTATTTCAGTACAACAGCTATTCTGTCATAAAGAAGATTTCACACCTCACTCCCTCAAACTATTCAAGTTTTAGTCTTGCTTACATATTGTAAGTTAATACATACTATTTTGAGCAGAATCAGGATACCCAAGTGAATAGGAGCCACTTAGAAAAAAAACAGAAGTTGCAAACTCTGAATCTTTCTATATGAAAATAAAAATAGATATCTGCTGATCTAATGAGCTAGCAGATTATGATTATGATGATAATTTCATTGAAATTAGATTTCTGAATATTACATATAGAAGCCTAATAACTGTGATTCAGTTAGCAAAAGAAAAAAGGAGAAATACGAAAGCTGACCTTACGCAACTGAATACTAGTTTGTAATAAAATAAACTTCTAAAATTGCTCACTTGTTTTACAGGTGCACCATAAGCAGGCTTGTTTTACCATAATAATCAATGACAGCTACAGCTGCTTGACGGACTTTCACCAGCATGATTGAATTAACCACTTGATCTTCCTACTGGGGGCAATACACGATGGGTTCTGTTCTTATCTGGCAATCTGGGACTCTCTTCTTATCTTAAGGTGACACTTCACAGGGAAGAGCACATGGGTGAATTAACTTTGTTCCTCACAAATTATTACTTAGGCACTGTCAAGAAATTCAAGGAGAATGAATACAAACTAATTTGGTTATCTCATATAAAGAAACTGAAGTTCACAGAGAAAGAGATTATAGGAATTACACTAGCTTTTGGCTTTATGATTTTTATAGTTTGAAAAAAAAAACAGTTTATTTTCATTATTACATGTTTTAATAAGGTTTTCAGATCCTGAACTAAAAAATCTTCACTTTCACTTTTTATTGCAGGAGTATTAAAAATATTTTGAATGAAAAGCAACAATTTGTAGCAGAGCCACAGAGCCAGGGTAAATTACTCGACTATTTATCACGAGAACACACTATTATAAATCCAGTTTGCAACTCTGCTGGTTTCTGCTAGTATAAAGGAAATACTAAATATAACAAGACAGACACACACACATTGACACAAACACACAATGCACACCTTGAGCCGACTTCACTTTTGTGAGACTCTATTGAGAAAAATAGATCTGAATTTGAAATCCAAATACAAGCAAAATTGTATTGGTGAGGCAGGCTCAACTAATAAGAAGAAAAACAGGAAAAATAGAAAGTTAAGTGTCTAATATTACATGATTGCTTTTATTTTGTTCTTATTTCAGGGGAATATACCATTTACAAAAGAGGACAGAACACTGACAACAATGAAAGTACGGTATTTATCAACAGAGAGAACACACCTAAGAGGATATAGCCAAGGAAGTCGTCCAAGAAAGTGAAGTGTTAGCAACAAACTAACTTTGACCAGAATGGACCAAAATCAGGAATGAATTCATTTTACATGGCCATTCAGACTCTTTGCTAAGAACATCAATTTCATAACTAAGTTCTTTCACACTCTCAAACATTTCTTCTATCTCCTTTAAAAGTGGACTAATTTGACAATGATATTAATGGGTGCTTTAAAGTCAGTTTAGAACAAGGGATTAGAATATGCTTCACCGTAAGACAAAGAATTCCCTAAGCAGAGATCCAATGACAATGAAGAAAGAGTAGCAGCCCTGTTTCCTCTGACATGGAACTCAGTGACTCAAAGGTTATTATCTTTATAATGCTATACCTTTGTAGTTTATTATAAATTTATGATATAAATTATAAAAGTACAACAATGGTCGCAAGGTTATTGCCAATATTATAGCAAAAGGCAGTGAAAGAAATCTGCAGTGTTATTCACCTCACACTGAGAAAGGACGTGACTGGACAGTAAGAATACTGCACACAATTGCTTTCTCGGTTGGTTTTCTTTATTTCTTTTAAATGCACACAGAAATTTTAGAAGAAAAAATACAGAAAGCTGTTATCAACATGCACCTCTACTTCCGTATACTAAGTGAATCCCTCTAAAAATGCATCAGGATATCAAAATATCCCTTGAAAAGAAAGAGCAAGCAAGAAACTTCTCATCATAAAACAGCTGCTTCCAGGATTGCTTAGAGAAACCTAAGGTCATGTTCTTTTCACAGATAATAAACAGAGTCCATGCAACTGGAGATGCAGTATGTGGATTAATAGCACCTTTTGCTACAGTAATAATGTGTCTGTATTACTTATTTTTTCAGAAGAGCAACTTTCTTCACACTAATAAATCTAAGTGGAGAAATATGGCTTATGTCACAAAAATGTATTGCAGCAGTGTAGTCTTTATCACTGAGATGAAGAAGACCTTTGATGTTTATTACTACACCATTTTAAAAATGTATTTTAAAAATGTAAGCAATGCCATTACAGATATTCAGTCAAGCCAAGTGCATTATTCATGATATATGTGATAAGCCACTTTATCCATGTTATGACTCTTCAGTATTGACTTTCAAACTTAGAGAAGCGCAGAGTCATTAACATTAGCCGTAAAGCATGGCTCTGATTTCCTGCAAGTGGGATGCTAAGCAGGCTTACCGCAGCATCTTTTCTGAAAGCTCCCCAACTGTGACTGTAACTAGTCTTTCCTGTAAGGGTTAATGGCTGCTCTGCATCTAGAGAGGGGCTTGAGTACCAGAAAAGATGTTATACTGCACAGACATCGCATGCTGTTTCCTCAAACTCTTGAGCAGTGGGTACCAAATCTGCTACAGTGTAGCTCATATATCTGAGAATGATGCTTATCATTTGTAGAAATGACTGATTTATGTCAGTAGGAGTTCTTTTAGGACTTGTAGGGAAGGCAAAAGAGCAAAGATGCTTTGGCTTTTAGGATAATTTGTTGCCTGGGAAATTTCCATCAAAATTTCTCACTCAGAGGTTCAAACATCTTCTCAGGTATGATACATGCTTGTTTCCAGTCCAGCAATGGATATAAATGAAAAACCTGTGAGTAAGACCGTTTGATCTCATAAGAATTAAATGATTACATAGGTGCTATCGTGCATTTCAGACACTCCACTATGGCTACCCATATTCACCGTGGGAATGATTTCCAAGAGCACTGACAAGCAGCACGTAACTCCTAATGACTTCAAAAATGAGATACTCATTTGAGAAGGTTTTGACTCAATTCATGTCTATAAATAGAAATTTTATTAATTCCATTCAGATACCCTTTAATACATCAGGAGAGATCCAAAGCTACTTTTTTTTGCAGTGGGCAAGAGCCATCATAACAACGATGGCATTGATTGTGGTCAAATTTCTATTAAGTCAAATTCAGAAAAATGCCACTAGATCAGTGGCAATATGCTGGCATAAAACCCCAACTGCATGAGCTCCATTTTGTACGTGTCTTGCAGTGGCAGTGCATTGAATATCGATATGGCAATTCATATGCTACCAGGAACTACGTGGCTTGTCATAGGCAGCTTTATTTCACAGTTCAGAAATCACCACTACGTGCTCTCGAAACATCTCCGTTTGCTTCTTATTCTTCCCTAATGTGGTTCCAATCTCTTAGTATTTTCTTTTTTTTTGATGGTGATAATATATTTTTGTGACTATTTCTAGTGAAAGGGCAGGATGTACACTAGAAAATAACTAGAAAATTATTTATTATTCTGACAAAATTGCAGTACTTCATAAAATATGTATAAATTAACTTAATGGAACAAATTATTCTGAAGAGACAATTGCTTAACACAGCAGTCTATAGATATGGGTTCAACACATGCTGTAGCAACACATAGAACTAGTTCAGAGAACAATATTAAGTATGGAGCTCTTCAATGATTTGCAGAAAAACAAATCCCACTACTGTTGCAGATGTTGACTACTGTCCAGGATAACATCACATATCCCATTGAAGAAGCTTTTTAATAATAGTTTTAAATTCCTACTGTCATTAAAAGACAACTGCTAAAAACTATAAAGAGAAAAGGACAAGTGCGCACAAAATGGACAACACTACAGTAGCAAAGTCGAATTCAAAACAGTTGAAAATTACAATCTTTGAAATTACACTAATGCCCACAGCGACTGATGCTCAGTTTAAACATCAGTCCACATGCATATAAATTGTGGAATTAAACATTAAAAAAGTACCTAGAAAGACTTTTGGCAAGACAGAATTCTTTACTGGTCTATTATTCCATGTTGTCCAAACAACTGGCAATATATTCCGTTATCTCTTTGAAATGTTCCTGTAAATTGTCTTAATTTTTTTTTTAATTGTTACTATAGATGAGGGGAACACATAGAAAGTGTTTAAAAGGCTTGTGTTTTTTTCAGTTTGAGGGTTTTGTTTGTTGTTGTTTGTCTAGGTTTGTTGTTTGTGGGTTTTGGGTTTTTTTTAAACACCTCATTCATAAAGGACTAACAGTGAAGCTTCTTTGATTTTCTCAACAACACTTTTTAAACAATGTTTTAGTAATAGAAAAAAAATGTTGCCAGCACACTTTATTATTATCAACTTTTACCTCAGATAATCTACAGAGCACTTTGCCCTTAGTTACTTCACCACTGTGCAGAATTCAGCCAAAGGGTAAACTCCACAGAAAAGTGCAGATGCTGTCAGAAAAAAAGAAAGAAAATGATAAAAAGGAGGAAAAATTTAAAAGGAAAACAAAAATGCTGAAAGGTATAAAAATGAAAGAAGAGAGAGATGGAAAACCATCCATATTCACAATTTAGCCAATGCATTCCAGATCCTTTGTTCCTCCAAAGAATCTGCTTTTATGTTCAAGAATCCTACCTCACTAGCAAGGACAACAATGCTAGTAGCCCTGCAAAGAGGGACATCAGCCTAGGGGCCAGAGAAAAAGCATGGGAATCCAGATGGGTTTTGAGAGATCCAAACGCCATTTAGTTTCAGACTCCCTCTAGAAATGGGGTCATCAGAGAAGGCATCTCAGAGGCTAACTTCACAGAACCCTCTTCCTGCCATGGCAGGGGGGTTGGAACTAGACGATCTTCAAGGTCCCTTCCAACTCAAACCATTCTATGATTCTGTGATTCTATGATTGCTGAAATAAAAAAAAAAAAAAATTTCCTTGGCATTTCTGACTAATACCTTATGTACCAACATATGTAAAAAAAAATTGCACTGTAATTTTCCTCCATCAAGGCAGGAAATGAGCAGTGCAACTTAATCATTCACTGATCGCTTAAGGCCTGGATGGATGGATTTGCTATTCATTTTTCTACGCAGGAACTATGCTGCCATCACTGAGCTGTCATATCTGAAAGTGTTGGTTCCCAAAGATGCATCCTCTTGCAAGATTACAGACTAGTCATCCAGAGGAAAGACTTTCTTATTCTGGAAGTGGAACACTGGAAGGTCGCCCTGCCCACGGCACAGGGGTTGGAACTACACGATCTTCAAGGTCCCTTCCAACTCTAGCCATTCTATGATTCTATGATTATAGTTAAACTGTTCCTAAACTCATGGGTAAGCAGGTATTCTGACAGTAATGTGCACTTACCAGCTGGCTTATATGCATGCAAGACTTAGACCATATTGGGTTTGCTTCCTCTGTTTGTCATCAAATGAAAAGTAATTATGTATAAGAATATTTCTCTGCGAACAACTCCATAAATTACCAAGAAAGATTCTTCAAGTAATTGAGGTTGGAACCCATAATTGAATTGAAAATGTTTCTCCCAATCTGTGATTCTTTGCAAGACAAGTGATATTATCTTTTCAACACGCTTGCTGGATTCAGCACTGTGCCTCTATAGTGCATTACTACATTTGGAAAAGCAGCTGGTGATGAACATGCAGCACTTCTTCAGTCTAATAATAAGTGTATAGAACCTAATGAGTTTGGCAAGCTTTTAACATTTTATTACTGGCAACTTGTTTTGCAATACTCGCGTAACTTAGCAATAACAAAGAAAACAAAACTGTCTGTTGCTCAAAATGTTTACAGAGGGAGGATTTCTTTGCATATCTGATAAAGGTAAGGCATAAATCAACCTCTTCCACTTACATTCCATGAGGTTTATCTTAAAAGCAAGTAACAGAATAAAATATACTGTGGGAAAGGTCTTTTTCACCAGAGAAAACAGTTTCACTCCTACATCAGACTCTTTCAAAGCAACCTACAAGTTCTCCATCCTAATGGCATATAATTAGGAGATTCTGGAAAAGTGATGCCAACTGTCCTTTGAGATTTTACTGGGTTCTCTCAGAGACCTTTGAAGCCACACTGCAGTTGGAAGATTGATGCAAGTGGTTACTGCTGTTCTGTAAATGTACTGTGAGACTCAGATGTCGATGCCTCATCATCCTTCTAAAGCAAGACTGTATTTCAGTTCCCTTCCTTACGTTTGTGGTGATTTCTGTCTCTCTGAGTTCAGGTGCTGAAGAATGCACAATAATAGTAGGGACAGTCGCTTAAAATGGCTGACTTGTAATTGTTTCTGGAGGTTCAGCCTTCCTCTGTTAACACTTTGTAACTCCTCTACTACTACTACTAAAGTGTAACAAAAACATTTCCCAGGTATACAGAGTTACTGCTGGGCATGAATAGTTTTCTAATGTGGGTTTAAATTGTTGAGGGCATGGTGTGCTCTTGTACTATCGAATGCTAAATTTTATTGAATTTCTACATGTCAAAAAGTTACATAAAAGACTTCAATTTGAGAGGCTCACGTTAAACAAAACACTGCCATGTCTGGCTCACCATTTCCCTCCACTAGACAATGCCCAGTGGGCTACTGAATGTAGGCACTGGAGGAGCCAAATGGCATTAAGTGTAAGATGTGTAACAGCTATATGTACGTCCTGATGTTCACAGGACAACTTTTTGATCAGCTAAGGTATTCTTTTTTCTTACTAACTTTACTACAGTTTTCTTCAATCTTTGATCAGGGAGAAGAAGTACAGACACTACAAAATCTGCTTTAAATTCAGACATTATTTTTTGTTAAAATATCCCAATAATGATGCTATATTCAAAAGAAGATAACAAGGCTAGTAATGGTGGAGGGAATAGCAGTGGTTTAAAAATAATTCTAAGACATGAAATTAAAGAACCATTCAAAGATTCAATACTGTATTCATGGCAAAAGAACAGGGAAACAAACTAGTGATTCAGTTTCTACAGAAGCTTTCTCACATTTAAATGCATGTCATTTTGCTAAAAAAAAAAAAAATCAAACATTTTATTGATATCTTTTCTTCCCAAGCAAAATCACTTGAATGGTTCACAACTTCATTTTGTCGTTTTTACACTTTTATTGTATCCTTTCAAAATGGAAACATAATGAAGATAAAACTTGCTTAGTTCACAATAATGCAGAAAGCATAATTAAGCTTTGTTATGGTTACAGAAAACTTTCATAACCATGAAAAAGTTATACCAAAATTATACACAAATTATACCAAAATGAATTGTTTTCTATTATAATACCGTGATGCTGTTGCTTGTAGTGGTGGCTTTTTTCTCTTGGTTAAGTCTCTCTGCTCTTACTATTGGGAAGCCACACTGCAAAGAACAACGCAAAGAAAAACACATCCGTGTTTAAAGTGACCCAGATGGCACCAGAACTGACAGATCATTGAGTTTCTGACATCCATACGTTATGTGATCTTACGAAGTTATTTACCAGAGGTGGTGGTATGAGGTTTTTTTCAAATTAGACATCAGCTTTCCTAAGCAGGCACCTGTTCTGTAATTAGATAAACATGGGTCTTAGTAGATACCTGCAGGAATTTTTGTTGGGAAGCAAATTTGTTTTCCGTAAGTGCTAAAATATGAAGGCTTAACATTCTTCTTTCCTGTGAGCATTTTAGTCTGGCAAAAGCCCAGTCAATGCAAGAGAACTCAGGAAGCAACACAAAGACAGCTGAAATAGGTTAATTTAACATTCACATCCATATTTATGGAAAGCATTTTGCACTATTCACCCTTCTTTTGTCACTAAGCTTAACCAATTGATGTTAATAAATCATAGTATACTTTGGGACTGTGGAAGGCCAAAATATTGTCTTGTTATTACTGCCACTTAATAATTTTCTATGGCTCTCAAGAGTCAGCTGATTTGACTTTTATTTTAAATGTAAGTTCTGACCCGACACATGGTGCAAACTTTCCCATTCTTAGTTCAAATTAAGAAAGTAAGATTATGAAAAAATAACTTGTTGAAAAGCATCCCATATATTTATGCATGTATTTATGGTATACATATTCTCTCAATGAACATCTACAGATAAGAACAAAAATGTAGGAAAGAAAAAAAGTGTCATTTATTGAACTAAAGGTTTTCCAATACATTTACATAAATAAGGCACAAAGATGGGCTTTTTTTCTCCTCAGAATTTTACTTCTGTAACACTAGCCAATTTGACACAGATACTTAGTGTTTAAAATAAACCAAAGAAAACTAGAAGGGGATACTACGTGTTTTGCCTTTAGTTAAACCATTCCTGCTGAACCCTGTGCTAAACTGTTTTAAAAGGAAACATTTTGATTTTTCATTTTAAATATGCACTAAAAAAAATCGCATATTTTTAATTGTATTTTGAATAGAAAACTACTTTAACTTCAGTTCCAATTTCCTTGCCTATCCTAATACCACGACCCCCCTCAAGTGCTCTTCTCACATAAAAAAACCCACATGGCTGCCTACCAACTACCTCTGCATGTTTTCAGACCTCCTTCATAGGGGATTTACTCAAATATGCAAGAATCTTTCTGCTGTCCTCCATGGTCAAATTTTCTCTAGGACACGTCAGAGAGTAAGTAAATATGTAGTTAAAGCTCAGGGTTTAAACTGTTCCTTCACTTATCTTATAAAATGTTTAATAAAATACTATTGCAGACACTGAGAAAAAAATTGCAGAGGTTCATCACAACTAAGTCTAGCCAACCCATATGTCAATAATGGACAAGAAATGATTCTTCCCAGTGTTTGCCAATCAATCCCCTGCAACTTAGTTCATCAGCCATTCAAAGATAAAGGCTTTTGTTAAAGCCCATGAAAAAGCAGTTTGCTTTGTTCCATTTTCATCATACCCCAAAATGACTTGGCTTGACTCATTATTTCTCTTTCAACTAGAAGGGGAGAGAGTCTGAAAAAGTAAACAATGATTGAAAGAGTAGTTAGAATGCAAGAGGACTGTAAACTTAACTGCAGAATCTTGCCACTTGCTCTTGCCATTGTAAACAAATTTATAAGACAGAACTTTTAGGCAAATAATTGCCCTGATGTCCGTGAATCTTCTTAGTTTTAAGTTCCAATGTACTCCAGCATTTTTCTGAAGGAAGATCTGAGTTACCATATGCAATGTATACATTACATTTCTTAAACATGAATTGTACAAAAATGCACATTTGTGAAAAGCAATTAACATTTTACACCATTAGTAAATTCAAATTAATTTTTAGAATTCTCCCAAGCATTAAATTATATTTTATCTAATTACTGTCTTTATTATTTATATAAACTAATTTTCATTTCCTTGAATACAGTCACAAAGATATTCAAGGTCAATGACTTGTTTTATGTTCCCTGATAGAATATTAAAAAATTACTGCACAGCCTAGAGTGTCTTGCTCTTCAGCAAAAAGACAATGTTCAGAAACATGCACAATTATTATTCCTATCACCTGGAAGGTCCCTGGCTTCCTCCCCTTTTCTTTTTTGAACAGAATTATACATATTATACAACATATTTAGGAGACGGATTGCACCGGCTATTTGGTCAGTCCCCGGGGACTCTCTTGTCCCCAGGAGGGATGAAAACAATCCCCTGTAATATTTAAGCGCAAGTATTTTTTCAACACAGTTTTTGTAAACAAAGGGGTATAGAGAAGTTCAAGACCTGGCTGAGAAACAGGAAGCCAATAGGCCCTAGAGGAAAAAAACACCACACTGCAAGTCAAAAGACACAGACTTTGGTCTTGGATCATCTTTTGGTGTAATGGGTGCTCTAGAGTAGTCATTTGACTGTCTCCATTTCACCATCATAAAATGTGAATAATATTGATGTCTTTAAGATGACTGAAGATATAATACATGATGGAAGAGAAAAGCATTCTCATGCTCTTTCTGTTGTGCCTTTAAAAGCTACGCATTTGAAATAGTTTCAGTTAACTCCTCTAAAAGGAAGCAAGTTTTCCCGAAGAGTTGGTGTGAGGCTTCAGGTGTGAGGCTAGTCCTTGCAGGACTAGACGTTAAATCTACAAGTAAAAATTGCAGAATAGGTTCAGTTTCAGATGGCATGATTCTGCAAACACTAGATTCCCTATTTAGCTCCACACCTCTGCAGCAGCCAATAGGCATCAAGTGGAACACTCCTGTTCAGCAGATGTCTAAGTATTTACAAGACACAGGTTCTTAGCCTGCAAAGCAATTTGTTTTAAGAACAAAGTAACAATTTTGTTTTCTACTCATTTATCACTTTTCTTCAGTACTGGGAATTAACAGAACTTGATAGTCGTGGTCTTTCCTTGCTGCAACCCTATTATGTTTTACCTGTTTAAATCCACTGAATTTCATATTAAATTATTACTGTATAATGCTGCTTCCTTAACAGAGTTATATTTTACAGAATAAGTTAAATATTAATTCATGGCCTAATCTTTTAATTTTAATTCACTTAAAAGTTCAAATTTAGTCTCCAAAATACAGTCATTTTATCAAACACGTACAATTTCTGCACATCAACCACTAATATAATGTAGGAGTTATTTGAAAATATGCATTTTTTCCCAGTGTAATTTTCAAATGACACTAGCACATTTTGACTAATACCTAAGAAGCATGGAAGTATTATACATATACATTCAGAAATGAGAAAATGTAATTTAATGACTGTATTACTTCAGGCTTCATTCATCAGCCATTTCTGGCTATCATAATTGACATTCTTACCTTGGCATTTATTTGGCCAAGGACAAGAGTGCTAATTCTAAGTCCCTTTGACAGGAGGTGTCTGAAAAATAGGAAGAAAGAATATTTCCCAGTAGATTTGGTGATAAAAATATCTGACATTATTCCATTCTTAATTGGAGGACATCAATATGTTTGGTATTCTAGGTCACAATGATAGAATTTCCCAACTAAGAGGAGGAGAGAAATGCCATAGATGTTTACATTCTATGTAAATCTCACAAAGAAAAGGAAGTTGTGAATCTATTAAGAAGCTTACATGCATAATTCTCTTCAGATAAAATTTATAAAGCTATAGCACTGTGTTGTAAAGGGCCTGTAAGCAGAAAGGTTTTAAGCCCATAGCTCTGAATGTGACGTAAGGTTAGAACGCAATGGATACATCAGTCAAGAAAGCTAAGAAAGAAAGGAAGCAATGTAACTTCCTGAAGTACTGCACAAATCAGAAAACAAAGAAAAGGATGCTCACCTTTCCTATAAATATTCTAAACATCTTTTATGATACTGAAAATAAAGATCTGCAATGGAGGAAGAAGAAAGTAAAGTGAGTTCTTTAACTCCCTCCTTTAGGAGAAGCAGAATTTCTCTGGGGCCTTTAAAGCCATTCTAGAAAACAGAAAGAAATTGTGAATGCAGAAGAAGTTCTGTAAGTTGACCAACCTTTGGATGAAGAGGATTTGCAGGCGCCAGCTGCTAGGCTGGTTAAATTACTACCATACCTTTAGGTCTTGATGGAAAGCTGGTGTCCCCAAAATTTTCTCTACTTTATCCACCCACATTAATTGTTGTAGTAAAAGACCTTGCCTGTAAACCTTGGCTGCCCATAGGAGACTAGATACACTATGCAGATTAGACCCATGCTATGCCTTATCAAGGGCAGTTTCCTACTGGTCACCTTGATGGAAGGGATGCAGACTGGATTCATGCTCAACACAAATGACCATATTCTGAAAAACATTCCTGAAAGGAGTAGTGATAATAGTTAGCTTTTTAATCCTTTTTTAGTAAATGCGTTACCAACATTCCAAGTACATGTTTTAACTCTAAATTTGATAGAGCAGAATAAAGTTCTACCTCTATTTCTATTTAGAGCTGTTTTGGAAGAGAGTATGGTATTTTTGGTAAATTAAGTTAACTGTGTGAAATATCATATGATTGTGCCCTCTCATTGCCTGGAGCTTCCAGCTACCATTGATCTTGAATTGCAATTATTGCAGGAATGTTGGGTTAGCTATTCATACCAGAATTATGCTGTAAACTCCTGCTTTAGTCATCTAACCGCTGACTTCAGCAGTTTTGAGCCAGTACTTTGGACATCAATGACACTGAAAGGGACTCAGCTTTCTCTTTTAATGTACTTTTGGAATGGAAGAGTCAATAATATAAACAAACTGCTCATTAAAAACCTCAAGTACACCCATCATGTTAAGGTCATTACAAAGCAGCAGTCAAATATATTGACCTAATATCTGAGCACTCCAATATCCCATTTACAAAGCAATGCATAGACTTAGGAACAGAAATATTAATAGGACCATAGAATAGTTAGATTTGTATAGGTCAAAAGAGGCTATTAGGATTTTGCATACTCATGAGCCCTCCCTTCTTTGTGAATGTGGAATGTGTGACTTTGACGAGTTTGCCTACATAGACACGTCTGCAAGATCACAGCTTAAAATAACTTCTGGCAACTGAAAGGCTTTTCCTGCACTGAGACCCACTGCTGGAACAGAAACTCAATAGATACATAGATGCTGAACATCAATGGCTGTATTATGCAAAGGCGCTGCTTACATTATATAAACATGCTCTGTTGTCAACCTCTTTGTAAACACAAATACCTTCTTAGCCCTGTAAGCTTTAAGTTTCCACAACTTATTGGTAATAAAACTTTCTTTGGTAGGTAATATGTGCCCCACCAACATAGAGAAAGAACAGGACAACTTTTATAAATAAGCAGATGTTCATTTTTTATTTCTCTCCTGCCAAAAACTGATTTACTGTAAATTCCCTCCATCTGGCAGGAAGCTAATCTGAATATGAATCAACCTATTCAAAAATAACCTCAAAAATTTTAGGCATTCATAACAGGTTTTTTTCTGTACAATACCATTTTTCAGTCATTCTACTCAGACAAGCAAGCTTTTCAAAGCAAATCAAGCAGAAATATTTTGAGAGGATTCTGCAACTTACATTTTTCATGAATTCTATCACAGTAGTACCAACTTATTTTGATTTTTCTGCAGTCCCTAAATAAATATTTTCAGGGTAGTAAAGCAGAGTATTCCAAAAATTAGGAGGTAGTAATAATTGTCTATATACCGTGTACATAAAATAATGTGTAGTAAAACTATTTTAAAACCTCATTTTAAATATCAGGTTTATAGTTTTGGTCCCTCTTTTTCAAATGCTCTCTTCCATCACTGAAATAGAAAGACATACATACACTCACTTTAATAAGTGCAGTTCAGGAATACCATCCACGACAAAATAATGCTATAACTAAAGCTTAGCTGACAGTTCTGTGTAAGTATAGGTTACACTTGTATATGCTCAGCAGGAATACCTTGTCTACGGAATCTGAGAATGATGAATAGATGCTGCCTAATGAGAAAACAGAGAAGTGACCTAGTACAACATCCTCTCCTAATTATCTGTAAAAACACAGTATCTTTTCCTGGTCAGTTACTGCAGGTAATTAGAAAAACAAAAATACGTTTCTTGTTGGAAAGAACTTAAAATCAGGGTAAAACACCTCTATTATTTAAACACATACATGTTACAGATATGTGCTCAATATTCACTAAAGGTTTAACGAAATTTATAAACCTTCACATTCAGGCTTTTAGCCTCCTATTCAGGAAAATGCTAAAGGTACAGTCCATTCTGAATTTTGAAAAGCATGTGTTTAAATTTTAATAGTTTAACTACTTGTCCTTAAAGTTGAGCATCTGCTTAAGCACACTGGAGTAGCAAGACTAAAGCACTCGGCGTCAAATTGAGAGCTTGGGGGGAATATTTGAAGGGCAGAAGAGAAATGTATTCCTAAGGACTGAGAAGTACATACCATTCCAGACAGAAACAGCAACATAAGCAAGAAGAAAAAAAAAAAAGGACTTGAAAGGCAAGAAGCATTGTAGAACCCAAATGAGCAACAAAAGGGAAATGCAGATGTAATGAACAGCACTCTTAAAGGGAGCTGCAGTATTGTGTGGGAGGAATATGATCACAGCAGGAATAAAGAGACACATAAATGAGAGTGGTTTTACTGAAGGACGGAAGCATGGGAGGTGATGCCTTTCCATTATCCTGAGCCAGTGATATGGGCTCATATCATACGGCTGCGCAAAAAGAAGCACTGCTGAATCTTCCAACAAAATGTCAGAAGTGTTGGTAACAGAGGGACCAGTGACAAGGTGATCACAGAACTAAAAAACATCACAAAATGTTTTTACTATATAGATTGGAAACTAAGTGCTTAAGAGGACCCAGAAATAACAGGGGTTTAAAGAATTATATATAAAATAACCTCCCTAGTATGCACAGTGGAAGCTACAGCAGTTGAGACCAGGATGCTTAGGTACCTGTTTCTGTCACCCAGCAGAAAGAGTCATACAAGAGGCTGAGAGATTCTCTAGGTAATTAGGGTACTCCTGCTTTGAAAGGCACTTGCATTTCAAAGTGGCCGGTATAAGCACAAGAGTGGAGGAAATTATTTTGCTCAGTTGGTTTTTAGCTCCAACTTAAAGAAGTCATTTTTACAGAATTGGGTGAATGCGTACTTAGTGCATTTCAGAAAAAGCAAAAGAAAAGAGACCAGAGCGCTCAAACAATCTTCTGTTTAGAAGGCTTAAACAGCCAATGTTATAAAATCCGTCCTGTGACAATCCTTCCATGACTCTCGTTTTTCTCACACATTTTGTGATATGCCTCAAAGGCCCCTACATTCCTTCCTCCCAGACCATATTCTCATTTGAGGAAATGTTTTATCATCCTAGAGCTGCAAAGAGGCATTTTCACCCTAGTGTCCCTATCCCTGTAAAGACAGAGCTGGATCTCCTACTATCCAGAAAGATGAGCAGAGCACACAGCGCAGCTGTCAGATAGCTACGAACACAACTAGCTCTAATCAGAACTTCAAAGTTTCACGATGGACTTTCCAGGCTAATGAAGGGATTAAATGGCTCCTATATTTGCCTATTCTTTTTGTTCAGGGCAGTTCTCACTCTGACCTGCTCGTGATTTCCATGAGAAACACAGAATTTGCATTTTCTCGCTCCACAGTTTCATCAGTTATTCACCTGATTCACCTGTAGCCTTGAACTATTTTGTGAACTAAAATCTAATCAACTAAAAGCACATTTGCAGAATCTAAACCAAAACGCCCCACCCATTAAATAGTGGCAAATGACAAAGTAGAACCCCCTCTCCCATTAGTAACTGTATGCAATTAAAAGATATATACTACAAAATCCCTGATGAACTATATAAAGCAGACACATTTTCATTTAATTATTTTATTGGTGTAATATACCGTTGATTAGAAGTACTTTACAAATCACTGCACTTCACCTAGAGGTTTTATGTGTGCAAAATGAATTAATTACTTATTAGCTTTTCATGTATTTTAAGACATTACAGAACTTTGGATGAAAATTCAGGGATAAGCTAATTTAAATTGCAAACCCTATCATAACTCAAGAAACTCCTTGAAATATAACATAGGTTCTGATTGTTCAAATGAAAGTATTGCATAAAGGCATGAGCCCAACAGCCATATTGGCTGTTCCTTTCATGATTTTATTGGCCTTAGACGATACCCTGAAAAAATGAAGACTCTCCTTGGATTAGACATTCAGTAGTTTAGATTGGATAGCATGTTTCACTAAAAAAGCAGAAAGGTGTGAATAGAAACCAGATATTGTAACATTGTCTAGTTATCCTGTCTCCATAAGGAAAATACAAATCAGATTTTAATATAAACTTTACAGCAAAAGGATATTGTTAAGTTTTTTAATTCATATTAATATCTTTAATGATGTAATCACAATTCATATATAAGCTTTATCCCAAAAATTTTAATCTGCAAACCAATCTTTCTTGTAAAATAGAACTGGTACATTCAATCTGCTTGCATATTTACCCAATTTAAAGACTGCTCTATCCAGCTAAAAGTAATATCAAAATTTTAAACAGCTAGATGCAGCTCTGGTCACATCAAACTACAAACACCATGAAGCAGATGTGGGTTATTTATTCTAGAATGTAATTCAACACAGAATTATATTTACATAGTATAACACACTATCTGCTTGTTTTTTTCCTATACATTTTCTGTGTATTTTCAAGGAGAATGCTAGCTGAGTTATCCTTGCTCTTCTCTTAGTCCTTGAACACCTTCAATTTTCCCAGTTGCACTATAAGACCTCTGAATTGCTGCCAACAATTTATGAAACAGTGGAATATTAAACACTTGCTGATTTTGATTAAATTCCTCACTAGCAAGAGTACAAACATCGTAATCACATTTAAATATGCCATGTTTGAAAAACACCAGTCACTCCAAGACAATACCTCTCTCTGAAACAGCTAAAAGAAGAGTTTAGTTCTAATAGTCAACACCTTGAAAAAGAAAGAGCAGTAATGCACCAGGACACTGGGAGATGGAGCTTTGTTCATAAAGTCTATTCCCACAGCTGCTGTGTATGCTGAAGAAGTTACCCTTCCCACCCTATGCCAAGACCCATCATTACCTTCAGCCGGCAGAGCTGCTTATATAGGCACCATCTAACACACATCAGTCATAGTCAGCGATGTTAACATGAGCTACGCCAGCCAACATCAGGATTCACACAGAGGAGGCTAACAAAGGGCATTCTAAGTGAAACTGAAATTCAGCATTTCCCTGGAATATTGACTTCCTGCTAAAAGGAGCAACATCACATTGAAACACTTACATTTGTAAATACTAAAATGATGTTTGGAATTTACAAATCTGCTGCCTTGTGTTCCCATTCTCTTTGAAAGACCAGACTCCTTGGTAAACTATACATCTTGCATATAGGCATTCAAGTAAGGTTCTCCTTTCCCAAAGAAGAGTGACTGTAATGCACATGTTGACCAATAGGCCTACAATAAAAGAACTGACCAGAGGGACTCTCAAATTGCTCCTCTTCTACAAGATACAAGCAATGATGTCAAAATAAGCATCTAGTTTTCAGTGTGTGTGTGTGTACATATATATGTGTGTGTGTATATATATGTATATATATAAACCAAAGCTAATTAGAATGTTTTAAAATAGTGAGTTTTCATTACTGCTTTAAAATTTTCCTTCCAGGAAGAAAATTACATCAGCTCTTATCGCGGCTAATACATCAATTCTCCCATTATTTGCTGTACAGGAAGAGGTGCACAACCTCAGACAGGTCAGATGGGATGGTTACACTTTGTTAAACTGCATGACATTTCTTTGGATTCAGTCACTGGTCATTCTTTCCTATTTAATTCTAAGTATTTACTGGTCAAATTCTGCCTCATCATTTCACAGAATGCACATACAGTCTCTTTCATGCTTTTCATCCAGCTTCTACAGAATGACGTGGAAACTCCAAATACAAATTCTGATACACTAATATCCCTTAGGAGTTTGGAAGATAATTTAAGGTGACATATTCAGTGGGTATAGCAACGAACAAAAAGAATGAGAGGGGAAGCAGGTCAGGATAATGGTCAAAGAAGCACATGTTACACAGCCCAGCTATGCACACAATTGAATGTTAGTATTTGTAAAGGCAAATTTAAACTAGGAACTTGAAATAATAAAGGCCTTAAGATTTGGTCCTGTGTGATCAATTGCAGAATGTTTAATAACATACATTACTAATGATAATTATACAGTTTTGTGTACTTTGGAAGAAGCATAATCATTCAGTGTGGGTCTTCAGGCAATGTAATTGATTGTCCTTATCCAAGAAATCATGTCTCTATTCCTCAGTATTCCTCACAATACACTGTAACTGCGCCACAATTTTTTCTGCCTCTCTCAGTTTCTGTAACTAAAAGCTCTAGCTCTTCACCTGACCCACTAAAACACAGGGACGAAATTTGAGTCCCATCAACACCTAAATAATAGATGAAGTTTATTTTGAGCAATACTATTATGAATATCTCGACAAGCCAGAACGTAAGTTTACAATCAGGATGAGATTCAGAAGCCCAGAAACCTCCCTTATAAATCCCTTCTATAAGTGAGAGAACACCTGATGCTCTGGAAAAAAAGTATTTCAGAAGCCTTTCCATGGCAAGGCAGGACTTTACTGGCACATGAAGGAGATCGTATAGCATCTGTGCTGTGTATAGGTGTCTGTGACAGAAGGAAACAATCAAGAGCCCTCAAAGCTTTTCTTCCCTACTAAGACACATCTAGGACTAGAAGAAACACAAAGATTTTTTACTGTAAGAATAGCTCTAATAGCTGGAATTGTAACTAGTTTCTGCATGTAATGGTATGATTTGCAAGAACTACTATGATAAATCCAACAAATTGCCCATAGCTTTGCAAACAGACCTGGTCTTAAAAGTGTGGCAGATTTTCTTCAGCTTCAGTACAGATTCCTCTCTTTACGAAGACTGGAATTCTAGTGAAGTGGGCATGAGATGTATTTAAAATAGGAAAAATTCAGATCAAATTATTTAATTATGTATTTTCTTCATTTTCATTAAATCTCATTTTCTAAGCAGATCTCGCTTTTTATGAAAGTGTAAAAAAACTTGCTGCAACATTAAAAAATGTAACAGATACCTAATCTGGGGCTTTTGTTTGGACAAATGGACAGATTCAAGCATAGTTAGAGAGATATTAAAAGTTGTTTTATCCCCTTGAAGAACTGTAATTGAAAGGCCTAAAGGAACATTTTAACGTCATTTAGAAAAAATCCCAAAGTAAAAAGTGGATGCACACAGAAAAGTGAAAGAACCAAAATAAAAAGCACTTCTTAACAATCATGGCAAAACCCCCAAACTTTCATTTTCAAAATCTTGTGTTACTTTTAATAATGTTAGGTAAACACATATCAGACACGAGTCTAATGTTCCAATTAACACTGTCCTAAGTAACAAAATTTAGGAGGAAATGCACTTTTATAGCACCCAGAAACGACTACTGATGTGATTAGTCTCTAGCTGTTGGGTAACTGTTGTATCTAGCACTATGGAGAAAAAGTCATTGCAGATAATGACGTATTTCTACCATTAGAGCACCTCATAGTTACGCTTCACCATGGCTGTATTGCCAGTATTCTGATTAAAAATAAGTGAAATATCTTGCAATTACACTGTGTTTTCTTTGCAATTACGCCAGACATGCTTTGCAATGCATTTAAATAGACTGTGTTGCAGTTGCTCTTGAAAATACAAGTAAAGAAACTAATAAAGAAAACAAGATTTTCTCTTGCAAATACATGAAGAGACAGAAATGACAAGTATTTGACATAAAAGCAGAATAATTTTATCTTATGTTGATCTTAAATAACATAGGTAGATCTGTAGAAGGGGGAAAAACATACATTCATTAGGTTAGCTTTTATAAAGTGTGACTGAATTTAACTGAAGTCATCAAGAGCTCACCCTGAGCATTCCCTATCCAAAATTATCTTTTCTTTCCTCATATGCATCCATAATATAGATTAGCTCCTGATAGGATTAAAATACCCCTCGGGCATAAAGAGCCTAATGTCACTCCAAGTCATTTCCCTCACCTGGGTCAGTTTCAGAATTTTCTCCTCACGCAGAATTCTGGCTGATTTTTAAATGCTAGCTTTTTCTCAGAGGTGTCTGTGGAGGTTCATTAACTCTTTCAGATGATGTGAACCATTCACATTCGGAAAACTCAAAATGTACATTCCGTGTATCTACCTGGCATTTCTTTTATGCACTTGATCTGTGCATACATTCCTATTATCATGTTAATCCACCAGCATACAGTCCAAGTGAAATCTTGAGCTGTACTCAAACAAAATTATTAGCAATATTTTCCAAATACTACTAAATATCACAGCTTCGTAGGTCCAGGCTTGCAAGAGCAAGTTTGTTTCTGGGGGAAAAAAAAAAAAACTAAACAAGTCAACAGACAATGAATACTGAAATCTAATTATTCACTATATGCATGTATTTAAATTGGAAATACGCTCTATCACATGAATTACAAGTGTTTTTCTTCCTGATCATAGCTTGTCCCACCCTAGCGTGGGAAGATGGATCACTTATGTTTAAATCTTCCAAATGAAGCAGTGTCCAACAGCTTGCTATCAGTACATCTGTAACATTGTTTAGAATAAAAAAATGCACAATTTTCAGAACTGCACTGAAACAGAATATATAATGCAGAGTTTAGAGAGAAATTGCAGGTAGAAGTCTCACAGGAGAATGAAGAAAATAACTGGACTGTGGAAGAGCAAAACTAATAATAACGAGCAACTTTACATACGTCTGGAGTTAGGTGAAGATTTATGTTAAATTGTATGGCTGTGTTATTTCTCCTGCGAGGGAGAAGAGTTATGAATGCTTTATTGTTTTGCTACATAAACCATATCTGTGACTTTAATATTCAATGCTGAAATGTAGCATCAGTTAAATGGTCCATAGAGATAAAGAAACATATATCTGCTTCTTTCCCACTATAGAGAGGACAATCAGAACACACAGTGAAAAGGGGCCAATTGAATCAGTAATAGGAACAGAGAAGGCTGAGGCTCCTTACCGAAATAAAGCTTTTCAGGAGAAAGACTCACGTAACATCACAGAGATAACGGCATGAGCCAGGAAGGGTAGTTCATGATTCTCAGTACTCTATACCCCAGTAGCCCTGGGACCACTGTACATAGACATAAATTTAAACAGCCTAAGAGATACTTTAAGTTGCTAAAACACATAAAATGACATCTGCTAGAAGAGTGGATGAGCAGCAACCTCTTTTAGTTTCATCCATGCAGATCCCAGAATGAGGGAACGCGGCCTAGGAGTCTCCAGACCAGCAGGTAAACCTGTTCCACACAGGGAAGGAAATCTGCACCGATCTTCCTGTGCCAGACACACTGGGTTTACTGACAGACTCTGCTGGCAGGAGAGGAGCAGATGCTGCATTCTGGTAGTCTGGCAGGAACATAGGGCTCTGTCCGTAGCGCTGGGAATTGATTAGCTATATAGGAAAGACACTGTTACATAGCAAATACCAGAAATATGTTCCATGCAGGCAGCTGGCATCATTAATTTATACTCTTTTATGAACTCTAGAAAAACAGGGTACCAGGGTGACTTAAGCAGTAAAATGGCTGCCATCCATTTAATTTTCATGCCCACGTTTCCACATAAACTGCTGCGCTTTGGCCACTCATTTTTTCATTTTGATGTCATCTCTTCTACAGTGCTGAATTCCACGCTGGCTTACAAGCTTGCTCCTTTGGCTGATCAGTGTACTCAGGATGCAGGGATCTAACTGCACAGATAGTCAGCCAGGATTGCATGTTAAGGATATTTCAACACTGTGCAAGGATGCACCATGCTATGATATCTCAGCTAATCCTAACACAAACCTCACTCCAGAACCGGAGTCATAACACTATCAGGATGGCACTGCCCTGGGGTAGCACTTTGGGTATACTGGAGACAGTACGCTGATTCCAGGATCGAAGCCAGTGTCTCTGCATGAAAACGGACTTTGCTATGTAGACCTGGCAGCTCTCCCAGGGTTAGCTTAAGAATGAATCTAAGGGTGCACCTAGTGTAGACATCCCCAAATTGATGGCAAGTCTATCAGCATCACCAAGCTATGCTACATCTTGCTGATTTATCCTACCAGCACTACAGTAGGTAAGTCACTCTGCTGAATCAACTCCACCCAATCAGACAAACCCTCTGAAAGTGGTAAATTCTGGCAAAATTAGGTATTGTGGGTAGAATACCTGAATGTGTAACTTCATGAAGTTACCTCACCCTGATGTCAGGTATATTTTACTGAAATAACTTCTATTTGTGCAACACTTCTACACATATCATAGAATAATAGAAAAATACAGTGTTTTACCTTAAAGCCAGTACATAAAATACATGCAGAGAAGAATAAAAAAAATTTTTTGCAGAGATATTTACCCTTTTTACTTATTATTTTGAGTAAAATAGTGCTTCATTTCTCCTTACAACTTCTACAATTGGCTTTTTCCTCACATTCTCCATGAGGTATTTAATGATCTTTTGGTTGTTCTTTGGTTGTAAATGGTTGTTCCAAGGCTAAGAAACACACAATTTGCTATAGCCATATCTGCCTCAAAAGCAGATACAAAAATCAAGAATGCCCTTTTTGGGGGTTTATCACTAGCGTGAATCTTTGTGATTTTTTTAAGGGGGGTAGATAATCATCTCTGACTAGCAATATCAAGAGCGGACTGATTCAACTCTTTGAATTGAAATACTTCCTATCTATCATGTTTAGTCAGGCCCTTAAATCATTCCTTCTCAGCACCTTAATTATATTATTGAATTTTTCCTCCAAGGTAGATTTTTTTTTAAGCCCATATAAAAGTTCTTGTGGGTACAGGAGCTAAACCTATCTTGCTGCAGACCATACTTTCCTCTGGTCTCACCTAATGAGTTTTACTGGATCAATGTGGAACTTCCCCTGGAATCCCCCAATCTAAACCAAATTACCAAGTGTTCTCAAGACAACAGCATTGACAATCAAACACCAATTAACAACATTATATTGCTGCAAAAGAAAGAAGAATGTCTTTTCTATAAAACATTAATTAAAAGACAGACAACTGAAGCAAAATAGGTTGCCAAATATATTAATTTACTACGAAAAGGAAGGGAAATGTTATCCTTAGTACTTGGGTTAATGGAATGAAATAATGCATTTAAATTGAAACAGAAAGATTTATATTGAACATTAAGATAAGCTTTCCAAAGGTAAGGTTAGTAAATCACCAGACTAGAGTGGCTGGTCACAGTAGAATTTCTCCTACAGGTACTTTTAAGAACAACTTTAGTAAACATCTGTCAGGAATTATTTACATATCCACTGACTCTTCCCTGCAAATGAACGGAATAAATGGCCTTTCAGGACATATCCTAGCCCTTGTCCGTTTTTTTTAATCTTAGTAAATAGATTATAAATATTATTATTTTTAGAAATATAATACAAGGACTAGTTAAGCTGAGAGAACAAATTATTTTTTTTATCCAGAAAGGAATCCATCTAGGTTTTGATTAGTTTGTGATTTGGCCAACAAACAGTATCTTCTGCCTAAAACAAACCAACAAATAGAAATCACACATACAGCTGAGTCTGACTATCACTGAATTTACTTCATTAATAGGGGAATAGAAAGCTAACCAGACTTCTACTCAAACCTAACTACTTACTGAAAGCAAAATATTGAAAATTGTTATTTAGGGAAGGCTTGAGAAGTAATCATGCAGAACTCGTTGCTGTTCTTGGAACCCTTTATAAGTCCATCCTTTCATTAAATGAATTCTGAGAAGGTTTGTGCAGGCCTCAGAGCTTTTAGTGCTTTTGCATCTACCTTTACTACACAAGAAAAGTGGCAACTGATTTTGTTTGAGAGTGGAAATTAGGCCCGTTGCCTAGTATTCTTAGGTAGGAAGTCCTTGACCAGCAGGGTTTATACTGCAAATAAAACAAGGGCTGACAGCTTTCTGAACATCATTGTGGTTCTTATTCTTAGTTTCAGGCTGATTGTGCTGAAGGGTTTACAGTAATGCTTTCAGAGTCTGGCAATATTATTTTATCCTGATACAAATCCATTTACAATATTGCTGTCTGCTTTCCCCTACTCTGACTTATAAGAAGTCAAAACATTCAGTCTTTGTACAGATAAAGTCACAATAAATTAATCTGGATTTTGATGCTAGGATGGCCCACCAGAGCTAGCTCAATAACTACAGGAAATGTTCTTACAGCAAATTTAATCAAAAGGTCACCCAAATAAAAATTACTAAAACTCGTGTTTTATAAAAGGTGGTCCACATTGTCAGTTAATGAGAAATGATTCTTCGATTTTTCATACTACCTATCAGCAGCGACTGCCTAATCTGTTAAACAGCGCATTTCTCCAGGCGCTTACTGATGGCTCACAGGTGTGCAAGGAAATGAGCAAGTCCAGTGAGAACAGTGCAATACTGTCCATCACACCTTCAGCAGTTCCCTCCTTGGCATCACAGAGTGCAGCTCCAGTGAAAGAACTGAGGAGGACGCACACCCCTGGCCCACCAGCTGCTCACGTGCCTTCAGCAGACAGCCCAGCACCCTAGAACAACATTCAAAGATGTATGTCCTTCTTTCTTGCTCTTCCTTTTGAAACGTACAGAAGTAGATTTGGACTACTTCTTTACTTCACTGTCCTCATCTCATTGGGTTTATCCCTACTAATCCTTATTCTGCTCCCTCAGGAAGGCTCCTTCATTTTCATGTAGCGCAACAGCTTGAAGGTAGGTGGGGAGGGTCCATCTTTATAGCTCATGTGACAAAAGGAGAGGACACTGTAGGATGCTGTAACCACAATGCTGTGCGTCAAAGAGTTTGAAAAGCTCAGTGAAACAAAAAAGAAGATGATTGGTCTGTATAAGACACAAGATTACAGCCCATTTTAAAAGTGAATAGCTTGTATTAAAAGATGATAGCACAGTCTGAATGAATCAAGACTTTTCACATCTTCACCATTCCACTGCAAAATTTACAAAACGTAGCTTGCTGCAGCCCATGTTTTGGCGCTTTGAGTACACTGTTTTATGACCTTGGGCTGCACAGTTGTTACACATGACCGCCACTTTAATATTTTTCTCAGTTTGCATTGTTTCTCATATTATTGCTGTAGGCTGCTTTATGGCTGGGTTTAGGGACATATATCATGCAAAGAGAAAGAAAAAGATAGTGATAGGTCATGTTGATTTTCCACGTTGACTTTAGAGTGGAAATGATTATCTTTAGCAATTAAGTTTTTCTTCCAATAATGCATGGATGTCCCAGTGAGACAGAAAAAGTAGGTCAACTCATTATCCCAGCTGCACTGACTCAGCAGCACTCTAGCCATTTTCCTACAACTAAAATAGGCACTGCACAGAGAAACACATGCAAATTAGGGTACAAATATCAACATAGCTTAGGTCAGCAAAACCATATGGTGTTTAGATAAAACACATGCATATTCAGAAATGGCTGGTATCTTCAAGCAGTAAATAAAAACTCAAAGCACAGATAACTTAGTTTTGCAGTCCTTGCTTCCTTTTTCTATATTCTGAAGTGAACTCTGAGCTCCTGGAAGATTACGGACTGACAGCTCTGGATACCAAAGTGTTCCTGCTGCAGGCAGTGGCAACTTGAGCCTCGTTATGCTGTTCTGCCAGTTCTACCCGATTTGGAAAGATCACCTGTCTGGATCAGAAGGTATTTCAGTCTCTCTCATTGACCCACTGGCCTCTCAGTTGAAGCTGACACAGGACACTACAGTGGTAGCCTTTGAAATGGCAGCCACTGGGAAATGCAATGAGACCAACCATTCAAAGTGCCTTCAGCAGGATTTCACACTAGGTGTGAACAATGGCCCAATGGAAAGACACTAAATAACGATAGAAATTTAAATACCTAGAAGCCCTTCTCTTATTTTCTTAATGACTCTCTAAATAATCTTCTCAGGACTGTAATATTAACTCTTGAATTCCTCAATATAAAACCACATTTTGTTGCGCGGCTATCACTACTCCCAGTCTCAAAGGCAAGTTGGTATAAAGTCCATCAGAGCTAAGTTATTTCTTGTCACTCTGCAAGTCTGAAATCCTGTTCCTGGTTTTGTAGCATGCTAAGTGGTAGAAACACAAGAAAATTCCCTGTATTCCTTTGAGCTGTTTCATTGCACCTCTTCCATCAGGCATAAAACAAGACGCTCTTAACTTTTGTTAAGAGGTAACAATGTGGTTCTGGAAGGAACTCAGTTTTACTCTGGTCTGGTTGAAAAGCAACAAGTATGTCAGAGCACTGGGATAAATTTTGGAAAACATATGTCCCAGTCCTCAGTGTTGAGCTGTGAGTTAACTAAGCATTCTATAGCAGCTTAGAGCTGCAGTATCTAAATCCCTTAAATACCTCTGAAAACCACACCTGAGCTCCCAAAGGAATCTAATAATATATTCTATAAACAACCAAACTACAGGGAAAGTAGCTACTGAGATGGAGGGCAGGTATAATATGGTGTCTCTGAAACGTGGAGGTGCTCCCCTCTTTCTTCCGAAATTCCAGATGCAATTTCACTGTCTCATATAAAAAAGAATGAGAAGCTGTAACTTTTCATTGCTACATAACCACATCATCCCTCAGAGCTATTAAAAAAGACATTGCGTACTTCTACCGCTTTTAATTTCCACTTGTTATTGTTTTACTTCTCCATCTCAGTATCTTTTAAGTACAGTGAATCACATTGAATTTCTAGTGTTGATGAGCACAGTACTATAAAATTGTTTTGAAGACCAAGGAGCAGTTTTTCTTGTAGAAATATCATTAATCACTGAATGTAGGAGATAAGAGAACACCTATTAAAAGAGCCAAAACTTAACAAGCTATCCCAGCGAAGGTAGCTGTGTGGTTTCATTCAGTAAAACCAGAACATATCATTCAGTAACCATATCGTTTATTTTCCTGTAGACTGAAGAAATCTGTCAGACCCTGAGATGTGGCTCATAGGAAGAAACTGGGAGGAGTGCTTGATAAGCTGGTGACCTTGAGAAGCTGCAGTTCTGGCTTGACAGGAATCTCATGTTGGAATACAGACAAATGCAGAGCCCTGTGCTGAGGATGAAAAAAATCCATCAATACAGGCTGGGGACCAAACAGCTGTTGAGCAGTTCTGCAGAAAGGACCTAAGATCCTGTTGGAAAGTAAGCTGAACATGACTAACCACATATCAGGCTGTGCTACCAGAATATAATCAGCAGGTCTAGAAAAATGATTATTTGGCACTCATAAGACTACATCTGGAATACCATACCCATTTTTGGTCTTCCTAGTACAAGACAGACATTTATAAACTGAAGGGAGTCTAGCAAGTGGCTAAAAGATAGCTAAGGACTGAACGTCATTCCATAAATTAAAATATCCCAAGTAAGGTATAACTGAATTTTTGAAAGGTAAAATCCTGATACACTCATTGGCTTTAGCTACAGAAAATGGTTTGGCTTCAGATCTTCTGCTCAGAAAGCTGCTTCTCTGAAAATGGCAGAGAAAAAAAAATCAGTTCATACATTATATATGGCGTATCTGGATGGAGTACAAAGTAGGTTTGTTGCTTTGGAAAGTTGGAAGCCAAGAAAGTATTTAGGAAAAGGAAAGAGACTCTCCCATTACATGATCTGCTGTTCTAAAGGACTAATCTGAAAGAGCTCAAAAAACCAGAAAGAGCCAAGATGACAAATGCAGAGACTGAAAGGGAAAGGTGAAAGAATAAAAACTAAAAGAACGCGTCTTGAAGAAGAGATGAAGTTAGAGAACAACATGAACAATGCAAGAAGAGCTACTTCAGAATTCCACAACATTCAGCTGGGCATGCATATAAGTACTTTACATGTTATAAGGTACAAAATAGTAGCTTTCCAGGGAAGGATAAAATTTAAAAAAAAAAAAAAAAGAAAAAAAAAAGGCAAGCACAGTTAGTGGATATAAGTTAATTAACCATTTGCTTTATTTTGAGAGGTTTAGACAACTATTAAGGGCAAAAAAAAAAAATCTTTGAAAGCTGTTCTGTAGAACACTATCATTGTTAAGAAACATTTGTTACATACTGCCCTTTAAACAAGGTAGGGAAAATATTTACAAGATCTAAACTTTCTCTGTTGTTAGTAATTGAAATTTCATCTTGCGGAAAAGGTCCCTGTTAAGGAAATATTTTGTATGGGAGATAGCAGTGAAGAAATATCTATTTTTCCACATTCATCAGCAAACTTCCATTCACAGAAAAACACACCACTTATTGCTCAGAATAACAAGGAGACATTGTCCACATAAATATGCAGAGTCAGCTAGAGCAGTTAAGAAATATCAAAGAATGGATAACTGTAACGGAGTCATGCTTACTCATTCCCAGACAAGTTCAGAATTACTTTGACTGATGCGACATGTTTTTGCATGCCAAAAAACTGACACTGAGGTACTGAACAAGATGAAACTGAGGAGCAACCACTCTTTCTGACAGCACTAATGTATGTGGGATGGTAATTCTAGGACTGGTTCATCTTTTATCTCAACCACACTGCAATGCAAACACAGATGCTTCCGTATTTAGGTTTTTGTGTTTGTGTGGAGAATGAGAGTGAAAAAGTCACATTCCAGTCACCTAAATACTGAACTATTTCAGTGTTTCACTAGTAAGTCAACTGTTTCATCTGTAAGCAACTTTTCTTCTGTAACTCTCAGTTAAGCCCATCAACAAGCTTTAAGTCATTAAAGCCTGCGAAGAACCCACTAAACCATGTTCGTGCTAAGAAACGGTCATATTTCGTATTCTCACTCCTATATCATGAACAGGTCTTTTCAGGAAGAAAGCCTGTAACTGTGGCATGCCAGCTCTGAGACCCTTAAAATTAAGTACTTAAATATAGGATTTATTTCATTAACAAAACTATGAATGAAACATCATTTTTTCCCAAATCACACTGGATGTTGTGTCTTGGGTTTCATTTCCATTTTGCTTGAGCTCTGTTTAGAGACAGAGGAGAGGTATAGCCTTGATTCATTTTTTTGCTCTAGCCCAAGCCTGATAGGATTTTGCTGTACAGACAGTAGGGTCATTCAAGTGACAGAACGGGCATAGCGGAGCTAAACTTTACACATTCTTCACCGTAACCTTCCTTCTTTTATGCTAGGGAAAATTAAGGCAATCATCGCCAAGTGCAGTGACTTTACCTGGTGCTATTAGTGGAAATTCCCCATACAAAAAACCAATTCCTTGCTAAGTCTCAAACAAGTTTCAGGCACGCTTTACCTAAGCACTCAGCCCACACAAGCTCACCTTTTTACATGTTTTTTTAAAAGCTCATGAGAATGTCAGGCATAATTTTTAGTGCATTCTTTATCACCTTCCCTCTAGAGACATGTCAGGATTAAAAAGCATTCAAAGTGTTTTTTGTATATGCCGCTATACAACACATCTGTAATTTTGATATTTTAGGAAAATCATCCTTCAAAACAGCCACACAGATTTTGTTTTTCAGTATCATATTTTAGTAAGATTTTTTATGCAGAGCTATTCGGTTGCCATCAGTGCTTGCTATCAGGTTGGAAAAAAATGCAATTGTGTGTTCTATTTTACTTTTACAGGAAATCTAGTATATAAAATTAATTCCCCAATATTAACTTGACATTTTTAAAAATTATGCATGTATTATTAAGATTGACAAAAAAATTACAATTAATTTATAGTTTGACCCTATTCCCAATTTAAAAAGGGGATGCAAGAATTTCAGTATTAGATTGGCACTTGCTTGGCAGAATCCTATTCCTCCTAACAGCCAGTATCTTCAGCCAGATGCTTCAAAGAAAAGTGCAAGAAATGCTATCATGACAGATAAAGGTCAAACATCCTTACAAAAGGATTTTTAACCAGCAGCAGTAAGAATAACTGCTAGCAGCAGATTTCTAGCATGGTGCACAAAGGTTCACACATTTGATATTCTTTCTAGAAAACACAGGTATCATCTTGATTTAATTAATAAAAGTGGCTCTTTACTACTGACCTTGGTATAAGCAGAATTTGGCTCAGTTCCTGCTAGTTTAAGAAACCTTTTCCTTAAATATGGTCACAGGAAGATTAAATTGACAATATCATTTCAGTCCAGGGTATGAACACCGGTAATGGCTGCTGGCTGCAGCTGACTGCAGTCACGCATCCCTCCAGCAGAAACAGTTCTTGATGAATGCTTCTTCAGCAGCTCACCACGGTCACTTCTGTGAAGGGTCTTCTGATCATGGTGCATGCTACCATAATGAAAGTGTCTGTTTCCATTATATGCACCTATTCTCAAGATATTCCAGAGTTCAGAAGTTTTCTTCAGGCTACAGTTTAGGCTATCCTCACAGCCTATTTGGTACATATAAAAGCATGTCCCTTGCACTACTAAATACAATGCTAAGCCGTTCCTAACGGACTAGGATTCTACCTGCTCAGACTGACAGTTCACCCTACCGTGAAGAAAAATAGCTACTTGTGCATCTGATTGGTTGTTTCCCATTATTTGTACTAATACTTTCTCCTTAGCAAATCTTTTAAAAGGAAATTACTTCTTTACTGACACAGTGAAAGTTCTAAATATAGCAAGTTGGAAACTGAAAGAAGAAAGCAAGGAGTTTTTTCAGGATAACGTGGAAAACTAAAATTATGCCTCATTTATTAGCAAGGAAAGTATAAAATTATCTTTGCCAATTTACAACTATATGGATTTCAGTGTGATGGGTACCCATATTTCTGTTTTCTAGTACATTGGCCAATATGTCTGGTGGCAGTGGTACATTTTAAAGACCACCGGCAAACCAGAGCGGAGCTTACAAACGGACAGGAAACTGGGCTTCGGCTCATGCATGCATTTTCAGTACCCACTCAGCAAAAGCTTTGCATTAGTCAGTCATATGAAGGAGTTCAAATTTCAGCTAAAATCCCATCTCTCTTTGTACACCTGGAGGTATTAATCAACACTGATAGAAAAATAGGTCTGACACCAGCAGAAGTAGATTCTGTGTCCAAATAATTCAGTTATCGATTCAAGCCACCATTCACTATCATGAAAAGTTTAGCACTCAGAGAAAGGAAATAAGATGGGAGACAGATTTCATGACATTATGCCATTAACATCTTTTCAGGTTGTTTGACCCAGATATAGTATGCAAGTTACAGTTACAGTTCTCCAGGGATTAAGCTTAACTCTCTTTTCTAAAATCTTTTGTGATCCTCCTTTGAAGTAGCTGGGCAAATACAAGTTATGATGCATGGATTGAAAACGGTTCAACAGAAAAGTTATATTTTTATGTCTTCCATCTAACTAAAGTCTGCAGCTTTCTCCTCTTGACTTGAATGACTCATACATAAATAAGGTTACCAGGCAGAAAATCCATTTTAGAAAAGTGATCTGTAGGAGATAAGATACAACTGAAAAAAAAAAAAAAACAAGTCAGGACACAGAGATACGGAACAGAAACCTTACCTCTGACTCACATAATACCTGAATCTATACTGCAATCCTATGGAGACATTTATTTCACCAAAAAGCATAAGAAGCGTTCCTGATACTACTTGCCAGGTTGTAAACAATATAAAAAAAAATAGTGTACTTAGAGGAAACAACTCTGAAAAACTGCTGTTTATTTTACACCCATCCTCATAATGTACTCTTAATCCCAAATCCTGTTTATTCATGTTAAACAGAGTAACACAAATTGGCTAAACACCATGACTCAAAAATACAGAACAGAATTGTTGCAAGTCAAGACTGAGATAAACATGAGCAATGCTAGGGGTATAAGAATGAGCCAACTTCTGGCCCAGTCAGCACTCTTCCAGTTTGCATGTATTCTGTATATACTCGGATTGTACATATTGACCTGCATCACAGCAAAAGCATTAAATAAATAATTTTCCTATAATCTTTACGTGTGTTATATGCATTTATTATATCTAAATATGTAGTTGTGATAATGGGGTTAAAAATCTACATTAAAAACTTTTTTCAGTGTGAGATGAAGTAGAGATTGAAAGTAACAATAAAATGAAAGTATAAAAATAACATCCTTCTAGTTTGGAGGAGGTCCGTTGTTTTGCTTTGTTTTTCTTCAGTTTGTGTTCTATTTACATCCTTCTCTCCTTTTCACATTGGTTAGCTCTACTGTTTTTCCTAACTGTAAATAATTATTTGTAGAGGCTTAAAAACGTGCATCAAAATAGCTTCTACTTGGATAAATAACATAAGGTGAATTTAGTATTCTCCTAGAAATAAAAGTTATCATTTTGATATTGAAAAATCCTTAATTCTTTTTAAAATAAGGCTTCTGCTCTGACAAATTCACAAAAGCCACAAGGATGCCAAAGCTATGACTAAGCTTTAAAAAAATGGAAATATTCATGTCCATTCATGATGGAATATGCTCCCAATCAAATAGACAAAAAGTCCAACTCTGTTCAGTTTATCTATAATAATACTGTTCTTTTCATTTGTTAGGAAAGAAAGCACTCACACCTTTTGTAGTTCATTTTGTGAATGGCAAAAGAAACTATGCCCCTACGAAGTTATACAACATTGTAAAATTGCAAAAAGTGTAATTCATGGCTAGTTCCTTCCATCCATATGGCAGTCCTGCAGTGCTTTTAGAAACTTTTATGTATGCTATTAACCAAGTCTTAGATGTTATTTATAAGGAATAGCTGAATATCAAATACTGATTTTTAACTTGAAAACATTTAAAATATTCAAATAAAATATGTAAGCATATATTCCATTTAGAATTTCAATTTAATGCTAATTTGCATAATTCAGTTAAAGAAAAAAAATACAGTTTATTACAAAGCTTCATGATTAATTTCTAACCTCAGGCTTGCTAAGGATATCCAGACCAGGTGCTTGACCATTCAGAGCATCAAGTGAATGTTTAAGATTGTTTATCTAATCTGAAGGACACAATGGTATGTTCTGGAATCCTTCATTATTTAGACATTTATCTTACTTGGCATTCAAATGCACCCATGTAACTTTTTTTTTTAATATCTTTTCAAGCTTTTTAATTGTTCATATGAATTTCAAGAATAGCAATTCTTAATATTATTTTTCACAACAAAAACTTCGCTTTTCATAACAGGCCAAATGTCATGCATTCTATTTAACATGGCTGTTCCTGGGTTACATTTGGGCATGGTCACATTTATGGTGAAATCCATACAAATGCAAACTGTCAGACACCTGCAGTGTTGTTGTTTCAGTGTCGTTATTCAATTAATGTACTTTACTGCATAGGAACTATGACTCAAAGGACAGATGCTGACAGTGCCAAGCTCACAATTACACGTACCATTTGTCTATTTGCAGGTGATAGTGCATTCTGTTATTAAAAGCATATCAGATCAGGGACACAGCTATATTGTTGTGCCGTGCAGTAGATCACAAATACATTTATAAAGCTATTTCCAGCAGAACTAGTATGTTTACCCATCTGGTACACCTATAATATGCTATCTAAATTTGAACTGATGCTTCATCAATTTATTTTATACAAAATTATTTTCACAAATAAATTCTGTAAGGTTATGAATCCATGTGCTAACTTTAGATTTCCCACACTTTTCACATTTTAGCAGACATGGTCCAGTACTGCTGAAGATGGTAAAGACCAAAGAAAAAGATACAATGTTTAAAAATCAAATAAATTATTTTTTCAGGACGCATCTAGTCTTGTATTTCAATACTCAATATCTGTATAGAAACAATATTTCAGCTTTATGCCAGTGACTCAGAATAGAGGCAAGTGGGGTTTTTTTAAGGTTCATAAAGGTATAACTGAGACAAAATTTGACCCTTTTATCACAAACAATCAGCCCAGCCTGACTATGTAAATGCAACCAAGCAACAAAACACTTTATTACTTGGAAGTGCATGACTTTATCTCTTTGCAATTTGAAACTATTATGCTGACAAATACAACACAGTAGGGATCAGGCACCACTTGGAGATTAACATTTTTGAAGCCTATATATATCATAAAAAACCCAAACTACCAAATACAGTCAAACAGATGGATCCTGATCAGAGACTAGGAGAGGCTGAATGCAGCAAGTACTGAAGATTGATACCTACTTACAAAGAAGCAATCTGGGCACAGTGAACAGCAGGTTGCTACAGACATTTGGCATATTTATTGAAGCATTGAGGGAGTTCCACAATTCCATTAACTTATATACAGGACTATGTAAAAACCATAGTATATTAGGCTTCCCACACACATAGAAATCTTGAATTATAATGTCTAGCCTACGCATAATAAAATTTAAGTGAAACCTGTTTAATGTGGGATAATACACTGTCAGCATTGCAATTTAACAATACTTCTATTTTCAAAACTCCAGTGATGTTTACAGCTCAAAATGCCTGGTCCAGTTTTGTTCCCAATAGCAAAATCAACTACAAAACTCCCATGAACTTGGAGAGAAGCAAATCAGACACCGTTGTATCTGTTACAGTAAAGGTACAAAACTTTGACATAAAAATTCACGGTTCAATTGCCCTTCTGAAGAAAAACAATAGCTGAGAAGCAAAACATCTCTGCTGCTTCTTTAGAAATTTTTTACATGAAAACACATCATTTTATGTGAAAACACGTCATTGAAGAAAGCCTTGAGGTAAAGTTGAAAAATTAAGTAATAGTTATTAGGAGAAAACCAGAAAAAACTAACCATCTTCAAACTATTCGGCTGTGTTCAGAGGAACCTTCTTGCATCCATCATCAACTGCATCGGAAAAGACAGATTACATCCTTCAGCACATACCTAAAACACATTTGTCCTTCTACCTGCAATGGAGTTTAAAAGAATTTTTGTCACCTAATTAAGCATCTGCTGTGTTAGGTTTTTCTTTTCCTAAGCAAGCATCTTAATATCATTCTTGTCTGTTTCTCTGACATTCCCGTATCGTTCTACATCATCAACCTTTAGCTCTGAATTAATATTTTCCATCACAGCCTGATCTTGACTTGCCCTTTCTTTTTTTTTTTCTGAAGACAATCTAGTGTTCTAACTTGTAAACAGAACAGAAGTTTGCTCAAGTCTTACTTCCTTTCCTTGGACTGTTTTAATCTTGTTTGTTGTTGTTTGTTGTACTAAAATACCTGTCATGAGTCATGTTATTCTCTTTATTTGGGAAGAGTACATTACATACAAATCTAAAGTTTGACGGGGAAAAAAGAAAACAAATATTGGAATAGCAATATGACTTTTCAGAATCCTTTGGGTTTAGTGACTGTTTCCAATGCTATAAGACTGCACCAAGATCTTTTACCAACCGTTTCATTGGCAATGAAAGATAAAAATGGATATATTCAGTCAAAGTTTTAGCAGCATAAATGTATGTCATCACCTAAGAAGCATGCAAAATCTACAACCAATAAACCAGCAAAGGTTGACTTTCTTCTTAAACAACCTTTGAGGTTGACTTTCTTCTTAAAATTGCAGATCACATTCCCTTGAGATACTCATCTTTTCCCATGATGCACTCGGCTGACAGAACAAGAAGCTTAGTGCACAGAGATGCCACTGGGGTTGACAAGCAAATTCCCTCAGTATGCAGTGTTTACACAGTACAGTTTAGTAATAGCAGTTCACACAGTCTGTTGCCTTGGAACAGAATTACAATTAAGCCTTAAATCTTCAGCATTCAGATTAATTCTTATCACACAGGTCTTATACATTTTCCTGTGTAAGTCTGAAAATACACTTGTCACTAAAGAAAACAGCATACAACAGTTAACCAGCTTTGAAGATATTGTTTGTAAGATACCCAGGTACAATATTTCTAGGACATGAATATCTAGCATTTTCCTCATTAATTATGAAGTTTAAAAATCTCATCAGAATTTTAATGTCTTTCTGAAGTCCATTTCCCTCCTCTGACACATAAGTGTGGTAAGTATTAGCTGTAAGGACTTGGGAGCTCTGTTCAGTTTAGAAATATCCTCTGTGTTTTATCAAAAAGTATTTTCTAACCATTCATAAGTTTACAGCAAATACAATCTAAATCCAAGAGCTGTATATACTTATGAGCTTCTAAGTAATGCTTCAGAAAAGAAAACATGGAGGTAAAATGCCAAAGAGATCCTTTTGAGGCTGACACATTCAAGCAAGACCATGCCTTTCTCACACAGATCTAAAAGATAATTGTAGCATATCATCTAGCACAGAACAACCCCATGCTGCCTTTCTCCCCCTCTGTGTAGTCCAGCCAGTGGACCACTTGGAAGAATTTTTCCCAAGTAGTCACAGGCAAGGGCAGCTGTATGGCCTTAACATGGAGGATACATCTCTCTTTCTCCTTAGACTTTTCCCCTTACCATATGGGAAACAATCTCCTGTCTCTCCTTCATGTCACTACAATAATTAACATTTTTTAAAAGTTACAAATCAGGTGGGGGGAAAAAAAATCACCATATAAATTTGAACTCTTTATTGGACTCATTCTTTCTCAAATTGCATTTTATTAGCTCAGCAAAAAAGTCTCATGTTGCTTTACTACCCAAAATGCATTATACCAGTACCTCTGATCTTCAGCTTTTATTTTTAATTCTTTTCTGTAACATGCAGATCTTCATAAATATGTGTACACGTTTTCCATAAAACATGCATTACACTTACTGCATAGCAAGTAAATGTATAAGACCTGATGTTTCAAAAGAAGAAAAGAAGCAAACATAAATATTTTAGTAACGCTCTTACTGGTCTAACATAGGTTAAGTCTTCATGGATAAATCCCTCAGTTGTTACATTAAGCAAACAATATCATAGAATCATAGAATGGTTGGGACCTTTAAAGATCATTTAGTCCAACCCCCCTGCCATCAGCAGGGACATCTTTCACGAGATCAGGTTGCTCAAAGCCTCCTCTAACCTGACCTTGAACACTTCCAATGATGGAGCATCCACATCTCTGGGCAACCTGTTCCAGTATCTCACCACCCTCAAAATAAAAAAATTTCTTCCTATATCCAAATCAATCTACCCTCTTTTCAGTTTAAAACACCCTCCCATTGTCCTGTCAGTACAGGCCCTGGTAAAATGTCTTTCTCAGTCTTTCTTATAAGCCCCTTTATATATTGAAAGGCCACAATAAAGTCTCCCCAGAGCCTTCTCTTCTCTGGACTGAACAGAAAACACTGCACGTCAAAGAGGTATATGTTTACTCTGCATGCAGTTTCTGCAGAATTATTCATACTAGTTGAAAAATCACTAACTAGGGGATAAAACAGGAAAAGGTCACAGATGCAATCAATGGTGAGGATATACAGCAGAACCTACAACCAGAAAAAACCTGTTGGGCAGGGTCTTTTCTACAAGGAATTTTAACTACAGAGGTAGCTGTTACACAAGCAATACAGCAGGACACTAAATAGTCAGCAGATTCTTGATCCCACAGGTACATGGTTTTTTGATACAAATGATAGTGAAAAGGAAAGTCCTTTTGATATCACACCAAGTGCAAGGACCAGGTTAAGGATGTGAGAGTGGAAGGTAACTAGGATGACAGTGATCATGAATAATAATACATTACACCACTAAAAACTACCAGAGAAAAATAACACCACAATAAAACCAATTTGCATTTCAGGAAGGCAGTTCTCATTAAATGAGAACTGGAAGCAAGCTTTCACAGAACGCTGGCAGCTCTTTAAAGAAAGATTTTTAAATACCAAGTACAAACAATTCCATCACAGAGTAAGAGCGAGTTGTGGCTATGTTGTGAGCTCTTCTCTGATCCTAATACAAGGAAGCATGCTGGAGATGAAAATAAGATCAGATTATTGAAGAATACAAAGCTGTTTTGTATTTCCCCATATGAACCTGTAGGGAGAAATCCAATCAATAAAATGACATAGGGCCCTATGTATCTAAAAGTATGATGTTAACTGATTCAGCCCTGCACTCAGAAAGCAACTAAAGGCGATACAAGTCTGAAGACCCTGTACATCAGCCTCTTCATCAAAACTGAGTCAAAATATCCTTTTTTCTTTTTTTTTAAAAAAGCAGCATTTAAAAAAAAAAAAAGGTGAGTCATAAGGCTTTCTTCATAATCTTCAAAATCAGTTAAAAAAGCGTTACTACAGAAGCAGATCTGAAATCTTCTGAGACTGAAGTCCAGATCTCCCCCTTTACAGACATTCTAACCTTATATGCACTTCTGCAGTCATGCATCCGGCTAAGAATATACCAAGATCTCTCATACTGTCGTTTCATTCATTATACAACAACACATGCACACCTCAGACTATTTGCCTGTTGCAGAATACAGGTGTTTCCCAGGGAGGTCGAAGGGAGTTATTTAGTTCATGCCTTTTCCATGTGATCATATTCCCAGAAAGAGATGTCTAAAATAAGCCCCAAATGAGACAATCCTCACACACCATCAGTGCCACCTTGTGGTGCACAGCGTACTAGGCTATCACTACCCTACCGTTAAAATACTCTACTTGAAAACAGATTGGCAACAAGCAAAATGATGTTAAAACCAAATGTTTTCTTTTTAAATCAACTGAGTGTGCTTTTAGCATTTCAAACTTAGCATCACTCTAGGGGAGTTAGAATGAAATGACAGCGCATAGACACATGTAAGGCTTAAAACTTATTTGTTCTTTGACTACCTAGACCCACAGCTGCAACCATGGGTTTTTAAGTCAGTTTGAGAAATGATAATAGAATTTCCACCCCCTCTTTCTATTTTTGGACAGCCACTGAGGAATAAAGATCTCTTGGATTTTTTTCTTCTTTAAGAAAGTAAACAAGCAAGCAAGACAAACAAAACCACCTTGTGATCATGACTCCAGTCTACCTCCAGGCACAAGGAAGCATGTTTCTTGCCTGACATTAACTAATCTCCTCTGTTACACCTAACCTCTGACAATTCCAGCCCCAGGCAGTCTGATGAACAAGTTTTAGCTTGCTCCAGAGCCCTGCTTTCCGGTGATAGTGAATGGGCTTGCTGATAATATCTCTGCTCTCAGCTGATCTCTCTGGGCAACCCCTGTAAACTGTTTAACTCATTCTCACAGACTGACAATACATGTTTTATGTATACTAGACTTTTTAAACACTGTTACAAAGTAGATTATTTGACCAAACCAAAAGAAGCTAAATATTATGGCATGCTTGAAATTGTCGCTCTTTACCATCTGCAGAGCTATTTACTCTTAGCTCTGACTTTCTAGGTTTGATTTATATTTCAGTCATGTGCTAACATCGTATGAACTGGCCAGTGACAAGTTAAAACAACCTGTTTTGTCCCAGACTGAAAGGCTAGACAGCAAAACCACATCTACATCCTCATTATGCAAATGAAGATGCAGATAATTTCATGTTTCATCTTATTGTTTTGATGTCTTAGAGCAGATGGCAGAAAATGAACCACACTGGAAGTAACCAAGTGAAATTTTTGCAAGCCATTACTTTCAATGACTTGCTACCGTTCTTCACATTACGGTCCTGACATTCAGTCTGTCCTCACACTATCGGATCACATGTGCTGCCAACCACTTCTTATCATCAGTGAGCAGAAACTACACTTTGGCCTCAATAAACTGGCAGTTCTATTTGCAGCCAGATTTTAAAAGAAGCAACTCAAAGTTCCATAATTCATGGAAACAGATGAGTCTCTCCTCCTAAATCAAGATGCACAAAACTGCTGTTCCTAAAGAATGCATTAAACTCACATCTTTTTGTTTGTCATTGCAGGAGAGTGTATTGTAATATGCTCTATCTGTAAACCACAGAACAGATAAAAAATGATTGTAATCTTCAAATAAAGTATTTGTGCAATAACGTTTCTGTTGGTTCTTTCCTTTTGAGGGATTTTCTGTTTAACCTGGTTTACTATTATTATTATTGTTCAATCAAATACAGTACGTTGTATTTGTATACTACACAGAGGTCTTCATGAGAATATAAAGTTTTCCACTTAAAGACCCAGATGAGTTTTCATAGCAACAAGGAAAGTGCTTTGGTTTGGGGGGGGTGGTTATTAACAATGCACTGCTTTTAAATAATACACAACAAATCTGATTAGTTCATATACAGAGCTTTGTTTGTTTTATTGCACAAGAACATCTACTTAGACAGTAACTTTCACCAGCCATCCTCAACCAAAACTAAGTAGCCCAATTCACATTTAATAGTCCCAGCTATTAGCCAGCCATATGAACATCAGGTTGGTCTCCAAAGCATGTTATTTTTCATACAGAATATCAAAGCAATACCAACAACTTTCTGAAGTTGAAACACTGCTACCAGGTTTAATATGAATTTTCATTTATCTATTTGACACCTAATGTCTTGGAATATGAAATATTTACTTTGCTGCTTCTAGTTCCAATGCTCAGTATTCTCACCACTAGCAACAGGCAACATTTAAGTGTATATCTCCAAAATAGATTTCATTACTTCTTGTTCACCTAAGGAGTACATTTGTCAACTTCCAAAAACCATAAACAAAATTTTACAATCACTATGTGGGTAAATCTGTCAATAAAAGATCGCATTACTTTTTATTGAATTTGAGTCATTCCCAATGAAATTAAGACAAACTCATCTAAATACCTTTATAAAGTTTATACCTACAGATAATACTAAACATCTTCAAATAAAAATTAAAGTTGAAGCTTTATTCAGCATAGTCTGTTGAGTCTGTAAGAGCTGACACGCTACTTGCAAAGGTAAAAGATCACCTATCCATTTACATGAAACAGTGATTCGTTACGACTCATCAGAAAATGACAAACAGTAATCCTCAGATGCAATTCTCCACCATAATCTTAAAAACTTCCTTTGTCTTTAATGGGACTTTCTCCAATTTTAATTTAGAATTAATCCAATAGAAGCATTTTTGCTTTTATCTTTCATTGATGCATCAAGATCCCCTAATTTCTGATGCCTAGGATATTAGGTTCTCTATATTACTTTGTGGGTCTGTTCACCACACTAAGCTCATCAGAATTTTTTCAACGTGTAGGTAGCTTTAGAGCAGGTACTGACAGTAGAAACCAGCGTGATGTGAAAGACAGAAAAACTTACACCTCTGAACCACAGGAAATTTTTCTTCCCTAACTTACACACTAAGCAGGAAAGACTGTAGTAGCCATATCAGTGAGGAGGAGAGGCTAATTTTATTATATCACTAATGCAGCGGAAGATTTCTACTACAGAAAATCTGCAATATATGCAGAATCTGCTCATGTACAGCCTGTGCTGTATTTACGCAAGCTACCGAATATCTTTTAATGATTGGGCCAATTCTGTTTGATAAGAGACATCTGATAAAGGTCTTTAATAAAGCTTCACTTATTCTTCAAAGTAACTTTTCCATATTTGGATTGTGATGGTAAGGAAACCTCCAGTTGCTTCCACTTTGGTATACCAGAATGGTTTTCAGAAGTGCTCCAGAAAATATACTCTCCATTTATCAATGAATTCTGCGTGCAACTGAAAAGTATGATCTTTTATTGGCCAGTATTTCTAAAGTACAAAGGTATACCTTAACACCAATGAGTCAACATTCATAAGAAAGAATTTAAGTGTGAGAAAGGGACAAAGATTGGCTCTAAAACAGCTAAAAGCTTGAGGAGAGCATAAAAGTTTGAGGATGATGAAATTTATTAAATTTGGATTCAATTTTGTCAAGTTTTGATTCAAGCCGTGGCCTTGAACCTGCATCTCCTACATCCCACAGTTAAGTCCCAACAACTAACCTTCTAGCTATTTTTAGTCACTCTTCCTCTTCTTTTTCCTTATACGAACTCAAGACATCCCAATTTTATTTTCACACAACACAAGAAAACCCTAAAGCCATTTTCCTCCCAGTTCTTAAATTTCCATCTAAAGAATATGAAATAATACTTCAAATGCTGGAGTTCAGGTAAATAAACCCTGAAACTGGTAAAGTATACCTACCTACCTACCAATGGTTTGAGCTTTCATATTTTGTAAAGTATGATATATGACTAAAATTTATTGCATAAACAAACTGTGCCTAGTAATAAGTTCTTCTACAAAACAGGTGGCATTTGTCATGAAAAGAAACATGTCTCGGTGCTGCAGAGCAAGATATGCATTCATTAGTGAGGAATAAAGCATATTGGTTTTTTTAGAAGTTGCATCTGAAATTAGAGTCATAAAATAGTTCCACAACACTAGAAAACTGCTATGAATTAGATCTGAGTACAGTGCTAGCATTTTAGTGAAAGCATAATTTCTGTAATTTACATGTGAGCTTAATAACAGTACTTAGAAAAAGCCTCAATATGGACTGAAACATACCAGAGTTCAAGCAACAGTTCCAGAGGAGGGGGCTGAAGAAAATTCCAACCAAATAAGACACTGGTCTGCAAAGTGCTGGGACAGTCATATTAAAATTCTTCTTATGCATAAAAGCTCACAACCCTAAGGCTGATAAAACTTTTTTCCCTCCAGAATACCAGCTGTCATTTTGCTATATGTTGGCAAATTCCATGATAGGTAGGAAAAGTAGCGATATGAAATAAGACTTGAAGACAAACTGAAACATGCACAACCCTATGAATACGAATATACATGACAGTCAACTCTATGAACTCATATGACTGATGGCTTAATTAACATATCATTCTGCTCTATCCCCCCAACAAAAACTGTTGTCTTACAGACTTCCAAGCCATGAAAAGCTCCTGTACTGGGAGTACCTCAGCAGCATCTAGGTCCAGGACAACAAGGCTAAAGAGATGCTGCATGCTCTGTTTATTTCTCTGCCCTGAGTTACTAAAAAGGGAGCACACAGAGGACTGGTTTCATACCTTCCATAGGCCCCAACTCCAGACATAAAAGTAAAGCCAACTCTTCCTTCAGAGGCAGTGAGCCTAGTCAGTTAATTAAGTTTTGTGAAAGCAAGGAAAGTATAAAATGAGTTGCACAGGGATAGGATTCAGACAGTGCATTGCAAATTATGTACCACCTTGGCAAAAAGTTCCCCACAGAATCACAAACTTCAAGTACTTCAAAACCAGCTAATGGCTGCGACAAGTAAAACAGTCACTGAGAGATGCCTGTTTGTCATCCTGGCACTGTGAAGACTATGCAGATACTTAAGACAATTCTCTGTAAAACACTTCAGCAGATCACTGCATAAAGGAGAAGACAAACATATACAGAAATACTTCTAGGAAGATACAGCACTTCTTACTGAGCACGTCATGTGTTTTTAATAAAATGCCAAGTTTAATGCTAATGGCTATTAATCAGAGCCTTCTCCAATGTAATTTAAATATATTTCATTTCCTAATTTAAAGTTCGGTACTACACAATCTTTTAGATTTAGAACCTATGTTCATCTTGGTATGAAATATTCATTATGTCTTAACAGTATTAACAGCAAGTTATTATTTCAGAGCTTCCTTGGAATATTACTAAGCTTGGGAAACATGCAGACTCAGATATAAAGAGACAGTTTCTCCTTGTAGCCTGGGAAAGTATCAGGTGGGTAAAAAGTTACACATACTAGCTATAGCAAAAACAGAAGTCAAGATTCCCCAAAGGCTGGTTTAGCATTTCATAAACGTGTGTGGAACAACAAGGAAGTGACAAGGATGCTTCAGGGAACAAAGCTTTTTCCAGACAGATGCAGAAACCCATGCATTCCAGTCAACTGAGTAAGAACTCATTTCTTAAATATCTGCCTATATATTAGCAAATTTCAGCAAAACGCATAAAATCCAGCTGCTGTGACAGCGCCCCATTCTAGAGCTCTCACAAGAGACTGTCTGCAAACTACATGCGTGCGTCTCTCCACTTTATGGAGGCTGAAAACAAAAGGCAAGAATGCTTCTGAAAAACAGAGGGGAAATTTTTTGTTGTTGCCACAATACAAAAGCAAGACAAAGTTCCACTTCATAACCTGACGCAGTAGGAGTAATTGGGGAAGATTATGGGTTTCAAAAGGTTATGCTGAAGTCAGGAATCAGTCAAGTCTATTTCTTCTAGCAGTGCAAGAAGGTTACTTGAAATAACAGAGACAAGGTATTAGCCGAAAAAATCCCCCAAACCCTAAAATAAGCTGAATGGTCATGGCTCAAAACACAAACCAGTGCCTGACCTGTTGCCTTTTAAATTATTCTATATTCTCATAGCTCATGAAACAGTTTTGTTGTTTGTTTGAGTTATTTTTAGTCATTTTTGCTGCTATTGCATACAGTTTTTTAGTTTTCCAGTGAAATACTAGCATACAGAACCTTTAGTTTTCTAGAGATCTGCATGCAGACCTTCAGTGTGTTTATTCACACTGCTGTTCAAACACACACATTAGTAGTACACAAATTTTTTGAATCTGAAATTTGGTGCATTTAATATTTAAATAATTTTTCAGCAAGTCCTATCTAAAAATCATGTTTCTCTTCAAAGCCCAATACTGTAGCATAAATTCCATCATCAGCGCTATCAACAAGAGGATCGTACCATTACCTGCATATCCACGCACCAATAGTGCCACACAGAGCCACCTGCAAACATATTTGCATAAAAACATAGGTCCCTGTTGTGACACGGGTTTCTAGAGTACACATACCTCACCCACAATCCTCTGCCTACATCCACAGATCTCTCTGCAGATATCTGTATAAGAATTAGTTACCTGGTGAGCCTTGAAGCAAGTAGAGAGAAACATTGCATTTCTATGGCAATGTTCCTATGAGTCCATGTTAGATATTATGTTTGAATCATGAGTCACATCACAGCAATCCACCATTTACACATCTAAACTGAGACTAACTCTTACACACTGTCATAATGCAAGCAAGAAATCCAAAACCACAACCAAAGACGAAATGAAGTATATTCTTCTATTATTTCAGTCCTAGTTTCTACCTTGCTCAAAGGCCAGTATCCAAACAGAAAGAATTAGGATACAGTAGTGAATTCCACTGTAATACTACAAATTCGCAGCTTGCATTATAAATACAACTTCTCAAAGACTAAGCTACACAAGATTTAGGAACAGTTCTTCACTGAGTAGCGTTAATCAACAGGATACTGGTCTCTCCTTCCAACAGCGTTGCTACTACCGGTGGTACTGTGTAAATTTTCAGTTACTGCTCTGAAGCTTACTAATTATATAAAAGAGACTGAATCTGCAAGTTGCAGAAGGTATTTTTTTTGTAGGCATTAAATGCTTCTTTCCCCTAACCAGAGCAAAAGTTAGAGTCTTGGGACCTTGCAGAATATAGACTCAAACACTCAAAGCTGGATTTATTATATTAACATTTTAAGCACATTTGTGTTCATGCTGTAAGACCAGAGCCACAACAGATATCCTGGAAAAGTGTTCTTTGATAGATTATCGCAGACAACGTATTCCCAAAATACCACATGAAGGTCAGAGACCAAGCAACTCCTATTCTGCACCCTTTTTAAAGTCATCTTTACTCTCATCAGGAGTTTAGTTTCTTAAGCATGAAAAAAAAAAAAAAAGAGATGGGGGGGGAAATCTAAGTGGCATATAAGGACTGTATCTTCTTGTAGCCTGCTTATCCCATTTTGCCTAGCATACTGGGGACTGTAACTGAAATACATGAATAGTGTTATTCGTGCTGCATGTTCATGTAAAACTTACCATGAATGCAGGAATATAATATAATTCCCTTTGCATGTAAATAAAATCCAAACTACCCTTGTTACCTGCCATTTTGGTACACAAGATTAGTGAAAAATGTCAGGATATAGGGAAATTTAACTCTTAATGAGATTTTAATCTTATACCCTGACATACAATAATGCATTTATTACAAATTTAAAGGAATTCACTAAAATGACCACTAAAAGGTTGTCTTGTTTTCATACTGACCAGAAGAATAAAGGACAGTGTTTTGGTGTGCAATACAATTGCCTATTACATCAGCATAAAAAAAGGATGTAAACATTTAAAATTTCAGCACATGTGCCTGCTGCTTGAGTTAAAAACTCTATGTAGATTGACATTGCCCCATTAAAAGGAGAGATGAAAAACTTTGCTGATATATTACAATTGTACAATATCTATCAGAACACCCAAAGGCAAGATGCACACTGAAACTACTAGTGACACAAAATCATATTTCTGCTTAATGAGGAAAATAATATATGACTCACCAAGAATAATGGAAATATTACAAATTCCAAAACAAGTCTTAACACATCTCTCGTCTCCAGTTAATATTTTCCTCTTTTTTTTTTTTTTTAATTAAAGCAAGTAAAGTGAGAGCAAATAGAGCTATAAGGAATACTTATTGAATGAAGAAATTTGTCAACCAGATATTTCTGAGCACGATTCTACCGAGATAAATTTGCCACATTATTTTGCCTTTTATAAGATGCTAAAAAGAACCTTACCATCACACGTACGGATAAGACTCTAAAAAAAGGCCTTGAGAAGTTTAAATTCTTCCCAAATTACATCAGTAATAGGAGTTTCTCAAATATACTGAACAGCAAATAGAACTATTAATCTCAGCCACTGACAGCATATATTTCACCCAAGATTTAACAGTCAGAGAGACAGGGCCACCTGGACTTGCTGTTCTAAGTGACCTTGCTGCTATTCTACACTTAACTGCATGGAAAGATATTTCCCTTGAAAGGGATGGCTTTACTTCTTGAAAAAAGTTAGAGGCATTTGTTTCCTAAAGAAATCTCATAATAACCAATTAAATAAAGTGGAGCAGCTCTAGGTGCATTACATTACTGCTGTTCTCTGAGCAACATAAAATGAATCACGAGGTGGCTGAATTAGAAGTGTGGTCAACTTGACACCATCAAAGTCAAAAGGGAACCAGCAGTTTCCATAAATGGATGGTCTTACCACAAGCAGAAGGATCTAGCATAGTTAAATTAACAACATAACCCTGAGCCATTCTAGTCATACTCATCCTAGTCATGCTGCCCTTTTCCCAAGATAGAGGAAAAAGCACCATCTTGCTGCAGTTATTCTCATCACTGAACAACCTATGACATTATGGTCAATGAATAGGATAGATTTCAGCTCATCTGGTGTTACTTTTAATTATTTTGTTGTAATAGTTTCAGGCTAGCTTTTCCAACATTTTCCTATGCTTTAAGTACAAGCACTATATTAACAGGAGTACAAGAAGGTCAAGTAATGTTAAGCTATACAAAGTGAATCAGCAATTCATTCAAAGGAAAGTAGTCAGAATGCATCCCAATCTGCTTCAAATGTTCTACTCATTAATATCATGTTAACACTTACTATAAAACACTACTAAGATTTCAAATGGTGATGTTGTATTACAGTTAAATAATATTTTGCTGTGTCATAGCCAGACATGGGCGACAACATTTTTTGCGAGCCCTGTCTTAAAAACAAGTAGTTTCTTCCTCCTAAACCCAATGTCCCACAGTGAACCTCATTGTTCTGATGTGCAGAACTCTCCTAATTTCTAGCCAGTTCACACCCATCAGCTTCTGGGCCAACATTTTTCTCTAAATTCTCTTCCATTCCCTGGTACCCCTAAAGAATGACTATATCTTCTGCTAAGACAAAACAACCTCTTTTTCCCCCCTTTTTTTTTCCTTTTTAAATAGGACAAAGCCTTCTTTCTCCTGAAAATCCCATGAACTCTGTCTGCTTGTTTCATCCTTTATTCATCATTCCTCAGCATGACTGACTGGAACTTACAACGTATCTCAGATTAGATCAGTAATTTTCTGGTAATGTTCAGCTGTAACTCACCTTGTGCTTAAAGAGTAGCAATAAATTAATACAGCAAGTTTCACAGAGTTTGTTCCAACTATAGGCTGAGTAAGAATAAATTAAGACTCGTAGCTCACATCCTGTATTGTAACTTATTTTTATGTTAATTACCATTATCATATTAGCAGAACAATACACTAGTTTGATAAAAAGACGACACATTTCAAAATTATTCCTATGTATCAATGACATTACTGTTATGAGATTTCCAACTGATGGGAAAATTTTGTTCTCCATAACATCTGTGTGAATTATTGAAGAAGACAAGAGCAGAATCTGCCCAGATAAACATTTCTTGAGTTCTGGCTGCATGGTCCTGAAAAAATTCTTTTACTATACAAATTTAAAGCAATTCACTAAATTAGTTGCACCATGAAATAAAACAATTATTTATTTCATAAACATTTAGAACTAAAGCTGCTTGGGACACATCAAAAAAGGAAAGATAGTTGGCAAATGCTGTTCAGCTGATGCTAAAATATTTCAGAGATGTTATCCGTTCTGTTATTGGAAACATTTTTTAAGAAAAAAATTTTGCTATGCCTGTTTCAGCAGCCTGTGAGTTGGCAATGCCAAACTAAAATTCCCACTCCAGTTCAGTGAACAACTGCAATGGAATACTGCCCTCATTTCAGCTGAGCAAGGAATTCAACCTGGCTTTGCCACATTGCAGACCTAATCAATGAGCCACAAACATGGGGCGGGGGGGGAACCAACACCACATTGTCTTCCAATATGGAGTGAAAAAACACCTTGAATCCTTTATTTTGAAGGTTTGTCACCACAGAATTATAGATCTGCAATTGTAGAACTACCATCCTGTGGGCAGCTTGAAACTCTGTGCATGATTGAAAAGTCATTCTTCCTTCCCTTTCCCAGTTGTCTTGCATATTTAAATATTATTGAAACCTAATGAAATACATAAAAAGGAAGATACTTTTCTAATAGATTCTCCTTCTAACTTAAGATCAGTCAACTGTATTGCATAAATTACAGTCTGTGGTATCAAAAATAACAATTGCAAAGTGAATCTTGAAGTGATGTAAACCATTATCTGGAAAACAACAATAAAAAGTAGAGCATGAAAGTTAACACGAATTACGAATTAATTGGGAAATTTAGTTTTTAGTATATAAATCTTCTCATTATAATTGAGTTCAAGATATATGGAGAACATTTAAGCAACCAGTGCTAACCACATAATTTGCTGCTTTCTGGTAAATGACGCAACCTGGAACTTCATCTTGATTATGATTCAAGCAAAATTAGAAGGCCCTCCTTCATGTAAAAGTTATCACCAGAAATTTCACTGATCAAATAAAAAGACAAAATTCTACAAAATAAGGTGTGACGACTGGTAGAGGCAAGTTTGAGGGATAATATTAAAAACCAGATCTTTTCTTGTATGTATATTAGTGCTGAGATATCAAAAGAACTGATGTGCTGAGGTATCTTTCAAGTACAATAGTGGAATTCTACTACCCTAAACTGTGCATTCTGTACTTAGATATTTGTTTGGTATGTGATTGATAGTTCTTTCTAAACTAACAAAATCATCTTATAAATATAGATGAAGTGTTACTTAACACAATGAAGAATCTCTGCAGTGAACAATGTTCTCTGCATATAAATGGATACTAAAATATTTACATATCACACAGAAATCATTTATGAAGGTATGAGATTCATCCTGGTGCTCACATAACAACTAGTACCTGAAAATTCAAATTCAACAGATCTTCAAAGATACACTGTTCATTCAGATAATCAAAAGGGCAAGACACAACTCCAAAACCAAAATTTTGGAATCACCAATTCCATCATAAGTTTTAAGTGGGCTACAACATCAAAATCTTGGGGGGGGGGGAGTAAAAAATTACATCAGGAGTTATCCATTCAATTTGGGTACAACTCAAGTTCAAGATACAGCTCAGACATAATACAAATTCTAGACCTGAAAATCAACATGCATAACATACTTTACTGATACATGCCATTCTAAAAAAAGTTCCGTTGAAATCCCTTTTAAAAATACAGGCATCATACTAGTAACAGTCAAGTAAAGAAAAGAAACTGAAGTTAATATTAGCTGACTATAAAATAAAGGATCAATATAGCAATTTCCTGCATATTTGCTCTGGTTTGTAAAGTTAAACCAACAGCTGCATTAAGCTGTTTAAAATGGAAGACCTCTTGCCTATGTGATGTATTATGCAACACATACAGTGCTCGTCTCAGAATTAAAATGTGGGTGGAGGGTCACAGTGAAGAGATGATAAAATATAGACACTTTAATGAATCAGTGTAATAATACAGTTTAAATATATTCAAGGCATAGTGCGGGAGACTGCTTTCTAAATTTCAATTTTTACTAGCTTCAAAAGAGAAAATCACAACTAGTACAAAGACTGTGGTTCTCATACTAATGCAGAAATTGTACTATTTCTGTTTTATATAAAATAAGTGTAAATGTGCTCCTGAATATCTGCTACAGTTTCTCTTTAAATGGAAATGTCATAGAGGAGTTCAGAGATGAATCAGGAGTAATGACATTTCTAAGCCCTCATGTGTTTGTAGGGGGCATAGGAATAATTTCTCTAGATCACAATAAAAGCAACTCAAGGTTAGGTTAACATCAGAGTATGTGTGAATCACATGCCATGAATAATTTATTTGAAATGTAGCTTTTCTCTTAATTGTCACAAATGCAGAAGCAGATTTATTTCTGTATGTAATATTTGCATTTACTGTACAAACATAATTTTGAAGCTCCATAGGTTGCCTATGACCTTTTGAAAATGTAGGCTTCTTGCCTTGTTGTTATAAGTCAAAACATTGTTATTTTTAAGCCAATTATAGATACAGAAATGCTTCCTGGATAAATGTTTACATTTCTAAATTTAAGCTTTGCTTTGGCAAGCTATTGCTTGTGTAAGCTGAAAATTCACCTTCCAAAGCATTTATACTAATAAAACTCACTACTTCAGGTAGTCACCAAAAGCAAACAAAAAAGAAATTGAGCACAACCAAATGATACTTGTTAAATATCCAATTATTTTGTACAATATTTTCTAAGCTCTAAGTATGAATTAAAAAAGAAATAGCCTATGGTAACGATTTATTGCAATATTAAACTTACCTCTTTCAAAAGCATATACTGATCTCAGAAAATGATGCAGAGGCACGCATATTCCAACACACAAAAATACCACATTTAAAAGGCTACAAAAGATCAGTTAATTTATCTGATTTTGGCCCCACTTGAAGGTTGCACATGAGATTAAAAGTAAGTGAAAGCAGCACGTTATCTAAGGCTAATAGCAATGTTCCTAGACTAGAACAAAATTAAACCTCATAATACTCCTACTCCTAACTCCCCAACCAAGCCACACGTACCATTAATAACACTGCTTTACTGCTTATTGTTATTATATTAATCGTTGTCATTATATTTTTGCCATTTATTCTCTCAGCCAAAACTGCTGAGTCAAACAGAGCGAGATAATCAGTTTGTCGGGTTTTGGTGGAGTTCCCCTCCACAGGATCTAATGAGATATTAAAGTCCTCTCTTGAAAATAAAGTGGGAATGGGTACAGGCCTCCCTCAGCTCTCACCGCTTCAGGGCCCAGCCTCCCGCCTTCTGCCCCAGCTAGGCCTTGTCAGCTCCCAAGGTCCTACACCGACCTCTCCCAGGCAGCGTTCCGGCCACATTTTCCGTTAGGAGGAAGAGGAGAAGTTCTGCTATCCCTCAACCTGTGTTAAAAAAGCCCATCAGACACTTACATGGAGGGCAGGCACAGTCCACAGGGTGAGGAGGGACGATGATTAGCTGTTAAAGAGGAGAGGGCCAATAGCAGGGTGCTCTCTCCTCACACTTGAGCAAAAAAACAAAAAAGGCAGGAGACTGTCTCTTTTTCTTAATGTGATCATGTGATCTTCTTGTCAGGTTGGCAGTATTGCCTAATTAGAGCCAGCCTAGAAAAATTAGCACTAATTTCTGCCTGCTTTAGCTGCCCAGCCAAAGAGCTAAGAGTTGTTAGGGGGCTTCCTCAGCCAGGGCCGGGGCCCCACAGTGGTGCCGGCTGTGGGGAGCTGAGTGGTAGCCCTGAAGTGGCAGGGGTAATACTTGTCTCTCTTTAGGCACTTTCCCCACAGACAGGGCAGGAAGTGGTGGCTGCTGGGTGACAGACCAAGGAGGTCTTCAGGCCTGTCCTGTTCCTGGGATGGAGTTGGAGGTGAGGAACCTGGGGAGCTGAGGCAGCTGGGGTGCAGGAAGGAGAGGCCGCCCTGTCTGGTGGGGAGGTGTGCTAGGGATGGATGGGCCCCAGAAAACAAGGTGTGAGGAGGTTGGGGTGCCTGTGGTGGTGAGAGTGACTGTGAGGCTTGTGAAGGCCTTCTGGCTGTGCCTCTGCTCTTGGTAGAATGACTAATTAACTGATAAAGCATTGATGAAGAATCCTGGGCTGTTAGAATGCTTTGTTATGGTTTGTGACTGGTTTTGAGAAGATGTAGACACTGGGACTAGTTGTTACCCTATGTTGTTTCCAGAACTGTCTCATAGGAGTGTAGAAGGGCTGTAAACTAATTAATCTTATTTACTCGCAAAATGATAAATCTAACAACAGCATTAGGCACGTCTGTATTTATTTTAGCATCATCTAAATGTTGTTAGTCTAAGAACTGTTGCTACTAATTATTTTGTGATCACATCTGTGAAAGGAAACACTGTGTAGAAACACTTTCTGTAATGTTTTGTCAAAATAGGCTTGGTAGACTATACAGAGAGAGTTTCCTTACAGCCGGTCTGGTTCTGCTGATGCACCGTGATACGTTTGAATCTCAGGTTGCAGGTGGAAAATGTTATGATGAGGTTTGGCAAATCTTTGTGCTTTTCTTTCAACCTGTTTCCTTTACCCTGGGGGTGAATTATATGCATGATTAATAAAGACAGAATTTGGCCTAGTATCTTTTGAATTACCTTTGCTGTGCTGGTAAAGATCTGATGTTTTTATTGGACTTGGTCTCTGCGTTTCATGCACTTGCACTTTAGGTTGTGTTTTTTGAAAGTTCGGTGGCTGAAGTTCAGAACACGCAATGGTGAGATGTGGACATCTTTTGTGGGCTCCTGGGCCATGAAATGGAGCTAAAATTCATAGCCCCTACTTGTAATCAGACAGCTGATAAGAGTTGCATTTACTATTTTATTACAGTGGGTTTGATTTGGTGAACTTCTTACAATATGTTATTGGAAACTCATTTCCAGCAATTTGTATTTTTCAGTGGCTCTAAAAATATGTTATTTCTTATATTACTGGAAAGTTTATTACCCTACTTTCATTGTTAATGATAAATACTGTTGTATAACTTCTTTGCTCTGAGGAAGGGGAAAAAAAAATTGGTGGAATATAGTCATAAGAAAAATGCTTTAATCAGTAATTTAAATGCAAACAAAATGTTCTTCACTGCTGGAAAAAGGAGAGATATTTTCCAACTCATGGACAAAAATGTAATGTTAAAAATCATTAAATAAGGACATGAAGATTTAACTTACCTTTGTATTAATGTGAATAGCAACTATAGGGTATTAGCAATTTCAGCTATATAAGAAACAATGTAGATGTTTGCAGATATGGGTATAAAACCATCAGGCCTCTGGCTCTCATTATGTTAAGCTGCCTCACATGCCTCCGACTGATTTTCTGTTAAATAAATAAGTAAGATTGCCTTATAGTTTGTGGACTGCAATTAATGTTGGAACACCACCAGATGTACTCTGAAATCTTGTGAGATAAATGGGTAGACTTACAAATCAATTAAAAATATTTGTCTTGATGTGTCCAATTATTCCCTAGAATATTAATAAATCCTTATTAAAATGTATTAATGCATAACCAAATATTATATCTGTATCAAATGCCATTGAAATAATACTGAGTTAAAATTTTTCACTGCAGAATTCTCCTTGCTTTCTGCCTTTTAACTATGGAAAGGAACGTTCTCTTCCTCCTGGTTGATATATTTTGGGGTTTTTTTTGTTTGATTGGTTTTTGGTTTTGGTTTATTTTTTTTTTTACAACTCAGTAAGGAACTTTCTAGGTATTGACTTATACTGGTAATTGCCATGTTGACCTGTTTAGGTCTGCAGAAATTGTGTATTTCTTTAATTGTAACTGACAAAATAACCTGCAAAGCAGTTATGAAAATGAAATGCAGAACTTAGAAAACACAGCATTTGTCTCTTCTCCTATGTTTAGCTCATGTTGCTGTGCTTAATACGGTGATGAAACAACACTTGTGTCGCCAGTTGTTGTAAAGAACATGTTGTTAAACACAGTCCCAACTGTTGTAATGTATATAGAGGGTTTGTAAATGCTTTGCCCCTTTTTTTACTGATTACAGAGTCTATCTGTGGCCTCAGACTGGCTGTTTAAACTGAAAACACCACTTCGCTCCAGCTAGAGGGTTTTAGTATGAATGAGAAACAGGTTTCAGGAAATTATAGAGTTATATCTCAAAACTGACACAGAAAATACAGTTGCTAAGGTCTTAGCTGGTTCTGAATGTATGTGGAAGGTCTCTGTCCTAACATGATCCTCTTATCATATCAGTGGAGTCTTTCTCACAGCATTAGCAGCTAGGATCATGTCCATCCAGATTTGTTTCTTAAACTAAGTACTTGCATGAAAATTGGAGAGGGGAAAAAAAATTAATAATAATTATGTATTTACTGTCAAGAAAATAAAGGTAATAGGCTACTTGGTGTATACATCTCTCTACATATAAAATGCATAGACTACCATTCAAATCAGGAAGATACTAACAAAATTCTTTTGTGACAACATATCTTCTATTAGAAACAAAACTTTTTTAAAAATAAAGATGCCTAGAAAGAAATCAACCCTTTCATCATTAACTAAAATGTAAGTGAAATCAAAATATGCTCTCTGAAAAAGAGAATATTCTCTTTTGGTCAGGGAGTGTTGCCATAATAGGCTTTGATTGTAATTTGATGCCTTCTCTTTCTCTCTTTGCTGTCAAAGCATCATGTATTGGTCAGAACTGAGTCCAATCAAGCCAGCAGAATTGCAATTTTTTCATGGAAAGCTTAAGCAAGAACTGTTTTAATCAGTTTTAGGTTGAAACGCTCCTTTTTGATGAAAGTTTAGGAAATGTTCTAATCTTGCTTTGACTGTAAAGCAAGCTGTCTTGTATTGTCATGCCAGATTGCTTCTGAATGTTCTGGCTCTGCATGCTGCATAGTTTCAACTGAGATTACTAGCTTTTGTTTTACAGTAGTGCACAGTCAGTATGTTCTTATTGCACCTGAGATGCTTATTTATACCTGTTGCAGTACTCGGGTTGCTTGCTTCTTGCTGTGCAAGGTTATAGAAATTACATTTCCTTTTGCCTTTAGCAACGTAAAGACAAGTTCTGATGTAAAAGCTACTTGAAATTTTCTTTATTTTGTACTTGACTATAAAGTAAGAAAAATTCTACCTTTGTTTTGTTATTGTGTAACATAATGGTCCTGCATATTTTTTTCCTTAATTGTAACTTTTCCCAAAGGAAAAATCCACTAGAGAACCAATACAGTTAGAAAATGTCATTGTTAGCATTCATTTTGACTTATGTGTAAATTCCCAATACCTGTACACAGGAAAAGCAGAGAGAAAAATCATTCATATTAGATCACTTCCAACTATAGGTGATTGCTTCAAGGTTCAGAGAACCTGGGAGTAAACTCTGCTGGGTTTGGTCTGTTTATCTTTCTTAAACATGGGTATCTCTGAGTAGAACATGCGACAGCCACTCTTTTACCATGTGTTTCTCTTCCATATCTTCTTAGTGTTGGAGCCAGTACCATCTACACCTGCCAAGATATATATGCTCTGTGCACTTGTTAAAGTAGCACTGTCAATCCAATTGCATTTTATATATAATCACCCTGTCTTAAAGCTGAATGTTTTATCTTCTCACCTGACATAAATACTGAGACTCAAAGGAAGTTAGGCATATTAGTTTAAGTGAGTTTGCTACGTTTTTCTAAACAAACTTTAATCCTGAGAGAAATTAAGCATTTGCAATCCTAGTAAGATGGCTGGATGTTGTTGTAACTTTATACCTCTCTGTAAGGCTAAATCACATTTAATCATGGACATTTTAAGAAATAAGGTTAAAATAAATGCTTGCTACACCACTTGCCAAACCATTTCTGGCATAGCCTTTCATCCAAAAGCAGTATAGCAGGGTTGGAAATTAAAACAATAAAACTCTAGTTACTATTCTTAACATGAACAGAATTATTCAGAATCTGTGAGGGTATGTTAGATCATAACCTGAACCTGTGCTGTAAGGACCTGCCTGCGTGTCTGTGTTTGGCAGTTAAGGCACGTAGTAATGCTCAGGAAGCTCCATGCACCTCTTCGCGTTGTAAAGCAGACTCACATTCTGTTTGGCCGCTTCCACAGCCCTTCATGTCTTGAGACATAATTCGTGTTGCTGAAGCAGTTTAAAGCAGTACCGGGAATTTTCCAATGGAAACAAAAGCACTTGATAATACTGTAAAGAAGGCAGCCCAGAGACCACTTAGATCTATTTACGTTCTGACCATAACTAGGGACGTAAAGAGAATAAGAAGAGGTCACGGCAGTGGCCTTGTTCCTGAGGACAGCTTCTAGTGATTTAACCATCTGTGCATCTGGCTCAGAGTGGGTATGCAGTTGCAGCAGAGCTGTATGCAAGTTCTAGGACTACCTGCTTTTTCCTGCCAAAGACCCAGGACTTCTGGCCATCTGACAGTGAACGCCTGACTCGGGGATGCTCATGCCGATATGTGTAATGCTCTGTGCCAGCAAGCGGTGCCAGGAATTTTTCATACAAACTTCAGATCTTCAACAACCTGGATGGAACAGTCTCTCCTGTGTGCAACAAGTGAGAAAGCAACTCCAGCTCAGCATCTCTGTAATTTCTTCAAGTAACAGAGAGTTTCATTTCAGGACATGTGGCATCTTCTCATCTTACTGCTGCCCTTTGTGCAGTTCATGAAAGGGACTTAAATATACAATGTTTCAGAGCTAGGATCTTCATCAGTGAGCAAGCCTTTTCAAGAGAAGAAAAGATCCTCCAAATGACAAAGTATGTTCTGATGTAGGTAATGGGGCAAGCTTTATAGTTTTTCTAAATTACTGTAATGAAAAATAGATAGTTCCAAAACATGCTATACTGGAGCCTATGTTGCTCCCTTTTTACACATGATCCAAATACCCCAAACAAAATCCAAAATAAAAAGCAGAACATATTTTATACACACTAATTTTGTAAACATATTATCTGTAGTTAGTTGTATATATGACGGTTTTGTATAATTCTTGCACTTTTTTGTATACTATTGACATGACTTATTGAAGACATGGGATTTTTTTTTTGTAGAGGGTATGGGAGAAATGATACATGTGGTAGCATGTGGCAGATTGTGTTTTAAATAAGGAGCAAACAAAACATGTTCGCAGTTTTTCCTGAAAGACGACTAAAGGGGTTGCCATGGCAATTATTCTAATCTGTGATCCATTACATCATCTATATACATTTATATACAACAAATATTTAACTTGTGGGGGTTTTCTTCTACCTCTAAATATCATTAGAATCTTGCAAAGATAGTCAAGAGTATTGTAGTATCTCTTCATAGATTGTCAGCAGCTCTATGTAGCACAGACCCTCTAAGGGAGTAGCAGGTTAGCAGTGCAGTTCAGTTTTGCTGTCCAAACTGCATTTAAACAACTTCCAAATTCTTCAGACCTCATTAATAGCAGCTTTTCTACAACTCCTCTGAAAGAGATTTGGTTTTCCTTGTAATTTTTTTTTTTTTAAATAGCTAAATTTAGATTTGAACATCTCTGAAGTTTGAGGTAATTGGTGCCATGAGCTGAACTTCATAGCTGAAATCCCCGTTTTATTAAAAGAGGGGTTTGTGCAGTGGTGGGATAAAGCAATACATTTGCAGCAATATACAGCCAATTTCCACCTTTCTTGCCCTACCATTTCATGTAATATTGGATGAAGAAATATATTAATATTAAATAGTTAATCTTTGATCCTATATCTAAAATAATTAGCCTATGCTTGAGAGCTCAGATTGTAGCCTAGAGCCACATTTCTTAGCAGCCTGCATACAGCCCTGCGTTATTCTGCTTAGAAGAATTTTACTCAATAATAAAGTTTTGTGGCAATAACAATATTGCAGATTATTTGCAATGAATTCATTGCAAATTACTTTTGTTCATTCACTATACTATGATAGCAACATCATTCCCACTTCTGTAGCTAACTTGGGGCTTTCAAAAATTTTACAGGTTTTTGAAAGCCTACTTTTCAAATTCTTTATACATTGTGTCTTCTAGGGTAAGATCAATTGAGAAGTACACTTCCAGGTCACAGTTTTGGGGTGGGTTGGTTCGTTGGTTGTTTTAGTAAACCATTTTTAAGCTTTCATTACTGGTTAAACAGAAACTTAATATTTCCAGTAGAGAAAGAGGAATACTAGCAAGGAAAGCATTTTGAGCATAGAATTAAAATAGATCAATTTCCTCCTCTGTTTGTAGCTATGAGAAGAATTGATTTTTAAATAAGGGTATTTCAAATGAGGTGGGAACTTCATAACTTCACCAGAAAATGCGGTGTGTTGTTGGAACAATAATTGCAATGTTTGCCTTAAAGTTCAGTTATAAAACTAAGCATCAGCATTTTATTTTGTTATTTTCATTAGAAACCTACTTCATTTTTACTGAAATATTTATTTAAAAAAATGTCTAATACAACTTGTTCATTTGCACATTGGTTTTTTTATTTTACTTGCATCATATTACCTATAATAGCAACTCAGATAAAATTTCTGTACTATAAAGTTGGAAGTTAAAGAAAAATATATGTATATAACACTTTCATAAGACTTTAATTCAGCTTTGCTGTGGTAGGGCTTCATTAAAGTTGGTGATGGCAGCATGCTAATTTTTGCAAAGTGGCATGTATGAGCTCTAGAAATCTCTAAACCCTTGTTAATAAGTACTTTTTTCCCCAAAGAATCTCTTTGAATTTCCTGGATTATTTGTTTGGGTAAATATTTCTGCATCGGGTAACTAGTGTACCATGCTACTAGTTTGTTTATCTGTTTGTTCTTTGCTTTTATATATATATATGCACTATAAAAGCATTTAAATCCATGGATTTTTTTTTTTCAAAGATCTATTGATGCTTTACCTTTCTAAAAGGAGCAATTATGTTGCAGCACACACACAAAAAAAAAAATCTACATTTTTGAAAAAGCTGTTTTCTTCTAAATGCATGTGCTGTTTGAATCTGCAGTCCCAACAATAGATGTAATTTTAGTTGTAATGTGCAGAATGTCTTTAAAGTAAATAAAGGTATTGCTCTTTCAAGGTCTGTCTAAGGGTCTTCAAAAGAAAGAAAAAGCAGTTGAACTGTGACTTTAGAGGAATGGTATCTGTTGTAACTGTACTGGCATCACACTTCTGTTGCTTGTTTGTTTTCTGTAGTCAAGCATTTTTGGCTGACAAAATTGCACTCTTTTAGCCAGTAACATTTCAAAAATAAATTTTTACACAGTAGATTCTTCCATTTGCAGCTCTCAGTCAAAGTGTATCCCACAAGGCTGAACCAAATCCTGGTAGCATGAGTAGCTATCTCTGTTTTAGAGTACCTGTCTGTATAAAGCACCTAATAAACATCAAGAAGGCGGCCCAGTTGTGGCCTTAAGTGTAATGTTGGTAGCAGAGGGCAGAAGTAGAAGAGTAGAAGTCACTCTAGGTATAGAGCCAGCACTGTAAGGATTTTGCATAAGTCTCTAGTCTCCCCACTGCTCCTTGTCTTAAAAAAAACCCAAACAAAAAAAACCCACCACAACCCACCCAACCAACAAAAACCAAAACAAAAAACCAACCCTCTTGCTTTTTCTTTATTATTCAACTTTTTTAATGAACTGGCTTTTTCAAATAATTAGCTGAGAGCCCTGGCATGTTAAATGGACATACATGTGTAGTTCACCAGGATGAATTAACCTCTGAACAGGAAAAGTGCAAACAACAAAATCAGCTGTGTAGCAGAGTGGTCTCATGCTGCAATATTCAAAGTAGGAATTTTTTTTAATATATTGTATTAGTCTGACTGTGAAGTTGGTTTTCTTCTCCCCATTGTAGGTGGGCTGCTTAATCAAAGTTCTTTAGTGCTAGAGAAGGGGAGGAGAGGGGAACTATAACAATGAATGTGGCCATATCTGACTGCTGGCAAAACTGGATAGTTCCACCTTTTGAATGATTAAAATCTTGGAGTATTCACTCTGATAATCAAGAACCCACATTTCTCCACAGCAAGCTTTGAGTTGGTAATTGGACTAATATTGAGATGTGACTATTCTGACCCCCAACATTCTTTTTTGTCAATATCCTCTGTTTGTGTTTGCTCTACTATGTCCTAATCCTATGCTATAAGCCCTTTAGCGCTCTTTGCTTTGCTCATTACTCAGCGTTTAGACAGCAAGCCTTAATGAGGCCCTTTAAGTTATGCTATAAGTGAAGTGTAAGTAGGAGTAACAGACTTAGACCCCTTTAAAACTACACTTTGCTTCCTTTGCTGTGAACAGAGCAGGAGAGAAAAAGTTTACCACCTGGGTTTTGATGCATTTACTAGCTTACACAAGATGGCCATTAGTGCTCATCAGAGGCAGTTTTTCTGGTTTTGTTCATTTTCTTTTTAATATGTTTTCATTTACGAAGAGATAGGCAGTCTGTAAATGTAAATCCATGGGTTTTTTTAGAATTCTTACATAAACAAGCAAAGCTTCTCAAAGCATTGAAGGTCATTAAAACTTAATGCTGTGTAAAGTTCAATGATCAATGTATCCATTTAGTAAACATACCTTTTTGTACAAGCTTTTAGGTCTTGTCTCTTATTAGTATTCAGGTGGAATCATTACTGAAGTATTCCAAATACATATTTTAAATGAAGCTTTTAAAAGCTTCCTCTGGCTTTTAAGTTTATGCTCTTTAAATTACTAAAAGGTTCTTCTGCTATGTGATGTAATATTTTGCAATGTCTGTTTATATAATGTTTTTCTTTCATTCCACTCTATTTTTTTGCCTTTTGATGCAGTTGGAAAAAAAAAAAGTTATCTGTCTCTAAAATGGAGAGCTTTCTTTTGTTTGGCCACAATATAAATAGGACGCTTATGAAGAGCAAGCCGAACTCTTTTATTGCTTAAGTATGCTTAATATTTAAGTTTAATAAAGATCATATTTTGCACAGCAATATTCTCATTTGTTCTATCTGTTGTTCCAACTAGACCAAACTACATTTATACCCTGTTGTAATACCCATGGCCTTATTAAGCCTTGCTACATAGGCAGTCTTCAGCTTACCTCTTAAAGACATTATCAAGCTTATTCCAGGGTAGATATTTTCTTCAACAGAAAACTTTAGCATGATATTGGAGATGGAAATAATGTGTAACTGTCCATCTAAATCTGCCTTATCTCTTTTTCTTGTTTAAAACTGAAAAAATGTTTTGCTTTAGGATCAGATCTTACAAAAAGGTTTTATGAGCAGATCATTCCACTTTACTGGATTCTGCAGGATTGAGGAATCTGTCCATAGCAGACTTCCTATGAAGAGTATATTTGATTCAGAATTTGCTTCTACTACTAAAACAAATGCTGTTCCAGAATCTTCCTGTGACCTTAAAAGAAGTATTCAGCAACTAGACAAGCAATGAATTCAGTTTTCTCACTTGTCCATTCCAGTCCATTTCCATGTCATACTTATAGATCACTCTCCATTTATCATTACTGTGTTGAGCTGGATGGTGATCTTGATTTGAACCTTAATTGGAAAGCTTAAATAGAAGAAATGCAACTCAAAATGCTTGGTAGACGCTGAACAGAACAGAATGTGCATGCAGAGAGAAAATTACCCTCGTCACTTCAAGTCATTATTTAAGCATATTGTGGTTCAGTATAGGTAAGCTGATGTCCTCACTCTGAGGCAAGAGTAATCATTTGGAGTGGCGATATTGGACTGTCAGCTGAAAAACAGAGCTTTGGTATTTCATATAATGTCTCTGAGCGGCTTTGTGTGGCTATGTGCGTGTATACATATACAAAGACAGATATATAATATGCAAATGTGCATACATATTTACAAATACCTGTTTTTAAAATTGATCAAACTATATGTGTGTTGACAAAAATATACAGAAATCATTGTACAAGAATGTATGTAAACGTTAATGGACATTCAGGGCTAGGTGTTCCAGCTGCTCATTGTGCCTCCAGTTGTGACCATAAGCAATGGGTGGAATTTGGCAGACTGGCTTCCAAGTATAATCACTCAATCAGTTTCACCATAATTGATAATGAATGTTACACTGTAGGTGAAAATTAGAAGCTATTTTTCAACATTTGGTCTTGAATTATGATATTTATCTCCTATTTTAAATGGACTTTTTCCTTTTAATTAAGAAACCAAACCAGGTGTCACCATTTGAAAAAATCAGTAGGAACGTGTTTTTTATCACTGGGATGAAATGATTATTTTTCCTCCAATCAGCTGTATTTTTTTCTGTTCGCAGTGAGTAACAAGGCTTTTTTTAGCCTGTCTCACAAACGTGCACTTGCGGTTCTAATCCCTTATAAGAAATTAGCTCCCCAGTTCCATCTAAGTTCCAATAATAGATGTTTTCGGAGAGCAGGCTTGGATAGTTAATTTGGCTAATCGTGACTATCTAGACTGTCTATCAAAGAGATTTATCAGTAATTCTTTCTACACCTGAATTACCACAAGGTCAGAATTGTTTCTCAGGCCAAAAGAACATAAACAGGGTTTTCTTTTGTTTTTATCTACATGAAGTATGTACTGACTACTGGCAGCAATGACCCTTGACATGATACCACCTTTATTTGGGCAAGAGCACAACCTGCTGCTTCTGTTCTGAAGGTTAAGTTCTGTCCATGGTTAAGGCATTTCAGCATTTGTGATTGAATTGGACTTCGGCTATTAAAAGCTCTATGATTCAACCTATCTTATGATACTACCATGCTCTGTAGAGAGAAAATGCCAAGAATTTGTGTGCTTTGCTGTCTGTGCACAGAGTGCACTAGGAGTTTGAGGAGTCTTTCATCTGTCCTATAGGATCATCTCCTATAGGATCAGGCACTATGTAGCAATGAGGAATGAGCATCCTCTGTGAGTACCTGCTGGTAAGAATATTCACTGCAGAATGATTTATCATATCAGTAATACTTTCTTTAGGCCATGCCCAGGCTGCTGCAGGCATTTGTTTATTCTTTCTTCTACACCTGATTTTGGTTTTGGAGTTTGCTTGTACTGAGATCTTGGATGGGGTTTGTTCAACAGCTCAAAAGACAGTGGGGCGAGCAGTGCCTGGAGTCATCTGAGAGCAAGGTTTCTTTCTTCTAAGCTTCAGAGATAAGCAGCACCTGTATTCTATTCATTCACTTTCTTTCATTGTTTTCTAGATCAAAATCGGTGCGCCTGAAGGTCATTGAATTACACAATGTGTGAATGTGCAGTTATTTCCTCTCACTCTACTGTCACCGTTATTGCTCAATGAAACATTCTTTTCTTGCTTAAATTTGGGAATCCTTATTACAGTAGTTTGCTACATGACTAGAATTGGATTCCCTCAGATGCAGCTTTATGTAAGTATAGACTGCTCTAGAGTCCAATTCACCTGGTGTGGATATATTCTGTCAGTGGAGAATGCATGAGGAATCTTGTTCCTGTATCTGTTATTGTTATTATTACCTATCTCCCTGGATCTCGGATCATGGATATAATCTTGCATTTGCACAAAACAAAATTTATCTTTTTCTAGAGTAACTGATGTGCAGGCCAACACCTCAAAGAAACTGCTTTGTACTGAAGTTTAAGAACTTCATTCTTAGGCATTTTGTGCCTGAGGCTAGTTTGTGCTTTTAAATAACTGCCTGCAGAGTTGTTAAGCTGCACTGATGGGGGAAGCAACAAGGACAGGGAGACCTCAAGGGAGAAGATATGAGATCTTGTCAAAATTCCATTTTTACATGTAATTCTCCAGTCGGAATTCTGTTGTGCTATCAGAGCGCACCCTTCTCTTCCAGTGAAGACTCCTGTGTCTTCATCCCACTGATAGGTATGAAGAGACTGAGAAATTATGGTTAACACTTTCAAGTTAGCATTAAGATAGTTTTCAAAGAGAAACAATATTTTTTCATTTATTATGCAAAATAATTCTTGCAATAATACCTTGTATTTTGTCGCATATCCTGTTGCTCTTGAAGTTGGGGAATAGATTTTGTGGTAGAAAAGCTTTCTCCGAGTCCCCTGTTGCTTTTAGGACGTGTATAAAGACTGCCATTCATGATCTGTGTAAGAACATTTATCACTGGCTCCAAATGAGGTTTGGCTGATTTTTCTGGCTCGTCTATCAGGAAAAGATTAGGCTGATCTGTGTGTGTGGGGGGGTTAATATAGTTGAAGTTTGCCAAGATGGGGAAATATAAGGCAGGATGGGCTCTCTATAAAATAAAAATGTAAGCACAAATGAACTGAGGTGATCAAAACTTGATGAATTCTACCATTTCTGTTACCTTCTGTATCCAGCTCCAGAACAACTGTCTTGAAAGTTTCAATTAGCCACTGGTCAGTGAGCTGTTTATCCCAGGGTGCTTTTCAGCATATTAGAATTGATTATCCAGTAGAGCAAATGATAATCCTTAAACATGCCTGTGGGCTTTTTCATCTACACTTAAAAATTATTTTCCTTGATTATTTTTTTTTTCTCCTGGCATTGATTTAGAATAACTTATATATAACCCAATAACTTTGGAGATCTGTTGGGTACTCAGGTAATTAGAAATTATAAATTATTCCAGTTAGGATCCCAGAGTATATAGATGTTAAGAGATGAGGCTCTGCTGGCTGCAATAAGGAGAAGGGCAGTGCTGACAACAGAATATTACTGGTGGGTTTGATACTGACAAAATGTTATGATATGAGAGAGAACCACGGTGATACTGATGATATTAGGACCTGGCTTGCTGCCAGTCACATGTCAGATAGCTCTAAGTTACAGATCTGTGCACGCAAAGCTACTTTGTTGTGTGTGGATAAGAGAACCCAAGGATTTTCAGACCAAGACAACCTAGTTTCATCTTACTTTCTATCTTTCAGAATAGTGGTGCTGAATGCTACTCAGAGTTCAGCAGCGCTGAGTGAACTCTCATGGTGTTCAGCTGGTAGTGCCTGTAAGGCTGCACTTGCAGCTTGGTTATTGAGCTAACCACAACCCAGCACTCTCAGGCTTTAATACAGGTGCTGGCCTACTGCATTCAAACTTTAAAGACAGCATTCTGTTCTCTACAGAAAACTTCTGAGGTAGGTAGTGGAGTGGTTGCACTTTAAAAATAGGTGATAATTTTTTATTTTGTGCTAAACCTGAATGTTAGTTTTGGCACAAGTGGCATAAATAATTTAGCTAATGGTATAGTTAAGTGAAATCAAAGATGATGCCAGCAATTAGGAAGAGCAGGCAGAAGATGGTCATGCAACCCAGAAACAGTTTTGTCTTATCTAAACTAAAACTGAGAGTTCAATGATTCTTTTTTCCTTTGACAGATCCTAGTACCTACATTCTTAAATAGCATATGCACCCCATGACCTTGCCTGCCTTTAATTCACCTACAATTTAGGTGTACACATATATTATGTATTAGGCAAATACATTTTTTCTGCTTTGGTCTAGGTATCTGTCAATTGTATCTGAAAAATCTCTAAGTCTGTATATTATGTAAAGGGATGCAATAAGGGAAATCTCTTGAACTCTGGATCTCAAGAACTTGAAAGCATGTTTCTCAGTAGTGTTCCACAATTCACTAAAATTCTCTGTTTTCTATGTTGCTGACAGCAAAGTCAAATGCTGAGAAGCAGGGTGCAAGACCTAAAAGTAACAAGTTCATTTCTCTTATTTAATTTAATGTAGACCAAATGTTTCAAAAACTATCTCTATCTGAACTAGTGAGAGTGGAGAGGGAATTTATTACTCCTTTTTAAGATGCTTGAACCTACAGATGCATGCGAACACTATGAATAGGTATGCAAATTAGTAGGCAAAGTACTACTACAAGATGCCTGAGAAATAATACTCATAAACTCCATGACTGACCTAATAATAATTTGGTGTCCTTCAGAATTTTCTCTTAACTTTTTAATAGTATTTTATAGACTCGGGAACCTGCTAGTGGTTAGTTTGATTTGCGCTTATCTCTGTTTTCGTTGAATTAATACCTAAGAAAGTGACACTTCTGTACACACTTCAAATAGCAATCCATAAAGGAAATGGAAGAAAAATCCAAACAGTTTTATGCAGCTTACTATAACTGATAGTCCTTGCGAGAGGACTGAATAAATAATAGTAGACTAAATCACTTTGTAAACTTGGTTCAAGAAACTTTAAAATGATAAAATAAATCTCATTCTCTCACAGTGGATGTTTGTTTGTTGCGGGTTTTTTCCTCTTGCCCTTGCAGAGGATGTATGTCATTTGTTACGTACAGGAATAGTCTGCTGACTACTTCACCCAAAACAAACAGTCTTTGTTCTTACCTTTCAAGTCTGCAATCTGGTAGGGTAGATGTGCATGACAGGTTTTTGATAAATAAATGCATAATAAAATGTGATTAGACTTTATTTTCCGCCAATGTTTTGTAATATCAAAAAGAGCTTGGCAGGTACTTTAACTTTACTGTGGCAGGTATGCACATAATTATACCTCATCCTTGGAAATGTAAAAAACAAAACAAAACCTGAACCACTTTGTTGCTGGCCAGGATTAAAATTGAATCTTGCCTTGTGGTAGTGGCATGAAGAAAGGAGTTAACTTTGGTGGTATGACTTTCATTCACTCAAAGTCTTTAACAGTTTTGAAAATAAAATTCAGGGAGGCAGGATTTTTTTGAAGCCTCTGTAGCTCTCATTTACCTTCTACTGACCTTACACTCAGGAACTGCATCTCTCTCTTTCTTACTGCTGCTTTTGTAATATCGTATTACAGGGACTGTCACACACTGAGAACAGAAATATCTGCATTGCTGTTTTCTTTAGAATTATGCATAAATAAAACTTAAAACTGTAATGCAAGGACTGAACAGATCATTAAAGACAGGAGAGAGAGAGAGATGGGAATTTCAAAGCTACTAAATAAGCTGGAGTGGAAACTATTGATGTGCTAGGAAGTTAGCAAGAAGAGAACGGTGGAGGGATGACAGAAAGAAGTGATGGTCAGGCTGGTGGTCAGAGACGATGGAGGTGAAAAATCAGAGCAAAGACTTTACTGACAGAATAGCTGCATGAATGACTAAACCTGTAGTGTGCAAGAGCCTTGATACAGGGCTGAGAATCAAGTGTAAGATAGCAGGAGAAGGAGACTGAGTTTTAAAGGATGACCACTGATATCCCAAAGTAAAGTATTGTTATTATGAATAGAAAAAGAAGAAATGGGAGACCAAACCAAAGGAAAGTAAATGGGGGCAGTAAGCAGATTGGCAGAAGAATTTGGGAACTTAGGAAGACAGATACCTCACTTAAAAGAAGCAGGAGATTAGTACAAGAGTTAAAAGAAGGTAGGAGAAAAAGACACTGTTACAAGAATTGGGCAATACAAGAAGTATCTGTCGAGGAGGAGATAAACTTGTGTGCAGAGTGGGAGATGCAAACAGCCTTGGGTCGCAGCAACTCTGAGGATTCCAAAACAAAAGGAAGTGGTACAGGTCAACTTGAGGAGACATAATTGGAGGAGACTGTCAGAAAAGATGTTTTGTGATCTGTATGACTTGATGTGATATAGAATGAGATTCAGTAGCTCAATTCACGTTACTTCACTTTTCTTTGTCCCTCATTTTAATTCCCCACTTTACTCCCTGCTGCTCTTCAACAAGAAGTTTTCTTCTCATCTTGCTTTAGCCCAACACACTCTACTGGCTTAGCTAGAATCCTTTTGCCTGCACTGGGTGTTTTGTTTGTTGGTTTGGGTTTTTTTTTAACTCTCCAACAAAGACTGATGCTGTTTTATGATTTCACTTTGTAATTGATGTTTTGTTTTGTTTTTTTTTAATTTCTGCTGAGGAATTACCTTTTTCTTCCAGTAATAGTGAGACTCTTAACTTTGTATAAAACAAAGCAGGTATGCAACACAGCAGAGTTAACCAGAAACTGCTGTTAGCAAATATGAAAATCCAGAGTTTAAACAATAAGTAACTTCTTGTTGACAATAATGAAACTCTTAACTTTTCGTAACTCAAAGCCATCCTCTCTAATACACGTATCCTTTTCGTAAACAAATTGCTGCTGATACACTGTTAATCTAGTAAATGGTTTGCTTTAGTTCAGAGACTTCATCTTTTATGACAAATTATTTTTGTAAGAGACCAAATCTACTTTATTAGCTTCCCAAAACATGAGGCAATTATTAATTAGATACATCTCTTTTCCTTACTGATAAATAATCTATTGCACGTTTTGTTGCAGTGAAGTCTTAGTTATGCTAGCTTCTAGCTTTGATTTCAGAAATTACCTTTCTGTATATAAAAGCGATCCTGGGAACCGCTGAGCAATTGTGACCTCTGCTGGAAGCCTTAAAATTGATTCTGATAGATGCAACCACTGGAAATCATTATTATGGTTACTTTAGGCGCTGATCTGCAGTGTGCTAGGCACTGTACAAATGGATTAAGAGGCTGTACCTCCTCTGAGGAATTTACAGGATAAATAGAAAAATATATACATAGAAAAGGCAAATACAACATAAACAGAAAATATAAATGAAACCAAACAGGGTAGCAGGACTAAATAGAGAATCTGTCTGCCTCTTAGACTGCTTGTGCTACCTCTAGAATAATATAAGATATTGATGAATGGTTACCATACTTATGGACGTGGCTATAAATATTCTGATAAGACGAATGCTCCACGTTCATAGTTTGAAACAATATTCCTTCAGGAGTCTAAATAATTATTTCTAAATACAAAAGTGAAGCAGGAGAAAAATTTTATTCAGGAAGAGATTCAGTATTGAATTTCTGCTGGAAACAATATGACAGTCATATGTGTATTGACAGAAAGGAGCCTTTTATGGAAGTACCAAGAAATATACAATCATTGATCTGGAATTGCCTTGAGCCACCCATTCATGATTCCAGCCCAGAGTACATCTTGAAATGCTCACGACCCCGGTGCTACAAGTGATGCTAGTTTAAGGCTGCGCTTCAGCATGAAATGTACAATAAAAAACAAATTTAATTTATATTCTTGAAAAGAGACATTTACATTTAACAATTTACAGTGAAGAATGAACTGATTGTGGAGTTTTGAAAAATGTAAATTAATTTACCACTTTTCTTAGAGTGGAACATTTACCATCCTGAACATATGGTTCATTAAGGCTTCAGCAACTGTTTACTGTGGTTAAAAACAGGGTTGTGGGAATTCTAAAAAGCAATGCAGTAAGATCAGAACTCTTAATGTCAGAAGGCCCTGAAGCCAAGGCTGTCTTGCTTTTCCCAGGGCATCACTGCCTTCTGTGATGATCCGTACGGTGCTCTGCCTCTCATTTTTTAAAATATCTTTATATTGTGATTGTATTAAAGTCCAGGCATAATAATAAGACTGTTTTATGTACAAGCATCATCTAACGAAAAATTAGCCTGCATGAAACTAGTTGTGAATTAGCAATAGTTTAGCAGAAACACGCTTATTGGATGTCTAGGCCTGGTTATCATACTTGAAGGAACCAGTTCATTACCCAAATTAAACCTTTAGGCACTATTCAAATAAATGAGAAAACTTCCACTGATTTTGGATAAGTGATGAGTTTAGCCCTAGATATCTTGCAATCTATAAATAGCTCTTTTAAAAGAAGGAGAAAAAAAGGTAGTGAAGAGTCAAGAGATGAGATGTCTGTCTATAATAGGGAAAGAGCGCTATGGTCCCTCTGCCTATTCTTTATTCTTTCAGCAAAGCAACTGGGAATGGTGTTGTCATCTCCTTAAATTGTTGGAGAGAAAGAATATTTTAGAGAATACTTAAGATTATTTACTGATGACAGAAATGAACTGGGAACGTTTCTCTCTTTCTCGGAAGAATAAATCTTCAGGCTGTCATTTTGATGAACTTAAACGAAATATAAACCAAATACAAAAATAATCACATTCTTTATTTCCTGTGGATTTTAATTTCTTACCCATCTGGGTTGGTTTGTCTGTTTGTTTGTTTTCTCCAATGTGTCTTTTTAACCTTTCTTGGCATTTTCAGGGACCGTCAATGTGCTTGAGTGTCATACCCCTAATAATCACACTTCAGCAATACGCTCTGAATCATTCCAGATCCTGCTAGTACAGCTGTAGAGGTAATATAAATCAGGTGATGGAATTGTGAGCCATGAGTAATGTTAGTAGACATTCTTATTTGTTTAATTGCAAAGTCCAGAATTATTGGGGTTTTTTAATGGTTCTTAGATTTTCCTGGGGGGAATATCCTTAAAGTCCTGGTGGAACAGTTGAAGCAGAATTCACAGGAAAATAAATTAGTCTTCTTATTTAAACATTTAGCAAAGATTTATTTGAACTGTTATTATTACAGTGATTTTGAAACACTGTGGACCAACTAGAAGTTACGGTTTGACATAGAGCTTAATGCGTGTAATTTTATAGCATCTGTTTATGCAGGAGGAAGAAACGATGTTTTGTGTGGATTCTCTTGGCTTTGCAAAAATACTAAATAATTAGTATAGACTGCATGGTAGGGGCCATCACTGGTGAGGATTGTTGACTGGATTACTGTTGTCCACAACCCAGTTTTATTTTTGAGTTTATTTTTACATCTTTAATACAAGCTTAGGTGAATTCTGAAAATATATAAAAATGGCTTCTTCCCCCTATCATTATCTTTCAGTATATTTCCCCACCTAAGGCTGGCTGCTTTTAATACAGTTTCTCCAGCTATGCCCAGGGTATTTTAGAATAGATGGACACTATTTTTCCAGTATCTGTGGTAAAGTGCGAACATACGTATCTCTCTTAACCCACTGCCTTTTAATCCAGTAGCTTCATTTGATAATTTACAGTCTTGTTCCTTTTCCCTGGGGGTAAGTATTCACAAAACAATTTCACACAATACTATAATTATTTTCTCCCACTGTGTCTTTGAAATAATTTGCTTTTATCGGTAAGGTCCGTACTTTGACACAGTATACATTCTATATATAAAATGTTATTTCTGACTGGCTATCTCAAATATATTGCTGTGCTTAGATGAAATGGGCTTTTTTAAGTTTCCTTTCTGTATTCTGTCCTATAAATTCTGGCAGAAATGACCGTATGCGTAGTTATCTGTGGGTGTAAAAGCAGTCCTTTCTTTTGAATACCTAATTATGTAATGAGGAACTGAACTATCAAAATGACTTAGCCAATGCCACAAAACATCACCTACTGTTCATAGGTTTGGAAGGTTGCAGGAGATGCTTTTATTCAAACAGTGTACAGAATGAAGGAAAGTAAACGAGTTGTTTCTAGGCAAACAAACTAATAAATGGCTTGCATAGTAATAGATACACTAGTTTAGACCAACGTTTCTTCTCTTCCCACACCTTTCTGTGCTAGTAGCCAGTAAAGTATGTTGGAATGAGAGCTGCAAGAAACAGCAAGTTAGATTATTTCTTGGGTAAGTCCTCCTCACCTTCATCCATAAGAAGTACAGGGTTTTTTATATCTGGAAGCTGTTGGTGGACCATAACATTTAATAGCAATTGAAGGACATTCTTTTGTGAATTTCTGTTACCCTTTTTAATGCATCATTTCCTGTTGACTTCCATGACATACACAATTTATGCTTAATGTGAAAAATGCTTTTAATTACAACCTTCAATTGTTTTCAAATCTACTGCCTGTTAACTTCGCTGGCTAGCTTAACTGCTCCTTGTTTGCTTTTTCCCCCGCTGTTTGTTAATTTCCTCATCTACCTCTTCTCTCAGAAGAGGAATCCTAGGCACTGCATTGGTCTAAGTGAAGCCCATTAGTACTTACCAGGTCCAGCCTGTGTCATATCCCCTAAACTGAACAGAACCATGCCTTGTCTGAACTGACAACATCGTCTCCAAACTCACAGTGAAAAAGAAAGAAGTTGTGTTTATGTAGATAAGATTGCATCAGTGCCCTAATATGGCAGAGGGATTAATGTGGTATGAACACGCTGCTTTCTGGCTGAAGTCTTGGTCACTTGTCACCTGATTTATAAATATGTCCTCACGCTTTTTGATAGACCAGTGGTTTCAGCCTCAAGATTTTGGCTAACTTCCAGATTACCTAGAATTTCTTCATCCTTTTAAGCAGATGTTGTATATTCCATGCTTCCTGTTCCAAAGCATTTATCTGTATAGAGGAGCCAGCACAATTATCATACTCTAATCCTGAAGTAGCTAAATGGATGGGAGCAGGAATATCACTATGCAGCTAATAAAGCTGTTTTTCATTTTGGGGGATGGATTTGTATATAAAATTGTTAGTGTTGTTACTCTTGAATGAGATTCTCATATAAGGAATTAGACTACCATCATGCTGAAATGAATTACAAATCACAAGATTACTATTTTAATTATTAATGTCACTCATTACAAAATAGAAAATTTATAAGGGTTTGGCCTACGAGGTATTCCAGACCATTATCATGATTCTTACTGATTTACTCTGCCTAATACCCTTTTACTAAATGTAAGGAGCAACTTGAAATTTTTTTATGTACCTGTGTCAGTGACAGCCTGCAAAGTGAAAGGTTTTAGAAAACCTTTTTAGAAAAATGGGACGTCTAGAAATTAAACAGTAATTGTAGTGATCATAATTTGTAGCAAAATTTTTGTCAATTGCTTGATTAAAAAGCTTTCTCAAGAAAAAAATTACTTCTCCAAACTCATTTTATAGGTTTTGATATGTTTTACTAATGAATAGATGACTCACGTGTAGTGTGAGAATTTTTGCTTGGCTTTGCAGGGGGAAGTTGTTTGCTTGCTTGTCTCTGCTCTCACACCAAGGAAAGTGTTTCATGCATTAGTGTCTTACAAGGATGAAGAGAAGAAATGCTATACCTTTTGAAATGTCAATGAAAAGCCAGCAACTAATTTTTCTTTCCAATAAAATACAGCATAGCAAAAAGAATTGAGTCATTTCAAAGTGGATATTAAAATAAAATTCTTTTTGAATTTACACTGGCATTCTACTAAGCATTTGAATGGAGAAGGATATTAGTCCTCATTTCTGCAAGAATGTATGTTTTGGAAGCCTTTTAGAGGTTTTGCAGTAATTTTATAAGATCCAGCTTTGAAAATGGAATTTTTCCAAATCAGAGACTTGATTTTTACCATAAGCTTGTGTGCTGAACAGACAAGTAGAATGAGATTGGAGTAGCCTGATGACATACTTAAAATGGAAGAGTAATCATGTCAGGCTCCCTTTTGGAATTACTGGGGAGAAAAAAAGTCTAACCCAGTCTTTGGAGGAGCTCATCTGAGCCTACTGTGACTGCATGCCCAACCGGAGTCCATTTAACTGATGTGCCTGAATTAGAGTGAATCTGATTCAAAGATTGTAGATGAAGAATATTCTTGGAGACTTCAAGGCAGGACAGTGCCTATGTTTTATTGGGACTGTGAATAATTAAAATGCTTGGAAATATAGGGCCTCAGTTTTCTGATAGCTATAGGGTGCCTAGCCCAAAAGGGGTCATAGGTTAGATATTTACCACAAGCCGTAAAGTTAACCTTGCAGATCAGCAACCGAAAATGTGTTGTTTTTTTTTTTCTATAAAGATGTACTCTCAAATTGTGAGCAGCTGTACTCATTTAAATCTGAGAAACTACAAAGTCTACGTAAAGTCTTAGTGAAACCTAAATACTCAAAGTATGTATTGTGCACTATGATAAAAAGTTGCAACGGTGGGGGTGAAATATTCAAAATTGAGAAAGCTTTGTCTAATGTGAGTTATGAGACGGATTTTGACTGACAAATAACACAATTGGCATTAAACCCTCAGCAGGCGAGAAGGTGGGGTGGAAGGAAGTGCATTTCTCAGCTTGTGGGTACATTGCCTGAAGCGGAATGCTGAAGGCAGTAAGTACAGACTTACCTAAGTAATATTCTATACATGATACTACTTTCCCTAGGTCCAGTAGGTTATTACATCAGTATTCTGAGTCCTCTGCACCTGCTTTGTGGAGGAAGTGCTCACTAACTTTAGCAACAGCAGTTTTCCAGCTCTAAGCCTAATAAAAAGAGAATGCAAGAGAAAAATCTTTCATTTGTTGTGCTTCTGCTGCTGGAGAGCCAGCAGAGGGAGCTTCAGTAACAAACCCTCTTCCCAGTGCTTATTAATAATACAAAGATACACAAACAAATAAACAAAAGTCTACCATGATAACCTATCCCCTGTAGGAAATGGGATGAAAAAGAAAATCAGCAGCTGTTGAATGGAAAAGGATAAAATCAGTAGGGAAAGGAAACTTTTCTAGTACATGAGAAATGCACTAGAACTAACAGCAAGAAAATTAGTGTCTTAAAAATCTATGAATCCACGTCAAATTTATAGGCATAAATGGTATTGCTGTGTTTTTAGACTTGTCTCCATACCCAGGAAACGTATTGTTGAGCTTGTTTACTTTTCTTTTTTTTTTTTGTGAATACTCAGGTTTTTAAAAAAGCAAAGAATTTACTCTTTCTTTACATACCATTGACTTACAGGTCCTGTGACTTTAGAAAAAATTCTTGGGATGTGTTTGCACTGTGCTTTCTAATGCGTTACAATAATATCCAAGAAAGTCCTAAGTCCTTTTATCTCTTCACCTGTCTCATCAGGACAATCAACTCTGTAGAAAGTAAGGGATGAACAAACAGGAAAATAATATCCATTATCTTCTTCAAGGAGCTACATGAGACCTCTCAGTATCCAACTTTTTCAACCAAGGCAAGCAAATACTGTGCTGCAGGATCACCCGTCACATCGGTGACGGAGCTGGGTGAACTCTAGTTCAATTCGCATGACTGCGCCTGCTAGATCTCCTATTGACCTGTGGAGGCTAGTGCACTTGTTTTGAATGTCATGAGCATAGTGTCTTATTTCAAGTGTATAAAGTTTTGCCTATTGTTGGCATCCTTGAGGAACATAATTTTGGGAAAGGATTTAAAGGTATGGAAGAGACATGAAAAAGAATCACAGGAGTGTTCTCGGGGGGAGGGGTGGGGGTGTTTTGAAATGTGTGTATTTTTATGCTCAATATTTATGGCAATATCTTTGTTATATAAAGGCTGGGGGGTTAATCAAATTATTATATCAAAGATTTACTAGGAATTGGTGGCTTTCTAGGCAGACTGATTAGTATTGAATAAGAATTTTCTAATAACAGCTCTCCTGTTAGAACCCAATATTGATTGTACAGCTTGTTGCAGAGCTGTCCACTGAGCACACTATAACATGATGTCCTCTCACCTAGGTTCTTTCACTTGAAGCATATTAGAGAACAGTTACTGAAACAAGTTCAGTGGTCTATAGATTTGTTGGATGTATGGTTTATGTCCAGCTACACACACACATATTTATTTAATGTTGCCACTTCTAAGCACTTAGTCAGGGGGTGTTCTGCTTAGAAATACAAGCCTTTCACGTTATGCCCACTGTTCTGATTTGGTTTTCATCTCCGTAAATAAATTTGGTTTATGGCTTTGATAACAGGAAGGTAGATCCACCTCAATAAAATTTTTCTGAGATCCTTTCCTCTTCTTACAGGTCAATACACCACTTGGCTGCCTGCCTCTTAGCAGCCAAGCAATTAATCCCCTTCAGAAAAGTCTTAGACCAATTTTCCACTTGCTGTGTACTTAATAATTGGCCCGGTTCATTCCAGTGTCAAAATGATTTTCTTTTTCCAAGGTGATAATCTCTTTCCAGTAGTCCTAAAGTGTCATCTTGTGGCTAATACTGGTTATGATTTTACATTTTCAAGAGAAAACATACCCAACCATCAAATACAGAAGATCTGTAAGTTCTTCACTGGGTATTAGTAAGATGAATTTGATGAGTCAAGATTGTTTTATTTTAACTGAGATTGCATCATTGGGGTTTACTTTGGAAATAACTGATGATAGGTAATAAAAAAATCTATGAAGGAGTTCATAATCCACTTGGAAGCTACTTATAGATTTTTCTATGGTTAAATGCTTTTATATGACTTAAGAATGCGTGAAAAACCAAGTCATAACAAATTACTGTATCTTTGAAATGCTCATCTGATTGCTATGTAATACATCTTATTTTCATGCTTTAATGAAGCAAATGTAAACGAAATATCTTTAGAAGTTAAATAGTTAAACTATCACACTGGTCCCAGGATAACAAATATATATGTAAAAACATATATAAACTGTCTTAAATTAGCATAGAGCATCCCAGCTTGCTCAGCTACACAGTCAATCTGATGTCCCTTTTGAGGGCATTAAGAAGAAAACTGCTTCTTTGTATTTGAGTATTTGACTGAAAGATTGCAACTTCTTGCATCATGCAAAGGAATCCAGGTCTCTCTTAGAGGAATATCATCTGAGAGCTTTGAAAAATGGAGAAGAGAGGAGCTCTGACTACGTTGCAATATTTTTGTCTCAATGCATTTTCAATGACACTTCTGTTGCCATTTTAAATTACTTTGTTATGAATGTTTATTAGGAAAAAAACATTTTTTACATTAAATTTTTACAGTTTAAGTTGTTTCTTTTTTTTTTTCCCCTAGGAAATTAAAATTTTCTGGTTTAATCCCAATTCAGAATTGTGGCAAGCTCTGGAAATGCGAAATTTGAAATCCTTTAGATAGAAAAAACTTCTGTTCTCTACACTTATAATGTAAATCACTCAGTGATACTATATAACCTAAATTGGGCGGGGTTCCTGTATTAGAAATTCTCCTTCAAAAAAAGGCATGTATCATTTCTGCTTGCTACAATATTGTACAGGATCCAAAACTATTTTCAAACAAGCAAGATGAAATTTCATCTCGCTGGAATGTGAAACAGTTCATTTGACCTGAAATGTAGCATTTTATTTTCAGGCACTTGTAAAAAAGTGATGAGAATAAGTAGATTCATAGAAATGAAGTTGAACTTCACTTTCTTATACAACAATTTTAGCCTTACAGCTCTTGTGTTGTATGAGAACAATCCAAGTTCAATTTCTTTTTCTTCCTCGTGGGCTTAAACAACTATCCCTTTGTTCCAGTTATAGTTCTTAGGCTAGCGTTTTGGACTTCCAGAATTAGGATAGTTCTGTGCCCACTGTCTCCTACTGGTAGTGTTCCACTTGCTGTAGTTACAGAAACAGACACTAGATCTCAGTTTCCCACCTCCCACGTAACTGGTTTGATGTCCTGATATTTGGGTCATTCTCTACTACTTCACTAAGGTCTTGATGACAACCTAATGTGTTCACAATACATGGAACGATACAGCAAGAGTGTCGTGATGGCTGGAATGCACCTCTGTGAGACCTTGGTTTGCCTGAGCTGCATAATGCATGGATTTCTTGCCTCACAAAGACTATTCTGATGTCTGGTGTTCATCCGGTCCGTGATTATACAGCATTGCAGAATCTCTGTATCGGTGTCTCGAACTAGCATAACTGCTGCAAGAGTCTAACAGAACTGCCTGTCTGCAGTACCTTGAGCTGTCTGCAGTTCTGCTTTCTTACCCCATATTTATGCATGTTATAAAGAAATCATTCCTTCTAAACTGTTTTTGCAAAGGTCTATGATAATGTTATAAATACAGCTAAATTGTTTGTTTTTTCTGACTACTTGAAATTAAATCAATTAAGATGATAATCTTATTCCTGAAACTGAACAAGGGCTTGAGTCAGAGTTAGCAGTGTGGCTTCAGTAAGTAAAATGTAGCAATGTGCAGTATATGCAAAACTAATTGTTAGACTAGTAGAGGGTAGTCACTTCATAGATTAGAGCTGCTACTGTGTCTGTTCATGATGTATCTCAAGGACTGAAGTGTTGCATGACTAGTCATCCTCCAAATTTTTGGCCATCTCCAACATGCTCATAAATGGTGGGAGGCAGGGATTGTATACAGTTTGATGCTACAGATGGATTCCCCAACAATAGACAAACTTCTGGCTGAACCTTGTCAATGATCTTTGTACTGTTTGCACTTTGTAAAGCAGACCTAGGCATTTTGCAGTTTTGTGGAAAGAATTTGCAAGGAAAGGCACGTAACTGATTCTTTGTAACAGGCTTCTATTTTCTTCATGATTCAAATTAAATCCAGTGCAAAGTAGGCAAAGCCTTGTTGCTTGTGTTAAACATCAGGTTGTCCGAGTACATGCCAGTATCTGTTGAGCCGTCTTGCAAGAAACCACAAATGGACCTACAAGCAAATGTTTCTACTGCTCTTTGGCCTCTTCTAAGAGGTAGGGAGTGTCAAACATAAGTATTCCCTACAGTTTCTAGCACCAAGGATTTTGAAAAGTCATGCATGTTCTTAGGTGTGTCTGTAATAAAAATGGTATCCCACATTTATTTATATTGCAGTGAGGTGCCACAGTTTGTAAATTATTTTGAGTGCAAAAAGTGTGCATTCCCTGCCCCAGAGCACACTAAATCTAAATTAATTTGCACAAAGGGCAGCGTACTTAATGCATAGGCAAGATGATCCCTCTGAGCTGAGAGTTGCTAACAAAAAGAAATATTCCTGTTGTTTTGAGGAAAGTGTTGGCTATGTGTAGTGAGCTCATTTGTGTGTAATAATTTCTGCTGCAGAACATATCTTTAAAATAGATTTTTTGAGTTACACTGTGAATGAGCTAGCAGAGATACCCACTCTAGTGATAACTTCCAATGAATTCTGCTTCTGAAGTACTGCTAAGGTAAATGAGATATCGATTTCTGACAAAATGGAAGGCTCATCTTATTGCTGAATTTTGAATCTTACAGATTAAATAAGAATTTGATAGCTGATGCTAAAACTTATTGTTCTTGTGTTATAGATGTGTCTGCAGTCCTAAACTGAAAGGTTCCACTGCACAAACAGTTAAAAAAAAATCCCAGTAGAAAGAGGATGGGGGGGAATGCAGTGAAATACAAGTCATTTGGGGTTTTGCTCCAGAGGCTAAAACTTCCTGGGTTGAATCTTCTATGCCTGGTCATGCAGGAGCAAGCAGACAAAAAGATGACCTTGGTTTTCACTAGAGAAAGCCCTGGAGGGCTTTCTAGTCTTCTTCATATTACTGGTTGATTTGCTTTTACAGTGAGGAGCAAGTATCTTTAAATGAACTCAGTCTCAAGAGTTTGGAAAGACAAAAGTTCAATTTAAATTTAAGAAAATATGATGCTAGGCATTAATAAAGCATTAGTTGGCTATTACAAGGTCTTGATTTAATTTTCTTCTGGAAGCTTTGTATAACTGTGCACGGGTATCTCATCACTTCTCTGACTGAAACACCATCCCAGGCACTTGCATCACCAAGCTGGGGGAGTTGACCCCCAACAACCTCCAAATTCTCTGAACCTGATTATTCTCCTGGAGTTTTAGTCTTTTGTGAAATGTCCACGTGCATAATTTACATGTCGTGATGGTTACATTATATGTTCCTAAAAGGGATAGCCAGCTAGACGTCTTTTTGTACTTGACTGACACCATTTAGTAACTATCATTAGATGACTGTTAATTAGGCTTATTGTATTGCCATTATCACAAAAAGAACTGAGCTATTATAGATGGATAGAACTAGTGCTGTTTCTAAGCAGAGCTATTTTTAACGTGAAAACTTTCTCAACTTCTAGATGATAGAAGATGTGTATACCGCTCACTTCAAAGTCTGAAATACTAAGATGTGTTTAGTTTGGGAACAGTTGACTAGTTGTGATTTCTTCTCCCTTCTTAGGTAAAAACAGACCTGAGTAACAGGTACTAAGATTTATTTTTATGGAGACTTTATTTTGTAGCTATGTAAAGACAAAAAAACGTACTGAAATCAGCATTTAGAAGATTAAGTGGCTTCTCCCCCTTTCTAAATTTCATCAGTGCTTTCTTCTTTTTTTTTCTTTTTTCTTTTTTTTTTTAATCTTCACATGTTCAAATATCCTGGAAGCTTGTTTGGAAATGTACCACTTCTCAGCCATTGCACAGTGTTACCTTTCTGTTGGTTACCAGACCAGAGTTCTTACTGCATTTTAAGTGTTTTCTTTCGTGTTCCAGCTATCTCTTGATGTATGAATAATGTATGTAGCTATAAGATAAATATCAGAACAAGATATGGAGTTTAGCTTCAATAAATAAAAACATTCTGCATGACGTATTTTTACCTCCATCTGGCAAAAGCACTTTAAAAATTGTACGCGTTGTCTCAAAATGAGAACATTTACAACTTACTTCCCAACTGGTTCTTGGCACAGAGAATGTTTGGACGTAAATGAGAAAATGACACAGAGATTGGCTGCCCATCTTCTGATTCTTCCTGCCAAGTAGAAGTCCATGTCACTTGCTTGGGTAGATGAGCACTCCTTCGATGCAGGCTGCACCAGCCCAAGGGGTAAGGTGCAAATGTATATTCACCCAGTTAACTCTGCTCTGCTCACTCCTTGAGTGATGACTCTGAAGTGTTTCTTGGCTTGAATTTCCTTTTTGCCAAACCATTTTCTTGGGCTGTCAGGTTATTTCTGATCTATGCAGTAAATTAATGGCAGTTGTGATTGACACAGGGATCACACACTCAGGTGGATTCCTGACTGGTTGACATGGTTCGTGTGCTGCGTGGCTGTGCCTGGGAAGAAACATGTTAAATTCATTGTTACTAAATGTCTGTTAGCTGCAAATCTCATGTATTAAACCAGGCTTTCTGAAAAAGCAAGAGATATTTCTGAACCAAGAACTTTCAGTAAACAGTTACTTGATAGTTTAAGATGAATGATTTAAAAATGAATTATGTAGCAAAAAAAAAATATTTTTCTTCACTGTTTTGCATTTAAGTTCTTTTTTTAACGCTAAAGTTATAAACCCTGTGTGAGACAATGTGATAAAATTCTGCTGAAAGTCATTAGCAATGGCATAACAATACTAAAATTATTTATGTCAAGCAACACAAAGTTAAGTGAGCTAGACCTGGAGTTCAAAGAGAAGATGTGGTTTTAATGTAAATTAAAACAGATTCTTACTGGCCACTAATCAAGTGTTTACCTGTTTCCATTAAAACTACATTGAATTTAATCAGTATGCTTTCTAACGCATGCATTTCTCCCTAAATAAGAAGCCTATTTGTCATGAATATTTAAATTGGATTTTAAATCCATGAAGGTTTAATTTAAATAAAAAGTGAGGTGTTTTTTCAGGGTTAAAAGTTAGCATCTTCAAATTCCATTCAACAGTTGTAAACAGATTTTAAAGTTAATGGTCTCAAGGGAATTTTTCATACCATTTAGGATTAAGTGTCTTTAATTGCAAAAGGCTTAAATGTAACTACAGTTTATGTAATGTTATCTGTACATAAAACTTAGATTTTTTGTTTCATGTAACTAAATAAAACTAGTAATAACTAATTCAGAAATTGGAAGAATATAGAGTATTTTAAATATAAAACGTGTATATAAGGCAATAAGTTGTAAGACCTGTTTTGCATTTCTTACTGTAACCACTGGGTAGGATATGGGAGTGGTTTTCTTTATATACAATTCCGTCATGATATATTCTTAAGTTTTCAATACACAAGTAATATAAACACCAGCTTTATTTCTGTGATTCCTATTCTTATCTCACAGATTATTTTTTTTTGTTTCCAGCTTGTTTGGTTTTTATAATAACAAATAATGAATTGAGTTTTCTACAGTGGTATGGGTATGGGCTAAGAAACCAGACTTTAATAAAAATTTTCTGTTGATTTTACTCGAAGAGAATAACCGAGTTGTCTTAAACTGAAAAATCTTCTGCTTGCCTATTAGTTGAATTGAATTGGCCACTGTGAATCCTTCTTGCAAGGCATGTGTAGGGTCTCAGCCTTCATTGTAGGTTGCTTCTCAGTTTGTTGATAAACAATTCCATTCTTGCTAGTCACCTCTTTATTGTTCAGAGAGCTGGGCTCCAGTTATTTTCTGATACTTTGCAGACAGTCATGATTCAGACATATTTTTTTTTTGCTGTTGATTTTTGTTTGTTTTGTCAAGTCTTCAAATACACATATTTGAGGGAAGAATCCCCTTTATAAGCTTTCGTGTTGGACCAGGGTTTTTTGGACGAGCACACTGCAGGTAGCTTTATTCTCCTTTCGACCAGATTTTCCCCACTGTGCTGGCAGCTGTCAGCATTGGAGCTGGTTTCTGATACGTTCAGAGCATCAGTGTTTGAGCAAAGAGAATTAGTTAACTGAACCTAACTGCACCTTACTCAGATCTCTGTGGAAAAAAGGCTTGTATATGTTAATTTCTATGAATGTATATTACAAGTATATAAACACACAAAAACCCCAGCATTTCATGCTGCAAATAGAAAACAGAATACAAGGAAGCAAGGGGTTGGCAAATCATGAATAAATTAATAATTTTATCTTCTTTAGCAATTTAGAGCATGTACTCTCCTGTGTTACCCTGTCTCTTCACAGTAAGCTGAACAGACCACCAACAACTGAACTTCCCGTGAGTAGCTAAGGTTTTAAGAAATTTGAAGTGAAGCACTTAGCAAAATCCTGGTTCTGTTGAAAGTTGATTTTACAGTTACCATGGACTGGAATTAAACCAGAAAGACACCCTTATTTTCCAAAACCAGGGCTACATTCTTGTATGGCTCTGCTGGTTTACTTCTATTTGGCCTTCAAGGTTTATCTCAGATGGAGTTGTATTGTAGATATAGTATCATTCATGATGTTCTTCAAACAAGCATAGAAGTGCACGTGGGAAAGGCTCTCAGCAGTCTGGTTATTACCGCTTGTCCCTGTCACAGAGGTCTCGTATTACTGTTTAGTCACTGAGTCGGTTAACTGCTGCTGGAAGATGATGGGTTGGATATAAATGATGTAAATGTTCATGAACAGATGCATTGTACCATGATACTGTCTGTCACTCAAATTCACAGAGTGTAGAAAATGTTATTCTAGAGGAGCATGGTTTCAGCAGTTTGAGGGCTTTCTCATTGTTAAATGCTGATGCATTCTAAAAGACATGATACACTGCAAAGAGTTATCTGAGGAAAAAGTAGCAGGCATGGGCAGGGATAAACTTTGAGAGAGGTTGTTCACACCGCAGGCAAATGAAATCTTGAAAGCCATAGAGATGAAGGCCAGAATTCCAATTAACGTAACTAGGGTTTCACCCTTGATTCCCAAGCTGGGTACTTGCCACTACCAAGTTTTTATGCGTACTCCGCTCTCTTTCCTCGCCTTTCCTTTCAGCAGTGGTATTTGTGCGTCTTTGCAATAGAGCAATACAGCTGCTGCCATTCTGTTGGAGAAGGATTTGGGCAGAAGTCTAGCAACAGCCCATGACAGTCAGAGAACAAAGTCTTGAATGTTGCAAATACCAGTTAATGCCTTTGTGACTGGACTGTACTTCATCCTCTGCTTTGCTGCTGGAATCCCTGTTTTGATGTTGGAGAGTAATTTGCCTCTACATTAGCTGATAACTGAAGGTGAAGTTCAGCTACTTTTGTATGAATTTATGATGCTGTTTTTTAATAATCTCTTGAATAACTAGAAACTGAAATGAGCTTTCAGACTAACCTGTTAAAAACATTAAAGAGTAAATTTTTGGTGAACTGTCTGAATATTATAGAGAAGTTGAATTCCTCAGCTAGAATACATTCATGAGTAGCTCTTCTTCCATCAGTTATTTATTATATAAGGTAACTCGTTTGGATATATTTTATAGAGTTTGATACTTCACTTAGGTGTCATTAACAACCATTGAAGTAAATAAAAGTGATTTAATGTTTCCTATTGCTGCTTTTTCTAGACTTGTCTGGGACATGATATATGCGTGCTTCCTTTCTGGTTTATTTGCTTGTCTATAAGGACTGTTTTCCATACTGGCCTGAGTGCTTGAATTAGAAACTTTTCTCCTTCGCAGGCTTCGTCCATTCAAGTGCTTTTAGTTGTGAAGTTTTCTTGACCTTGTCCTTAAATTTATTCACAGGCATCTTGCCTTAACTTTGCTGATTTCACTGTTTTGTATTTTATTGAATATGGCTTTGTCTTGTTTCACTTGTAACTGTGCTCTTTGTGATTGATTTCATTGTTGAATATTTTTTAATTTATAATTTTATATATATAAAAAAATACATGCCTTTTTGACATGCACAGCTAATTTTTCATGTGTTACTGTGGAGGAATGTGGCCTGTGCTCTCTAGAAGGTAGCTTCTGGGAATGATTAGCAAACAAGTATACAATTGTCTGCAAAGCAGCGCGACTCCTGTTGTCAGGCAGACCATGTCTACACATTGAACAGCTTCTGCATATATTTCTTTGTTCCAATAACTTGAGTGAACTTTTCAGTGCATATTTAATGTCCAAAAATAGACAGAAAGATGGGTTTGTGTACTCAGCTTGGAGAGATTTAGTCTCGGTGACAAACAGACAGCCAAACTGCAGATGTCAGTGTGTAACATGGACAAAAAGTGTATTTTTCTAGAGTTGTCAGGAAAATCATAGCAGGAAAAAATCAATCACCTATGAAAGTGATCAGCAACATGCATGATTGTATTCCACCCTCTGAGACCACTGAAGTGGCTGCACCTTGTGCTCTTCTAGTTGTTCTCAAGCCCGTTCAACAGAAAACTCATGGCCTATGTAATAGGTGAGGCATGTATGGAGGTGATCTCTGCACTGTGCTCTTTTAAGGAATTGAATTGACTTTTGTTCAATCGACTTTTGTTGAAGCAACCAGCAAGGCTGTAAAACAGGATTTTTGTAATGTGAAAAGGCAAATAAAAGTGAGCTGCTTGTGTAAGTCAGTGTTCCGAATCTGATCATCGCATTATTGTCGATACTAACTGTGTGAGTGGAGAATTGTGATTTGGTAGCATTGCTAGTCATTTTGTACAGATAAGTATGGCTATATGTAGTTCAGTGCAACATAGACATTTGTTTAGTATCTGTTTTAGCATACGGGCGGTAGCAAAGCACTTGGTTTGGATTTATTTCATGCAGAACAACCTAGCGGTTGACTTAGCGTCTATCACCACCTCTCTCCATCAGTCTTCCTGAATTTTTAACAGTCTCACACAGATAAATAAAGTTTTAGGAGAAGAAATGAAAAGCATTGTCTTCTGGTTTTGTTGGCAAAAAGACTGCATCTTCCAAAAAGGATTTCTTGTCTTCATAGTTTCGACATTCAAAGGGAGTCTTTAGACTGAAAGAATACCATTTCCTTTTTTAGACTGTTGGAAGGGTTTCCTTCCGCTAATTTTATTTTTAAACAAAGGAATTCAGGACCGGAATTCTGAAGTTGCATGCTTCTATAACAGAGGTTATTTATTTTGTTTTTTAAAAAAAGACATGTAACACCATTTCCCACAGTATCTCTTGTGGACAGAGAATCAGAAGATAATTTTGGAAAGTTAGGAGTGCATTTGCTGACTGGGTGTAAGCTAAGAACTTTTGATAATTCTGCCACGAATTCCAGTTGTTTCAAGAATATCTTTGTGGAGAAATTCTTAAAAATCAGCTTTCCTTTTCTTTGTCATCTATACACATTTCTTCCCTATCCCAAGTAATTTTGACTTGGTGTTTACATTGTTTGTTAAATTGACCTGAGCTGTTTCAATCAAGCCTTGTCTTAATACAGTGTAGAATCTAGCCCATTTCCTGTTGAAATAATAGCTCTATAGGATTTATAAAAATTGGTTTTATTCAGTAATTATATTACCTTGCATTTTTATAGGGAATTTCTCTCTTAAATTCTGAAGCATTTTACCTGCTGTGTTGTCATCTCAGAACTGGCCAACAGATTTCCTTCACTGGCAAGAATGGTGGTATAAGAGTCAGACAAGGAATGGCAATAGAGAAGTAGGAATATTCTTGTATTTCTACTTTTGAATGCAATTGTTAGTCTCTAGCTTTCGACTCATGGGTCCTTCCATAAAAAGAAGTAATAAACATATGTTCATTACTTTCTAATTTAACAGTTAGTTTCCAAAATATTTAGAATATATTTAAGAAATAAATAAAATGCTCTCAATTTTCTTTATGTTTGCTATTTAAAACAAAACGCACACCAAAAAACCCCCCCACCAACCAAAACGCAAAAACCAAAAACTACTCAGGAAAATAGCCCTTGTGTTTCAGAGAACCCTACCAAGTTTAAAGACAGAGAAAGGAAAGAGCTTCACAACTATTTTGAGTCTTGAGAAAAAGAACATTAGGTTTCATAAATGGTTCTTGTAAATGCACCTTCCCCGTCCCAGTGATTGAAATAACCGACTGCCTTGCTACAGTCGAGTACGGGATGCCTAAAGCAATCATAGCTTGCCACCTAGTGGCGTGTTTGTGAATTACCACAGTTAAATTTCTTTAACTCGGTTCGGGATTACGTTCATTTCTTTAGGAGAGGATTCCTGTTTCCCCGTTCCTCATCCCGCAAAGTGAAAGCCAGCTCCTAGCCCTGTGCTCGATGCTATTCTATAGCGTGTAGTAGAGAGGTCGCAGATGGTTGAAACAGGTGATAGACGACTACTGAGCTTGTGGTGCACCAGAGAAAATATGATACATGTCAATAGTAAAAAACACGAGACATGTCAACAGATAAAACAGGGATACCAGACACAGCATCATATATTACAGTCATATTTTAAATTTAATTATTTTTACTTAGTAATATTTTTCCCATGTTGTATAGAGTATTCCTGTGCTTTTAGAGTAATGTCTTTGCTTTCATACAACTGCAACAATGCTGGTTGTGTTGTCGATTACTCTGTTACTTCTATATCATTAATTCATGTGACAGCATTCAAATAAGGTAGTTTGCAAACAGGAAGACAAAGGGAACTTGCAAGAAATGTTCTGAAACTGCTTACCCTCTGGTGCAAATCTCAAGCAAAACATTTGAATTTACATATGATGAGCTAGGAATGATGTCATCTTTGCCCAAAATAAGTTACTTTGTCCAGGGAGTGGAAAAGAAATTTTTCTGTTGCAGGGAATCCAGTCGTCTTATCTCTTGAAAATATGTGCACTCACTTGTCCCGTGTTCTTGCTTGTCCTATAATAATGACTTGTTCCCATGATTTGTGACATCTACCTAATACAATATGCCAAAATACAACTTGACACAGACTCTATACCCTGGGATTGGTTTTGTTCAAATAGAAATAAGGTAATAAGCTCTCTAGCAAAAGTACTATATCAAGCCAAGGAAGGTGAGGTGAATATAGACTTCTGTGGCAGTTAACAAATGCAACTTCTATCATTACTGTTAATCAGAGTGATGTACATACAATATGTTCCTTATGATGTATAAACTTAACTTACTCTGTAGCTTCTTGCTGTTCAAATTACAGAAAATGGAAGATAGCTAGTCTCTGGAGCACCAAAAATACTGTACTCAAGAGGTGAAATTGTAAGTGAGTGTTAGGCACTCTCCCAAGAATGCAAAGCCAGCATTTCTAATAGGGCCCAAAAGGCACTACTGTTGATGTGCATATGGCTATACCATGTTGCAGGTCTTTTGAAAGAAGATAAATATCAATTAAATTGCAGCCCTGAAATATGATCAGTTGAATCTAATTTAATGTGTAGAACAAACTGTTAAATTATAACGGGGCACTTTTAAGACTGAAAACACCTAGCTTTTAAAGAGTTGGTAACTTTAGATACTTAATAATACAGATGTGTATTCAGTTGTTTAAAGGCACTATGAATTGTTGGAGCATAAATGTATGTAGTAGCATGTGTCTGGACTCATGTGATTTAGTGACTCCTAATTGCAACTTCACATTAAGGGAAGTCCTATCAATGCAATTGTTCCGTTTATTCTTCAGGAGTGGAGATGGGTAGGAGGCTTGCCTGTAACTTGACATCAGTTGATAATTTGTGTCCATCACGAACTGATATGCATTTGACTTCAGACTGACTTTGCCTGGCTTCAAATCTGTGTTGCAGAATTTGGATGTGCCTCTATAAAGCGGCTCTGGCTGAAGATCTGTGCTACAGACAAGACATGCACACTCATTAGGAGAGAGACTTTCTGAGCTGTGGTGAACAAATGTGTGGTAGCTCAACAGTGGCCCAGCCGGATGCAAGCAAGGCTTTGTAAGAAAAGAAAAAAATCAATTCTCCTGAGCTGGAGCTGAAGCTTACTAAAATTGTAGTGGATTCTGCTTCTCATGAACAGAATAATATATGTAAGAAAATACACCTTGAAATATGAAATGGAACCATCTTATACCTTGGCCAAATGGGGTGTTGGAGAAGGGCCAAGGTACATTTGATATATAGCTGAGGTGCTTTTTTCCACTTTTTTTTTTTCCATTTCTATTTTATCATAGGAATTAAATGCTGCGGGGAATCTTCTTACCTTAATTCTGCATCTCTGATTATGAGCAAAATAATTTTCCTGTGCCTGGCTTCACTGAATTGTGTAGTCCAGAGTATTTATTAACCAGTATTTAGTGCTAGGGTATGTTTTTGGATCATCAACTGCAAAAAGTCCAGGATAATGAAGAAATGTGCTGGGCCCAAATCCATCAGCAAGCCTCATTGAATCAAAGCATAAATCTCAGATATCTATCCGTGCGTGAGCTGAAATCAAAATTAACCAGAATAGGCTCCTGTTAAAGTAAACTACTAAGTTCCACTCTAGGAAAACCATGACAGCGTAGTAGGTGTTTCTTATTTTCCTTCATCTCCATTTCAAAGACAATAAAACCAGTTAGTGAAAGAGGGATGAAAAAAATGTAGGCATGTACAGTGCTTCTACCTCTGACAGTATAGTGCGGTCCTGGATTCATAATGCTCTTCTACATGAGGTCCTCCACTGACTGCAATTTACATGCGCCCAATTAGGCCATTGCTAAGACAACAGTGTTCATGGTTCCAATTTCTATTTAATTTTTACTTTTCAGCTGAAATCAGTGAAAAGTTGAGAATATTTCAAATCAAGAACTTTAATACAGTACAGATTTAGCTTGTCTCATCCTTTAGGTCTTCTGGATTCCTTATACAGTGAGATTTTGCAAACTTGATCCTCTACTGAAAATATCAAAGATTATTTTTACTCAGAGGAAAATGGATGGGCAAGGAGCGCAATTGATTGAGATGAATTCTCATTAAGGCCCCTGTTATCTGTTTGAGGAGAGGGGTAAAAGGCAATTACACATGATGTTAAACTTTGCAGACGCTTCTTTTGTGGGAAAGAAAAGTAGAAAAGGGAGTATTCAGATTATTTTGAGTATTTTAAGCATGAAACATTCTGATGCATTTAACAAGTGATCAATATTTTAAGATTCTCTTTGGAATTAATCCATATTGGTCTCCACCCAAAGTTACCGACAGTAGTCCTGATTCTATTCTAGTAATGGTAAGATAGGCTTGTCACATAGATATAGAAGCTTATTTAATAAAACACCGGACAAAGAAAAAAAGAGACAAAAGCAATGCGTGAAGGTTTTAAAAGACATAGTTCAATTTTTGCTTCACTGGGGTATACTCTATATTAACATAGAGCATGTTTATTTGCATCTTTAAATAAAATTATCCAAACAATGCTATGCTTTCCTATGTTGGGAGTTAAACTGGCTCTGCCAGCTCAGCTTTAAATAAAAGCAAAGCAGTCTGGAAAGTATCTTTACATGTGCTAGCAACTCCCAAAGAAAATCGCTCTAGCTAAGAATTGCGTAATACCATAGGCTCTACCATGCCCCCTCCTCTGTGCTGTAAGGTTAGTAAGCCACGTGGCCAGGCTTAAATTCCTACCAAGAGTATACCTGAAATGTAAGGAAATTCTAACTTGGATGAATAATTCTGGTCAAGTTTAGAAGCCTTGAGCAACTCAAAGGAATGTATTAGATATTTGAATCCTGTCCCTCAGTTCCTTTAGCCGTTAGGTGAAGACTACATCATAAGTCTTGTCTATATTGCAGTAGCCTTCACATATCTGCTCTGAATTCATTAATGGTACTCAGAAATCTTCTAGTCTTGACTTACTGCTTGAATTGAAGTGGATAAAATCTATTTCCTGCATTTTTCTTTGAGTATACCATTGCAGATATGCCTATTATGCAATTTTTAAGGAATGTTCCCAATTCTGCTTAAAACAGGGAATATTGCCAGTTCTCTAGTCTACCATGAATCTTCCAATGATTGGTCTTTTCAGTGCTCTGGCTCTTAATTTGATTTGTCAGTATGTAGTTACACTTCTTACTTCAGAAAAAACATTAGAAGCATCTCAAGTGAATCTACGTACTCAAAAGACATGAAAAGAATCATACTCACATGTGCCTGGTATATGCATATATAGATATATGTAATATGTAGAGATATTTGAACACAAACGTACAAACCTAATAGTACTGTTAAGAAAATTAATAACATATAGTTGTGGTCTGAGTCATAGAGTCGTATGTTTTTATTTTCAGTAATAATCTATTTCAGTATCTCCACGTTCCTGAGAGCTCATGTTTTATTCACTTAGTCAGTAAGAATCATTTTCTTTATATGAACAGTGATCCAAAACCAGCCTGGCTTAACAAAGATTTTCGTTACTGGTTTTGTGGACATCACTCTTCCACTGCTCTGTGGAGTTGGCTTGTGGGTTGATTTTTTTCCTAGTAAGTATGTAGTTATCCTGCAGTCTTGTCAGAGTGTTGATAGGACTATTTGCAATCATATCTGAACAAATGGACCTAAGCATAGATGCCACCTTTGCTCTCCTCTTAGTTAAACAAATTCAGCATCAGCATCAAGTCCAAGGTCGTTCTAAATGCAATTAGTAAATATACTATGGTTTTTATGAGGAAAGAAGTGCGTAACTGCGTGTCAAGCAAAATGGGTCTAGACAGAGAAGAAGGAGAAGGGTAGCCAGTACAGGCGAAAGGTGGATGAAGTTGTGACTGGTAGGGGGGCTTTATTTAAAAATTAATGTTGGGAAATGTTGGGTTGACTTGCTTGCTCGTATGTGCTGCCACAGTCACACCTGATACTGCAACTTCCCTACCAGAGAGGAGAGTTCCAGCAAAATGTAGCAGGAACATGCAGTTGCTGGGGAGAATAACCCCAAGGTATCACCTACAGTTCTCCTTGCTCCTGCATAGCATAGAAGTGCAAATTTAAAGCTTCTTAGCAAATGTGTAGCTCAACAGAATTTTGTTTTCTCAGTGATATTCCAATTGCTATTATTGAGATGGAGGGGCTTCTGCTTTGTTTATTTTAAAAAACATTGCTGCTTGCTTTCCTCTGTTCGCTTACACATCAGGTTTTGACTTCCCTAGTGAGAAAGCAGACGATATGCCAAGATGAGTTTCTAAATGTTCCAGCACTGGGCTCTGCTGGACTCTTACTTAAGCTGTACTTAAAAGGTACAAATTGCTTTCACTTGAATATACAGCTTGAAACTTTTTCAACAATATTCAAATGGCTTCCTGAGCCTGGTAACACGTCAGCTTATATCAATTTTGCACATCTGCCCTTTCACTTACTCCTAATGTCTATGAAAATATATGAGAATAGTATACAGAGATACATCCTGTTTCCAGGATTTTCTTACATCCTGATACTGAAAGTGATAAAATCTTCAGATGGTGGGTTATGACATATCTGTCCAGCCAGAATTCATTTCACAGTAAAATTTTTGCGTGAAAATGGTGCTTCTTGAAAGAATTTGGGGAGATATTCTTCCACAAAAGTTAAGGAGGGGAAGAGTAAGAAAAACATACAAATCATATAATGATAGCTTCTGCTTATCAAAACCACCAGATTTCTGAAAGCTTTAAGCCAGAGTAAAGATGTTTGGAGGCAAGAGATTAAAATAGCTGCAAGTTCAGCTGTCTTTTTAAAGAAACAGATGGATATGTTTTTCAAAGTACCTTATTTCAAATATATATATATATATGTGTATTATGACAGTAGTGTAAAGCCAGGGCACACTCCTGACACACTATGTCCGAGTAAAGACCCTGCCCTAAGTGAATGTTTGAATACAGGGGTATTAAATAGAAATTCTGTTCAATCCGGAGTCATATGTGAATTGTGTAACAAAGGCAGTTTTTTGTTATGCTTGATGGCCATTACCTTTTAAAAAGCCTCTTCATCCAGTAACCCCATTGTGACATTTATAGTATATTTTCAACAGGATTCGCCCTCAAAGAGTAGCCATTTAAGCTTTTTTTGAAAATCTGCCTGCTTTTGATGCCTAAATGCAGAGTGTTCTGTTGTGTCAATCTGCTCCATCCTGTTCACAGAATAACGTTTCATTTAATAACACTACAATTTTGATATCAAATTACAGTGATTTAAGAAGTTCTTAAAAAAAAAAAAAAAGACTAAAAGGAATTCTAGTCCTAAAATGTCCTCTCTTCTGCTCCCATGTTGGTACTAGCTGTTGATTTGCGCGGGATGAAGTGCAGTTCTTTTTCTTGCTATCACACTGATGAAGAAAGTCAGAATGTTGACACTTCCTCTGACAATCCCATCTAAAATTATTCCATTTTTGAAATGGGTCCCGGGGCTTGGAAGCTGGATTGGCAATGAGAAGCACAAAACTTACTGTCAGACCCTTGGAAAGCTCGAAGAATTTAGCTTTTCACATGTGATTTACTGCCTGATCAATCAGGAGGTTCACTTTTTTCTACAAAGTTCCTGGGTGGGCTTTGTAGATGAGCTGCTGTAGGGTGATGATCTGTGAACTGTTAAAAATGCATGTAAACTTTCCCTTGAACAGGCTCATGTCAATGTATTTTTCAAAATGGAATAGTTTATGCAATCACAGACAGGCATATCTTTGCCTCTCTGTGTCTTTATAACCTGTCTCCATCAGTGTACCAGCATGTTGGTATAAAAATTGGTAGCATTTTAAGTATTCATTGGATTGCAGATAGAACCAGAGGACTTCTGTCATTATAACTGGCACTGGCACTGTAGGATCGGGTACCAACTGTCTGCCTCTAAGCAGTCTGTAATTCCAAGGAGGGCAATTTTCTTTTTGTATCACTTGTATCATGCTGAAAAAGGTAAATTGGGTATTGCAAGGTAGTTACAATAATTTTCTGAACCCTATCAAAGTAAATGAGCATCAGTTCAGTAGGTAGCCCAAGAACCCAGTGAGACTTCCTACTTCTGAGAAGTAAGGACAATTAGACTCTGCCAGTTCTTCCTTTTTCCTTCATTATCATACCTCTTCAGGTCTTAATCTATGTTAGATTTTAGTTTTGAAGCCCAAGAAGAAGAAAGATAAAAGAAAAAAGGATAGGAGAGGGAAGCTTTCCAAAAAGGAAAAGAACAGGAGGAGAAATTATACCTGTCTGAACCAGATAGGAAGGGACAGCTGAGCAGATGAGCATCCAAATATCAAGTATTGGAGGCCTTAATCTTCTGTGAAGTTGGTCAAGTGGCGTAGCTTCTCAGTGTTTCCATTCCCTTACCTTCAGTATCCTTATCCCTACGTACCCTACATAATGGTTGGAGACTTGAGTATTGCAAAGGTAAAGATGAGCCTTAAAATTGTGATGTGGACAGACTTGTATAGAAAGTGACCATAAAAAAAAACTGTAAGTAGGTTACTGTAAATAAGGTTAACATTAGCTGTGTGTGGTCATTGAGGCTATGAAGGGAATGATGAAATGCTCTTAGTTATGGCACAGTTCTAGCAGAGACTTAAAACATCCTGATCTGAAATGATGGAAAAATGAGGTTTGTTGTATCAGCTAAAAAGAAGAGCAGCCAAAATGTGTTTCTCTTCAAGGACACAGTGATCAAATCCTCAAGCAGGGAAATTAGCTCGGTAGTAGTATGCTGAGCGATCGTTAGCACAAGAAGTTAAGAGTTTGTACAGCTTCCAGGGGCAATGATTTCTTAGTAACAGCTTCTTGTGGTTATCTTTCCCGTGGAGAAGCCTAAATGCTGAATTCATCAGTGCTGAAAGTAATCTGTTTCTTCCTTCTTTTATTTCTGATCTTCTTGCTCTCCCCTTTCCCCTTCAAAACAAAACACTGAACCTCATAATCTTTGTTTCAAGAAATTAACAAGTTCAAACACAATAATAATACTAATGATAAGTAAATAATTATCTGTGTTTGCCATTCTGGAAGGGTGAAGACTGCCATGTAAATAAGTTAACACAATAGAACTCGACTCAGTCCCTTGAAATCAGCAGACAGATCACTATTGGTTTCGCTGCTCTCCAGATGAGACCTCAGGTGCCGTAATTACATACCACATCACTGACTGCCTTTTCTCCTGCTGCTAATTGTTACTTCTTGGATAGCTGAATACTTAATAGAGAAGATGATCAACACCATGTTGTATTGTATCCCTTTAAATTTTTTGTTGTTGTTCTTTTCCATTTGGAAAAAAAGACGTGGCTGTTGGCAGTGAGATTTGTAATGTCACATCTAAATGAGTGAGGTCTGGCAGAATAGCTGTGCTGTTGCATGGTGTAAGAAATCATGTGCTTCAGCTGATGTAGAAGTCTAAGAAGGCGTGAAAAACTGATATAGTATCAATATATGTTGACAAATAATGCTTTCTGAATATAATTCAGGAAAGGAGTGTAGATGCATCAACAGAAAAAATTTCTGCTGGCATGTGGTGTATTTCCACAAGAGGGCTGTCAGTGTAGCTGTATTGATAGCAAAGCTGTGCTCCACTGCAAGAGAACACCTTCGTGTAACTGGGGTCACATATAAAGCCGTGTGCTGGATTAGACTCCCTGGATGTGGAAGCAGAAACTCGCTTTCATCACTACAGTATAATTATCTCATTTAGTCTTGCTAATATACTGTAAGAGACCGACTATCAGCAGTGCCAGATGGGACATACCTTGCCTGTCTGTGCATCTCTTCCCTAACACCTCCCTTCTGCTCCCTTCCCATCTCTGCTTTTCTCATTTAAGAAAAGATGTTCTTGGCTGCTCTTTTTTTGATTCCTTATTTGAAAATAGATTAAGTTCGTTATATTTCACCCATTATCTGCAACAAATGTTTAAGACCGACAAATGCTCATGGTCCAAAATGGCTGAGAACCACTGAACTAGATAGTCTGTTCAAAATTCCTCCTGAACAGAACAATTTTGCTCTGAATGGTTGATTCGTCTTTAATACTGAACTTTTAAAGCTAATTTAAACATACTTGTTAGGAATTTACGTCCCAGTGTTAGCTGCAGAAAGGGTATTGGGTTTGCTCCTTCTGAGGTTAAGGCTTTCCTTGCTACTCTCACGCTTTTGCATGCAATCATGGAACTTGACCACAAGAGGTCAACAGTGATACGTAACCGCTAATATCCCCTTATTTATATGTATGAAATACATTATAATAGAAATACGTAGCCAAACTAGATTTTCCGTTTATTTTAGATAAGATTTTCTCATTTTTACAGAAATAATGATAATAAACTTGTTAACAATCTCTTTTTCTAAACATACTTGAATGATGATTATCTAGTATTATTTCTAGAACTTTTATTTGCTGTTTGCTTTTAAACAAAAACCAAGTTATCAAAAACTAAGTAAATTGCCTAGAAATATATGTTTTTCCCAAATGACGCGATTGTCTTTACTCATATAATAGTAAAATAGACCTGCATTCATAGTGTGAAATTTGTTAGCATATCCAAGAATGGGCACATTTACTCGTATATCCAGGCACTGCACTGACCTTATATTTTCCCTCGGTGCAGCTCTGCAGATCCCTAGGTGTGTTCTCCTGAGGTTCAGACTGCAACTATTTATGTCCCTGTTCATAACTTCGGCCAGCACAAACTGTGTGTTTGGGGTCTGTATTTTGTGCCACTGTTACTTGGCACCTTCAGTACCACTTAGCCCTGGGACTCCTTGCAGATATATGTAAATATATTTGACTGACCTGTTAAAGTGGCATGTTGACCTCCTCCTTAAAAATTGTGTCTGTTGTGTAGGGATAAGACTTACCAGCTGATCACCGTATGGCAGCTTTTACTGCAGCTATTTGCATTGATATAAAGGAAGCATGTACATGTGCCCACCATTTACTTTATTGGCACCTAAACTTCAGTCATTCACTGTCTGTGCAACTGGAAATTGCATTTTTTTCTTCACAACCTTTATTTATCGTTCTATGTTTCATAATCAGCTTCTCCTTTAAAAATCAGATTAACACCTCAGAAGTAACAGTTTTCAAAGGAGAAAAGGTTCATCATGGTTGTTTGTGATGAAGGGAAGCAGAGGTCAGCAATGTGCAGCGTTCTTGTCTGTTCGTCTAAAATGGACTCACGCAAATTGCAGATTGCATTCTCATTAGCAGCCCACGTTTCTCTGAATGAAGGTAACATACCAAACTTTTAATGGGCACCAGTCGTGTTTCATGCTCATTATAGTAGCATAGTAGACAATGGAAATTTTATTGCAATACTTTCCACCTGAATGGCACTAGTATGATATTAACTGATGTACCTAGTAGTTGCTTCTGCACTTTTAGTCATTTTGCATGCACAGGTAACACAGAAAGTTACTTTTAGATTTTAAAAATGAAATGGTTCTCGTGTACATGCTTTCAGAAGCTTTAAAAATGGAGGATGCCTTGAATAAAGAGAGTTCAATTAAAGGAAGTCATTTCAAAATATAATTGATAATTTTTAAGTAAATGTGGCCTTGTAACAGAATGCAGATGGCAAACCCACTATCCAGCCGACCCCAGGGTGTGATCGAGAAACAAGCAGGAGGTGCAATACATTCTATTAATTATTTTCACTGCTACAGTTGTTCGCTATATAATACAGGTCAACGGGGGTTAGCCTGAAGCTTCTCCTAATATATTAGTAAATAAATTTGAACAGATTTTAATTTGCTAATGGAAAGGTCTGAGCCAGTTGCAAATAAGAGTGGAGCTACTTTGTCTTGCTCATTACTATGCAACATGGCTGCTCCCAGCCATTCATACAAAATGTTACATTTCCATAAAGCACAGTGTAATTTGTCACAGAGAGAAGAAAAGAAAAAAAAAAAAAGAACACAACTCTGTAAACTATATTAGATTAAAGATAAATGTGTATCATGAAGCAATCATTCTTATGGAGTCTGTAGGATAATTACATGTTGAACACCTGCCTCTGAAGGCTTGCCAAATAATCCAGCATGGGATCTTTGTAATACTTCTGTTTTGGTGAGAAAAAAAAAAAAAAAAGAAGTATATGCTATTTCCAAAGGATATAAACAAGAGTGAGCCTTTTTTTCACATGCCTCCCAATGATTTCTCACCCTGTTTTGAAGCCTTGCTATGCCCCCATTCCAACTCATATGTCTCCCAGTACTGTGCATTCACACAATTGTAACGCAGCACCAGGTGCATGCACTGTTTGTTTCTCACTCTTTTTCTCCTCATAATAACAATCCCAAGGGTGTGGGGTTTTTTTCCCATAACTCCTTTGTAAACATTTGTAAATAATCTCATTTTACAGATGCAGAAACAGAGGCATACAGGTCTGTGTCTTGCCCAAGATCTAGGTTGGTAGTAGCAAAATTGGGAAGAGAGGAGAAATTTCCATTGTCTTGGTTTTCCTGCCTCCTCTTTTACATTGCTTAGCATGGGACTGCTGCAAACTGAGAGAATGACCACTATTTTTAAACATTGACAGCTGATTTGGAGGTATAGGCAGTATACTGCTGACAGGTGTTTTAGCCCAGCAATACTACCTTGTTGCTTCAATTCACTGTCTGTGCACCATAGCTATGGCACCTGTCCTCAATCTCAAAATTTATTAAACTAGATCATGAAGCTTCGCTCATGTGCATCGCTAGTTCAGTTACTTTAACACCTCCCCCTCTATTGTAAATTTCAAAACTTAAGTTGGCCTGGTTTTCCAATCCATTCTTTCCATGTTAACGAGATAAACAAGGCTCTATAAATGCTAGAGTGATTAGAAAAGCTGCTGCCATTGATGTTTTCTTAAGACAGGCTTCTAAAAAGGAAAAGGACAATTTCTTGTCTAGGAAGGTTTATACAGACAGGCATTTGAGGGTTCATGCAAAGAGGGTTCATAAATTGGCAGCTTGAAATGTACGTCCTTAAATTGTATTTGCCTTAACTGCACACAGAACGTTTCTTGCCATCAACCATTTTCTCCGTGTTTCAAATCTTCCTTGGTTTTCGTGGGTGTGTGTTTTTGTGGGGGTAAGGTTTCTGTGGTTTGGTTTTGTTTTAATGGCCTCCTGGTTTTAAATATTCCACCTGTTTGTATTACTCAGATGCATGAGGTGACAGGAAGGGCTGTTAATGTTTAAACCTTTGCCATTTTCACCTCTTCTTCTCTCTTTTGTGATGCAAGAAGTGGCACTCGATTTTAAAATGGGCACAAATGAAGAAGCATCTAAGGATTAGTCCCTTAATTACAATAATCCTTAAAGGATTATTCAGAGATTGGCCCTTACTAAAGTTTTAAACTTAGTCATGCATTTTAAATCAGGAGCAGACTGATCTCTGGTCCAGCAACAAAAGAGAGGGTTCAGGTTTGAGCATTGTTTGCATAAACATGTTTAGGTTGAGAAAATAGTCTACCTCAGACAACACAGCTACTGATGCATGTTCTGTTTGTTACTGGTAAATTGCTTGCCCAGCAAATCTCAACATTTTACAACTTTTCAATAATTCAGTGCCTAATTGCCATAGAAAAGCCTCAAATAAGCAAACAGAAAGGGAAGCTCCCTGGCTGCTAAGGTCAATGGCATGACTTTTCAGGCAAATTCCTTTCTACCATTCCAAATCCTTGAATATGAGAAGTAGGTAAAGTCCTGAGGGGTTTTTTTTTTTTGGTCATGTGTTTTCCTACAATCCAGATGTTTCAGTTGCTGATTTCAGTAAACTACAGATTAAAAGAAAAGATGTTGCAAACCTTCTAAATCACAGTGCTAACTTCACTGACTGGACCAGCCTGGATGATGGCAGCAAGAAACATTTACAGGACTTCCACAAGCAATGGACTTTATACATATTAATTAATCAAGACTCCAAATTTTTTATGCTGAGGGTGGTGAAACACTGGCCCAGGTTGCCCAGGGAGGTGGTAGATGCCCCATCCCTGGAAATATTCAAGGTCAGTTTGGACAGGGCTCTGAGCAACTTGATGTAGTTGAAGATGTCCCTGCTTATTGCAGGGGGAGTGGACTTAGATGGCCTTTAAAGGTCCCTTCCAACCCAAACTATTCTATGAAAATAACTCAGTCTGTATTGTCCTTCACAAAATGCTATTCCCAACCAAAATGAGGGAGCAGAGAATAATAGTAAACATCCTCAAGTATTGAAACTAATTTTCCTATTCAGATTAATGTTCTGCTAGGATTCTCTTCGTATGCTGCCTTGCGTTATGCCAGAGAATTTTTCTGCGTTTATTTCCACCCAGGAATGTCTTTGCCTCCAAAAGAAATTATACTGTCCCTTTGTAGTTGCTGAATACAGCTACAGTTATTATAGAGCAGCTTAACCTGAGGGCTGTGTATCTACAATTTTAATAACTTCATTGTACAGGAGCAGTTTATATTTTAGAGGACTTTCTAATTCCATTTCTCTGCAATATTTATGGGGAAACCAGTGCAAAGAAAGACAGCCACCTTAAAGTTTCTAAAGTGTCATTGTTATATCTCAGTTCAATAAAACAGTCATATGAAAATTGAACACCAACAAGTATTGAGGGGAGCAAAATTAATTTCAAGACTATGTTAAATATTAAGCTTATAAATTATTGTGTTCAGAAATGATCCTGAGAGCTGTATCTCCAATGGAAACGAATCATTGTACGATCAGAACTTTTTAATCACTAAGCTTGTTAAATTCTAAACACCGTGCCTACGTACTTGTTCTGCTGCAATCTTGATTAGGTTTCTGCTGCTTTGATTATCTCCTTTGAAAGCTGGCATGAAGAGGTTACAAGCCAAGAATAGCAATAAAAATTAAAAACAAAATCTACACAGCTGAAGCTCAAGTATTTGGGTTTGTAACTACGATAAATATTTTATTACACATTAGGCAGCGGGTGAATTATTTTGCTGAGAATAGAAATTATTAGTTTGAATGTGTCTAATGCAACACATGGGATACTCTTTCCTACGTTATTCCACAAAAAATACTCATTAGTAATACAGTGCTAAAACACTGACCTGATTTTTGTGAAAGTATTAGAAGTTACTTATATTTTTGGCTTGTATACGGAGTAATAAAGGATTTTATGCTGGGTAGTAAAGGAATTGCCTTTACTTATATTGCTCAAATCTTAAGAATGAAAGCAGTTGCTTTGGTAATAAGCTTGAAGAAAGTTCTTTTCAAAATTAGTTACACATGTCAGCTACTTACTTAGGATAAGATTTCAGTCATTGATTCTTGAGACTAAGGAAGAATAATCCACACATCCACAAGGAAATCTGCATTCTAGAGAGCATTTCCCTTACATGTTGCAGGAATCTAGAAGAAAGATGTGGGAAAGGCAACAAGCTCTTAAAAGCAGAACTTATTTTAAATGTCCTTGAAAGCTAAACAGTAAAATTCTTAAGACTTTTAATGTGTTATTGTATGCACGTAAAAAATTAGTGGCATGTATCTTTCCCTTATATAATTAAAGAAAAATGCAATCTTAAGGCAACCTTATGTTGCTTTCAAAATCAGATCATGGTCATGTCTTTTGCTACAGAAATGCTTTGCTTTCTAATGTCAACACACAAATATTCAAATCAAGTTAAAATATATTTACTATGATGATTTTTTGAAAAAGCAAATTACTTGAAATTCACTCATTTTCACCATTTTCTTGTATGTGTACCTAAAATGCATTGCTTCATTTTAAGCAAAAGATGTTGTGGGGTGAATTTTTAAGACAATTAAAATTGCTTATCTTTTTTTTTTATCAACCCTTTGTATATAAGAGGTCTTCTTGCACTAAAATTATACTTATGGGCATGGTTTAAAGAGCTTTCGTTCACTACCCAGTTTTCTTCTTGTTAGAAGTAGTTGTTGATTTTGTCCGTCCATCCAGTTTATGCATTAACACTGGAGTAGAAAAGAGAAGTAAATAAAACCACATCATTTAAATGGGGTGAAAGGGAATGGTGTGGATCTGAGCGTTGGGGTGGTTCTGAGGTTTCTGGCATTGTTTGGGAATCCAGATTACATTACTCATCCCAGCTGCTCAGCTGGTAGGAGATGAGCACAGGCTCCTCAGTGAGCTGCAGAGTCGCACTGGTTTGCATAAAGGTGTTCAGAAGCAGAGTAGAATCAGCAGTGCGCTGCTTGAACATACCACATTGAATAGCATGAAGGGTCAGCAGTGATTTTAGGACTGGCTCAGCCCTCTGCACCTGTTTGGAAGGAGAGGTAATATTAGTAACTGCAGACGTTTCTACGCAGGATTCTGTCCTCCTATGTTAAATGGAGACTTTGGGTTAAGGCTTACCTGTAAGTAGTTGTTCCTTATCAGCTGGTGTAAATCAACTATATCTGTCCACATGTTGCAATAATTATTCTGAACAAGAACAAGTAGTTCCAGTAGCAGTAGAATGTTTACTTAGATTTCCAGTGTGAAATGCTGTGGGAAATCTTTGATGTCTGTGAAAGATGATGACTGGTCTCTCAGTGGGGAATAAGGTGTGGTCTTTTTCAGTGACTGTTTCCATCAATGAAAGTTTAGAAATGTAGAACATCTGAGAATTCTGCAACTGTGTCAGATTTGTCTGAACTTCGAGAGCAGGAAGTGAACTGACTGATTGCTTTTCTCTAGCCTTTTCCCTCTTAGGCACACCTCCACAGACAGCATACTTGACCTTAAGATATATTTCTTGAGGAAAGCAGGCTAAAACCAGGATAGCAGGAAGTGGATAAGATCAAGAATTTCCATTTTCCAAAAAAGTAAAGAAGTTTCTGTTGTCAGACAACCATCTTGAGACATCAGAGAAAAATGCCAAGTTTAGTGGCTCTGTTAAGTGCATATATCTTTCTTGGGTATGGCACTGATTTGGGACAGGGAGACAAACTTGATTTCCTGCTTTGCTATATGTCTCCTGGCAAGCCACATCACCTCCTTGTGCCAGTGCCCCTACTTTGCCTGTCTTCCATAGCCCATAGGCTCTTCACAACAGAATCTTTCTCATACTGTTTGATTGTGCAGTATCCATCACAATAGGATTTTGATTTTGGTCGGAAAATCTTTTTAAAAATCTATTGTAATACTAGTAATGATAAGAAATAATGTGGAATACGTCGCTCCCTAGGACTAGAATAAGAGGTTACTACAAATTCGCTACATTCAGATATGCATGTAATTTGCAAATTGACAGAATACAAATAACGTTTTTCCTGCACTCCCTGACCTATTTTCTAATCTGCTTCTGCTTTCAGAAAAGACATAATAACTGTCTTATTTTTACTCACCTTTCTGACCTTGCTTCATCTGTGCTATTCCTTTTGTCCTCAACAAATCAGTGTTGGTATTGAGAATGACTCCTTAAAGAGGGGACATGTCCTGAATGTGTTGCTTTTTCATTCCAGGCTGTCTGTGGGTGTGTGTGTCTCCATCACCTTGTCTACTATAACAATTAATTACTTTTTTTGTCATCTGACAGCAGAAATATCAATGTCAGTATTCATAGGATTGATATCCTTTAATGCCTCTCTTGATTTTCACTATAGCTGTTAATTGTCACCAGACGATTCAGCTTTTTGTAGGAAGACCATTTACTGTGATGAACACCTCATTATCTCCTGGCACTGTCCTAAACATTGCCTGCCAGTTTCCTCTAAAATTTAACTCATGATCCAGGAATGCCCATATTGATACCTAGGACATTAGAGGGTGAAAATGCCCTGAGATGATTCCTAAGATGACCATCAGTGGTAAGAGTTGGACTGCTTTTGTGCAATGGGAGGATGCACCTTTTTGTTTCAGTATTCCTGTTTTGAGTTTTAACTTCTGGAGAAATAATATTGTTTTCCTGGCTTACTGTCCTAGTCTTTCTTATTTTTTGTTTCATTTAAATATTTTAAAATTTATTTTTTTAATTCCAGAATGCTACTTATTGACTCCTTGCTTGAGTGCCAGAACAGAAGGGTGTGAGCGGGCAAGAAAAGATTCTAACTGAATTTTCATATCAAAGTTAGAGTCTTGAAGTACTCCAAGTGCTGGCTGTAGATCATTTCCCATGAGGCTGGTTGTTTAGTGAAAATAGCAAAAACCTGGAATGATGCCCCAGTGTGACCTCAATGCAAAAGATGGAAGAGAACTAGTGTTAAGTTGATACTTATTCTTGTGGTGATCAGAGCTGGGGGGGGAGGGGAGATATATTTTAAAGTAATTTTAATGTGGGTGTCACAATTTTTAAGGAATTTCTAACTACCAGTAATTTTTTGAAATCTTGGCTTTATTCATCTAAAAAGCACATATGGGTTTGTCCCTGGTCAGATGTAGGCATTTGAATGGTACTTCCAAACTGGTGGACTACAAACCCATTTCAAACCACAAGTTTATACGTTAGCTCATAATCCTGTCTGGACTCCTACATGCAGCAGCTTGATTTGAGCTGTATCAGCTAAAAGAGCAAGTGGATGTAGTGTGTGATTGTCACTATTTGCATCTGTAGGTACAGGTGTTACTTGTCACAGATTAAAAACACTGGAGAGCAATGAAGGGAAGAATCCCCAGTTTTCACAGGAGAGTTGAGAAAAATTAAAGAAATATCACCAAAGTGGCTTAATAGCTGCTTCATAAGATGTGATGCCATGTACTACACTTAGATGAGGCACATTACTGCAGGTGACACTTGAAATTACTTCTGTGAGCAAAAATTTAGGGGGTTTGGTGCTGGCCTGCCTCACTCTGCTCAGTCTTTATCAGCCCTGCCACTGCCCATGTTATCTTCAAGTGGAAAGTTACTGCCACTAATGCATAATCCATGAAACATTTGCACATCATTTCAGAAAGTAAGACCATCAAGAAGTTCATGTTAAGTAGACTGCTCCATTCAAGAACAAAGTCACATAAAGCACCAACTACTCATTCAATATAATCACTTAAGACAGGGGGCAAAAGCGCTACAGAAAAGCATGTTTTGCTACAAGCAGCTATAGCCACATTTTTCATTTCATCTTTCACCCAAACCTTTATCATCAGTGTGAGTACTATTCAACTGTTACAGGAGATTGACTCTTTCCTGATAATGTTTTTTCAGCCTCTTTGCTGATGTCAAGAACACTAAGCTGCTATATCTCTCTATTGCACCTTGAAGGACAATAAAGGCTTGAAGTCAGCCTCTTCTGAAAAAAACAAAAGATACACATTTAAAGAATCTTTTATTTTAGAATGGGCTCTGCTATATTAGTCACTGTAGATGCCTCAACTTAGCTCTCCGTTTATTTACAGTGGGATTTTTATTTTACTTTCCTGTGCTAAATCAAGTAAAGGGAAGAACTTACAAAAGGCCACATAGCTCAGGGTTTCACGGAGTTTTAGTTTCTAGATTGGTAGTGGTTATCATCGGTAGGGAATAAACACTGTACCAAAGTAGAATGACAAGAAATTATCTGAAATGCCATTATGTGCATCCGATCATCCAATAACTTAGGTAGTGTATTTGGTTCTGGGAAAGCCAATATTCCTACACAGAAACTAAGCCATGTTCCACCCTCTGCCCCCAACCAACCATAAAATAGGCAGAAGTCAGCTTGGTCTTTTGAAGTGTTTTTTTCATCAACAGTCCCTTCTTGTTGCTCCATTTTTCAAATGGAGACTGATACCCTTTCCCCATAGGATCATGGCAAAGAGAAATGGAGGTTGTGCAAGCACTCTCATACTCCAGATTTACAGCAGACTTAGTGTGAATTGCTTTGCTGAATTAGTTATCACCTTTCTTCAGTTTTGTCCCGAGTCATTCATGTTTTCTTAAAATAGTTTGATAGACGTGAAAGAAGGCCCATCTCAAAGGCAGAAGTCAAGAAGAATGAGAGTCAACTGCCTAGAAAAGGAGTCATCAAAGCAGTTGGATGGACATCATCCTTAAAAAACTATTTTTCCCATTACTCTCTTAAAAAAGAGTTGGGTGAAATTCAGTGCGCTCCTTAAGCTGCCTTTGCTGTACGTATTACCTCAGCTCTGGCCCTAGGTCAGCAGTGCTTGAAAAATCCTCACTTGTTAGAGGCTGTGCACTGCCCTGTATCAAAAAAGCTGGTGTTCCCAGTTCAGTCCTTAATGGACAGGTGTTCACAGCACAAAACCCTCCATTACAATTCGCCCTAATTAGCACCTTTATCAGCAGCCTCCCCAGAGAGGCCAGAGAATGAACGGGCTTGGAAACTGAGCCGCCAGCCCGGCTCATCGCTAGAGGTGAGCCCTCCAGGTCAAGGTTGAGGGGCAGCGTGAGGAAGCTTTGCTGCTACTGCCTGGGCTCTAGCTGCTCCATGAATAGAGGACTTCAGTCTCAGGACTGTCAATCTGGCACCTTTCAAAAGCGCTAACTTCACTTAATTAACAGACAGGAAAAAATAGCCTTCCCTAGCAACTCTTGCATCAAATGGCACTTATGTTACCTTATATTCTGAGCACCTAACCCTATTAGCATTGCATTGTGTGTTTCTGTTGGAGTGCCTTTATGTACACACCAATCTTAACATACACACTAATGTATACTGGGAGACTTAGCAGCATTTTAAATTAAACTGACGTTATCAAGTAGAATTTATGGCTTTTTTTCATTTTATTTTCCATTATCTGTTTTACCCTCTTAATTTCATAGAAGGGCACTTTTTCCCATATTAATATTACTTTTTTCTGTGCAATTAAATCACTTTCTGCTTTGAATTTCGTGCTTTCCCTGATCATTTTGTCCTTTCTTCTTTTTCTTCCTTGGCAGAAGACAACATTTTGCATTGCTGTGTTCTCATGATAGCTCAGTCTATTGTCTGTTAACTCTACAACACAGCAAAACCCCTATATGCCTAGTTTTCTTTCCAGAAAGATTCAGGATATGCGAATTTGTACAATAACGTAATACAGAGAGAGAAATTATCTATTTTTGCCCTGTCCTGAGTGTGATTGTTCAGAGTTGTGCAATTCTTAGGGCTACAGGCTTAGCTTTATGGCATGAATGAGTCTGCACTTTACAAATGTGTTTCAACAGTATTCTGTAGGTAAGTGGAGTTTTCCTGGTACAAAACTCTACTTTCTCAGAAATCTCTTAATACAGTCTCTTAATACTGTTCTAAATTCCTGTGTTTATTCCAGCAGATAATGTTTCCCAATGATAGTGTGCTAACTCTTCAGGTAGGATTAGATAATCGTGCTCTAAATTAGCTATCGATTAATAACCAAGCTGTACATAGAAACTTTTTTTTCCCCTCTTAGAACATCCTTTCACATCTCCATTTCTGTTTCGCTTCTTATAGCTCTTTCTGGATGATCAAGACCGTGCTAGTAAAGAAGCACCCAGAAAGGAACCAGTGAGGTCTTTCTCAGCTGCCTGTGACCTCTGTGTAGTCACTGTCTCTTTCTCTTCGACGAAAATCTGGAAAAATACATTCTCAGCCCTGAAGGTTTTAGGTGAAAACTACTCTGAATATACAAAGTAATTTTATGAGGCTGTGTGGTCTAGGCGGTAGGCATTCTGTGAGTTAAGATTTACTGTGCATATGTCTATCTGTGTTTTTTCCTTCTCTAGCATCTCTTTCTCGAGAAGTTCAATTGGAAGTTCTGTGGATCAGGAAATCTTTTGCTGTCTGTTTGTACAGAGTCTGACATAAAAGACTCCAGGGTCAGCCAGATCACAGTGCTGTGCAGTCCAAATTAGTCTAGTAGAACACCGAAGTATTCCAGATGAGTTGCAAAGTATCAGCTCCCCACCTTTCTTTGTGTAAGGAATCCAAGCTGGCTGCTTACAGGTGTATTGTACCAAAACCTCAGACATTCTTTTCTGAGCAGTGACAGCTGTAGGGGGTTTTCCTTCAAGAAAGCAAGGTTACCTTCCAGATATTTGTGATACATTATCTTAAAGATGACAGGGTAATACTTTTCTCGGTGAAGCTGCTTGCTGTTGTGGCCTAAGGCAATCAATTTTTTGCACTATTCCCTTCAAGTGTTCTTTCAAAAATTACATGTAGTTATTTGGGACATGTGGCCAGATCATTTAAAACACAAGCCAGGTTTGAATTGTTCATTCAAATTAGAGCATTGTCTTAATTCAGAAACAACAGAGAAATAAGGAAGAGGAATACAAACAGGAGGGAGAAGATGAAACATGCAAGGCTGCTAACAGAGATGAGTGAAAGCTTTTTACTCTTAAGATTGGATTTCAGCTAATACTTCCTGCACTTTGTGTTTCTCATATGATGTATCATGTTTTAATCCATCACAAATAAAGCAACTGGCACATGGCTAAAATCAGTGGATTAGCACTGCTAACCTGCACCCATCTGTTGTATTGGTACACAGTTTTTCATCTGTCTGCAAACAAATGTGCTGATTACCATTATTACTAAGGCTATAATTATTGTTCAGAGTGGACATGTGAAGTGACATTAGTCTTTCATGCTCACTTTTGTGCCTGCATTGCAGCCAGTAGTCTCCAACATGCATTTCTGACCAAACTGTCCTGGCTCAGGAGCAGCTTGCTTTGCCTGGTGATGAATGAGTGAAAAGTGGCTGTGCTGCAGGTTGGGTGTTGGTGCTCCCCAGGGCCATTTCCCAACTCACATTGTTTCTACCTGCAGTACCTAACACACGTCTCAGATATCTTGAGGTAAAATCACAACCAATATAAGGTACATTGATTTTACTGAGTAATAAACCTAGATATGCCAGCATTGACCCTCAATGAGTCAACTCTGGGACTGACTGGACCTAATTAGATTCTGATCTTATTTTCTTTAATGACCTGTCTTCCTTTTTATTTTTTTTCCCTTTCCCTCAGAAAATCTGGTTTACATTAATTAATCTGGTGTAAAAGTTCAATTTATTTGTAAGCAATGGAGAATGGTACCAAACTGTAGGAATATGCTGTCACTGTTACAACCCACTTCCTTCTCTGGGAATTTATCACCAGAGAGGCTACAGTACTAAGAACAAAATTATTTGAATTATGTTGTAAAATACTTGTTAGTGAATTTTAATTAGTGAATCATTCCTGAGTTGATTCCAAGGCCTCCCAGTTTTAGTTGGTATTTTGTCAGTATTGTTCAGTAAACGGCCATCAAGAGTTTGTTCTGAAATTTGCCTTGGCTACCCACTTATGTTCCAGTTTTGTAGCCGATTATGTCAGCAATATGTCTTTTGTCACAAGGCCGGGCGACAGCAACATTTACATTTGCAAGAGAATGATCAATGAGCTCCGAGGAGCATGCAACAGGTTTCCAGAATTCCCCATCACTGGCACGTTTTCGGGGGAGGCAGCCAGTCTACCTGTCTTCCCCGGCAGTAGGAGGAACTATGCATGCCCTGCAGCAAGAAGAGATTTCCTGCTGTCCCAGGCATTTTTCCTTCCAGGCACAGCAGGATTCCTGCGTAAAGGTTACAGGCAGGACTTCAGTGGAAAGTAAAGCTCCCTCTTCTAAGATCGGTCTTTTTGCAAGAAGCCCCTTAAATTATCTTCGGTTGCTCGGAGACTTTTCCTCTCATCCCTCATTGTTTCTATTATTTATTGTATATGTTGTATACAAACGTGTCATGGTCCAAATCTCCATTCCCTTTGCCCCTGTTATTCCTTCTGGTTACTTACCTTTCGCGGTTCTCTCCTTTCTCCTGTCTTCGGTTTATCCTAGTAGATAATAGCACTATGAGTTAAGGAAATAAAATATAGCGCTCAATTGAAAACATCACTACAGTAACTTTAAAACATAGTGAGTCTAAAAGAGAGCAAAATTTGCTGATGACGTGATGGAATGTCACCAAAAGTCTCAAAATAAGTATGTAATTAGGCAAAGAATGCAAGAAGCACTTTCATGAGATGTTTGGAGAACAGTTAATGAATAAAACAAAGCAGACACATAAGTGATTAAATTTTATGTGTAATATTGAACTAAAAGTATGTTGATAGGAAAACTGGGGAATTATCTGATAGATATTTCAAAACACGTCATCTATTGCCTAAGTATCTGTGAAAAAACAAGTCATAAATGTACTGCAACAACATTAGAGATATTACATATCTTTTGTTTTAGGCTATTTTCTAAATTGTGTTTCTATGAGACTGAGAGCAATCTGGACTCAATACCATCAATCATTTTAAGCACTTTATTGTGGTTAATATTTTTCTTTGTTAATTTTTAACTTAATTTGTGCTTGATATAATTCTGTGATTCTAAAAGGTAAATAATATAATAATTAAACAATAATGTCCAGATAACTCTCTTATTCCCACACATGAAATTCATGTAACTGACATGATTTTAGCAAATGGATGCCTTGTATAAAACTGGGTATTGTGAGAAAACATTCTTCTAGCAATAAGCACGGGTCTGGGCATTGCAGACCTTGAGAGTTAATTCTAGCTGCACCATGTACTTGATAAAATCTAAGCTCACTATAAATAGTGAGCTTTATTCCTAAATGAGTTGTACCAGGTTATCAATACCAAAAGCTAACTGGCTTCTCTGGGTATTAGCTTTCCTCAGCATCACAGACAGGCTTCCGTATGAGTCTGTGTTGGTTCATTCATTTCACCACTGCAACTTTCAGTAAATTGGGAAGGAATTTGATAGCACAGGATATGTGCATGTTAAATCAAAACTGTATACCGCAACTTAGGGAAAAAGGGGATTCTGATTTATCTCCAGTAGAAGGATTAGCAGAATTCAACAGACTTGCACATGTTGCTTTCAAATGCGATTTTTTTTTTTCTTTAGAGCAGAGCAGTAAGTTAACGCATTAACTGAATTTTACAACTCTGGAAATTATTAGAACTTTTCTTTAAGCAGGAAAGGCTAAGAGTGACCAATAAAAGATTTTGGGTCTGATCAGCTGAAATTGCATACAACTTTGGTACTGTAGAAACCCAAGATATGAGAATTTTATGCCTGCTCTGGGCTTCTTTTGGACTGAAATTGGATGCATTCTTTGATCAAATGGGTCCCAAAAGAAGAAATATGTACATGGGTCTGATAAAATAGCTTATTTTTAAGTCAGATTAATGAATCTGAATCCACAACTGAAAACAAGGCCATGCTGTAGGAATGAAGGCAAATATTTAACATAAAGTCAGAAATAGGTTTCTGAAAATAAGAGATTGTTAAAGTTATGGTGAACGTGTGCAAATTGCAAAATATCAGCAAGTCTTCTCTGCTGCAAACTGATCTAAAGCAGCTTTCCTGTTTCCCCAGCAACCTTGAGCAATGCTAGCTTGTTTCTTTGGAAGTAAATTAAATGTGACTTTCAAGTAGTTCATTATTTCAGTAGCCACAATGCCTTTCGGAAGCAAGGACATTCGATAAATCATATTAGGATTTGCTGCAGTTCTGAAGAGAGGCAGATAAAGGATTTTTGCAGAAATAGTTTTCAAATCTAGTAAATTTTTTAGAAATTACGAAACTTATGTTTCTACTGATACAGGGAAAAAAAGAATAAAACATATTTCTCCTGTAAAGAAAGCTAAATATTGTTTGGTGCTGCACTGAAAGCCAGCAAGTCCTGCTTCACCTGCATACAGCCAGTGCAGACGCGTACAGCCCCTACATACAGTGCCTCTTGTATTGTGTAGCTTGAAACCTCTGCAGAAGTGCTTTAACAGAATGCCCACACTCAGCCCAGGCTGTGCAGTGTTCGGTAGCCGCTATACTGAGAAATCCACAGCCTTTTCCATGACCCAACCTGTATACGGATCTCTCTTCATACTCTATCTCATCATACTCTTCATAATTTCTATATGATACACAAAAATGGGTATAAGATTTCTGTACTAATTTGTAGGTTGCTTCTGATGGCAGTGCTAGAAGAAAGATACGTATGAAATATGGAGTATACAGATGGAGCTACCACTACACAGTGCCGCTACAACAGGCAGACATTCTCCTAGTGACTTTCACAGTCAGAAGCCTTTCAATTTGATGAATACATATTTTTTAATCTGGGCTTCAGGTTTACACTATGTGAATATATTGCTTTGCCTGTCCACTTGGATTTCCACCAATCTGTAACTACTGCAAGTCAAACCAGTGCTTTCTTCGGTTTGTTTCAAATTTGACTGTGGCTGTTTTGCTTCAGGTCTGGTATGGAGTTCAACGGAACTTCAGGACATCAGTTCTGATTTAGCTTTAGGTTGGAAAAAAAACCAAAGCCTGAAGATTCAAACTGGGTTTTGCTTGGTTTCACTGGTTCACGTTTGTATTGATTTTCAGAAAGCTAACGGAATCATCCTGGTAGAATGATCTGTCAAGCAACCAAAGTACTCAGCTTTGGTGCTTTATTTTAGTGGAACAGAAGGCTGTTAGACAGTGAACCATTTTCAGGGGGTTGGGTTGTTTGGGTTTTTTTCCCCAAAAAATGGGTTTGGTGAAGAGTTTATGGTAAATCAGTTTTTTAATGGAAGACAAAAAACTGTCATAGAAACAAGGTATTTTTTACCAACAGAAGTCTGCGTAATAAGAAACCTATTTTCCACTGAAAAGCAGTTTGAAGGAAATTAGCTTATTGTCAAACCAGTGTGGATCATGACTGTTCCTAGCTGAGCTGATCAAGCTAGACATGTTATTTCAGTCAGTTGAGGACATACAGTATTGCTATTCACAAAGACCTTGAATGGAAAGAACCACAGTAGAGAATGGAGCATCCATTACATCATACAGCACAGAATACTAGATCTCCCATCATCGTAATTCATTACCTTTCAAAACAGTTTACTGGGCTGAACTCTTGCTCTGTGTGGTTACAAGAGCTGTTTTAGTAAGAATCACCGTCATCGGTATATTTTCCAAAATGTGATTTTTCTAGAAAGACATCAGTTTGTTGAAACAGGAACTGCGAGAGTCTTATAAGCATGAATTTTCTGTTTCAACGTACTTAGGTAAGAAATTTCACAGTTATCAACATGCCTTTTTTTCATAAGTAACTTCCTTTTCCTTCATAAGAAATACGATTTTTGAAAAGATTGAGAAATGTTAACATTAAAAATGAAATAAAACATCCCAAAGTCACCTAAAGATTTGAACTAAACTGTGTATTTTTCAGATTATTGATGTGTAAAGATTTACAAGTGTTAAAATTTCCACCTCATTTGGGAAAAAATGTTGAAGTATCAAACTGCAACAGGAGAGTAAAACTATTTGCCCTGCAGATCGATCAGTCAGCTGGTAAGTTAGCTGAGCAGTTAGCGACTGCTGGGCCATGTGTTGCCTATTAGTTCAGCACAACAAATGAACCTGCACAAAACTAATTTCTTCAGATTCACCTTTACGGTACCTGCTGTCTACAGACATGGGTAACCCCATTTAACATTTCATAATAATGGGTTTTGCCATTCCCCTCTTGAAAACCATTGAACTATGCTTAGTGTCTGTTACCACCGTTTAGGAGTTAGTAGGTGGGCTGAGAAAACACTGCCATGCCTTAAGCTCATGCCTTACAAATGCATCCAGTTCAGAGGTATGCACGTGTGTGATGCACCTCCTAACTGTCATCCCATTTCAAGTCCAAACATTGAAACTGTGTCCTAAAAAGAGAAGGAAGTTCCAGAAAGAGATAATGCAACTGCCTCGCCTTCAGCTCCCACAGATAAAGGGAAGCCCTTCAGGTGTTCAGACAATGCCGGCAGCTTCTCCCAAAGAAAGTCACTCCAGCCCCTGCAATACAGCTCATGGGTAACAAATGTCTGCACTTTGTCTTGGTTGCACATGTTTGGAGCTGAGATACCAGGTGAAGGTAAATCTCATTCTGACATGTGGTAGCTAAAATAGTCACGTTGCCAAATGCACTTAACTAGTGAAAGCCCAATCCTGGGAAGCCCAAGGGAAGCAGGCCCTCTCCAAATTGCACTGTCAAATGGCAGTTGGATGGCAGCAGGTCCGCCCTCCTCCCTCCCTCACCCAGAAACCTCAAGTCTGGCGGTGTCCCTGGGTATTAATATTTTTTGTAGTGTTATAAGTGATTGCTTGTGGCATCTTATAGTCTTATCTCAGCTTGTGCAGCCCCCTCATGAATATTCTGTACATATAGAAGAGTTTTCTATATCATTGCCCATTAACAAGGAGGATAATCACTCATTCAGTTATCAAGAAGTCAGTGAAGGCCTTTCCTTGAGCCCTTAGTGCAAAGAATCATGGGAGATCAAGGGAGGTTAAATGTGGCTGACATTATGATCATTACTTTTTTTCTGTGTAATTACTGTATTATAATAAAGTTGATCTAAGATAAGGAAAAGGGGTATTAAAGTCTTTTATAGCTAAAAGACCATATTAGTGACTCTTTACCTTTTTTAGGCATAGGACAAAATGCATATTTCAACTGATACATATAAATGAGCATTCTTTCACTAAAACCACAGTGAGGTCACAAGTGTACACATAAATGATATATTATTACAGAATTGCTTTTAGGAGAAGTTAATCCAATGTAAATGCAAAAGGGGAGGGGAAGGTATAATGATGCATCATTGGTAAAAACAGCAACACTGAATTTTAGGTTCAGGCTGAAAGGTGGCTTTTTAGATCTCTAGACAATTTGAACTTTTTAATAATACATTAATGACTTTTACCTGCCTTTTCCTAGCTGTTCCCTCACAATTTAGTCATCCTTTCAAAAGCCAATGCACTAAATGCATTCATACACATTGGCAGAACTCTGTATTTACAAAAGCAACTTGCCCTGTGCAAATGGTACAAATGTAATACAAAACTGGCTCGTTTACTATTCTTCTGCCTGTTCCGGATGTTACCAACACTACAGCAGAGCTAGTGAAACTAGCTGACTGTATCCACTTAGGATTTTAACACAAAATCAAGTTTTCTTTAAATTTCTTTTAGAAGAGCAATAGTATCTAGTTGCAGAAACATCCTCATTGCTACAGCTTTTCCTACTGTAAACCTGAAAAAGGGCCATCAAAAGAGAAGAGAAACATACTATTTCTGGCATAAGGCAATCTCCTTTAGCCAAAGTGGTAAATCTCTCTTGTTTTGGAACCTGCAGTTTTCAATTGTTAGCTCTAGGGTCTTTCCAAGTTATCCTGCTTTTTATCTGCAGGAAATGTTTCAATCTTGTTGTGCCTGTTTATGATTTTTTTTTTCTTGTGAATGACTGTTTGAGTAGAAACTCATGTTTTAAAATATAAAGTTTGAACTCGCTTTGCAGTATTTCCCTATTTCACAGCCTTTAAGAAATTGCCACAGGATTTTGTTTCTTGTATGTCTCTTACATCTAGCGTATTTTTTCAGCTTATTTCAGAAAATAGTAGACTGCTGATTTCACGAGTCACCTGATGCAGTTGTCCGCTGCCCATCTTTAAGAGTGTTCTCTAGGGCGCATAGGTTATACCTAATTTCTTCATAAACAGCTCCTGCCAGCAGCAATTTCCCTTGCCATCAGCAAGACCATAGGTAAGTAAAGCAATATTTAGTAAACAGAGCAGGAAAAAACCCATAAGAATATTGAAAGGAATGAGTCAAATGTCTCAGCTATGTCATCTCTTCCGGGAGCTACTGGGATAAAAAGCAAAATTTTATTAGGTCAGTTGACAGGCAGATTGAGCACCCCTATACAAATAATTTCTGTTCTTAAAATATGCCATAATCAAATTTCATAACTATCTGCAACTTTGAGGCTCCATGCACAGCTAATAGAAAATGAGACTCCTTTAACAATGTTATCAAATAACCTTCATCTGCAGAAATATTAGTGAAGGTCTTCTTTCTAATAAAGGGAAATAGTAACTATGTGGCTATGAACTGGTTAAGATTGCAGGCTAGAAAACAAATACGCTTGAATTCCAGGCTTTAATATAATTATGAATAGTCACTTTCCCAACCAGTGTTATTGTAATAACAAAAAGTTCAGATGTTTACCTGGCCCTACAGGTCTTACAAGGTCTCTACCACAGCAGTCTACCATTATATAAGTGAAGCACAGGAACTAGATTCTTCTCCTTTCAGGTTGCATCTTTCCTGCATTTCTTCCTTGTTGTAATTCAACGTTCAGGATTAAACTACATCTCCCATCAAGCAATGCAGTTGCCTCCCTGGCTAAGAGAAGGGTGCAGGACAGCAGTCACAGCAAAGATTTTTTTGGGTTCATCTTTTATTAGAGATTGGAATTCATCTCTCAAACTCTTGGATTTGGAAGTGTGTTTTCCGAATTCCTCTCTCTTTTATAGATTTTCTGTAGCATATGTAGGCAGGTACACAAGAACACAAATTAGGAGAGATAGTCAGGGAAACAGAGTTAATGTGTGCGGCTAATTAACTCTGCCTTAAGTGTTAACAATGATGACAGGTTGGTGTGTTTCATAGGAAGATATGTACTAGAAAGCATAATGTGATAATGGGTCAGAGGCCTTTTATGTACTACGAGTTCTTCAGTGGCTCTTCCTTGTGAATTATAGTTAGTCGAATATGTGTTTGCCACACATGTAAAATTCAGCACAACTTCACACAGTCATACAAATCTCCTGTTCCTAAGACAGTCATAGACGTTTGGCCTGTTTGAAAAGTTTGGCTTTTTATATTGCTGCAGTTTTATACCTCATAATAACCTCTGGAAAACCATAAAATAAATATTTGTCGGTAATGTTCAGGCTAACAATTTATTGAGAATCCATTTAATTATTTCCATTACCCATTTCTGTAGTACTAATCACTGTATTGTTGAAGTACATTTTATTTTTGCTAGAAGCATTTATGTAAATAGTCCCAAATTTGGAACATTGTTTTGGTTTGGTTTGGTTTTTTAAGCCTTTTGTACTTCTGATGGGGACCTTTTTTCTCTGACTTTTCAACATGCAAGCTGAGGAATACATACAACATTGTACTAGTCTTCTTGCCTCGCCACTCCATGCGTATTCATTGCCTGGAGCAGGCACTAACTTTTTGGACAGTTCTACTTTTTAAAGTCGTAAGTCAGTGGGGCTGTACTCATATAAGTATTCCATGAAAGCAAGACAATCTGATGGACTGGTCTTCAAATACTACTTTTGAAATGCTAAAAGTTAAGAAACATAATTAAACTGCAACTGCATTAACATTTATATAAAATATAAACCAAATGCTTATCCTGATTCACCAAACAAATTACAGTTTGAACATTGTAAAAAAAAAAAAAAAAACCACCCAGCTACTTATCAACGGCACCATTTGAAATTATTGCTAGTACTACAACTCTAAATGCATAAGACGCCTCAAATACAAACCCTGAACATTTACATACTGATTTCATGAGCAAAGCAAAAGGTATTTGCCAGTAACAGTACAGGACTCAGCATTTTTATTGTCTGAGTAATCCTGGTTTGCTCTGATATGAAAATTCAATTATTTTAGAACTGGTCGTCTCATTAAATTTTGACAAGGAGCACAAGCTCAGTACCAGCTCTAGCTCTAAGAGGCTGTGGGTGCCTGACAGCTCCACGGTGAATTTTAAAATGTAGTATTTTTACAGGACAAGATTATCTGACAATTTTATATTAAAAAAGAAAAAATTAATCAAATACATTGTAATATCCAACACCGGTAACTTGGCCTTTTTGTAGGTATTTTTTATGAAAATTTATTGCAAAAAAAAGAGTCCACTGTTTATTGCATCTTTTCCCCCAAGCCCACCTCCATGTCTTATGCTCCACAATTGTGCTAGAAAAAAAAGTGTGTCTTTATGTGAGCAGCAAGTATTTAGCCACTCATCGTTAGCATTTTCTACCTTTCCTCAATTGAAATGAATTTGTAATCATTTTTATAAATATGATTTCTAACGATGGAAAATCTTTTATTTAACTTATATATATACACCAGTACCCCTATCGAGGAATGTTTAGACAAAATATTTTTTCATCAGAAAATGTCAGTTCATTGAAACCAAAACTTTTCACAGGATCATAACACTTCTGTAAGACTTTCACTGCAAAAGGCTTCTCAAGTTTAAGATGGAACAGCAGATAGTCCACAGGCTGTTGGAGTATTCAGACTTAGGGCCTGAACCTCTTCTACCACTGACCTTTCACCACCTGGACAATTACAGCCTGACCATGAAGCTCTTGTTTATTGTATCATAGATTTCCTCTAGTCTACCCTGTTGCACACTTTATAATCCAGATAAAACAGCCAACTGTGGATGTGCAACATGGAATGAAACAAGCCGAGGACTAGATTTGTGAGGATATAAAGAGTTACACAGTCTTTTGGCAGGGTCTTTCATACCATGCTTAGGTCATTCTCTTGAGTTGTAGTAGACCTACATTCTAGTTCCTGTGGAAAGAGGATTTAATTAGTTTGCACAGCTCCGATAAGAAAGATGAAAGTATGCTGTCTCTTAGACTGCTTAGTAACATGGCGCTTGTGGTAATGAGATCTGGTGGAACAGACTAGGAAAACAAAGATTTAAACTTGGTATTTTATATCATGAGTAAGTGCACTAATACCAGATGGTTGCTTTTGCAGTAGGCTTCAAAGTTCTGGGGTTAGGGGCTGGAGGAGGAATTTAGCATTTTTTCCACTCCCATCTAGAATGTGAAATTTGGGAAAATATTGAAACACTTCGTAGAATGAGAAAGTTATTTCCCTATTGAGCTCTGATAGTTTCCTTATTCTCTATAGGTCTGTGCCTTTTCAAGTAACTTATTTCAAGTAACTATTCAAGTAACTTATTAGTAAGCAATGAGCGTATGAGAAGTAATTTGCTTCACGTTTGAAAAGACATTGCAAACAAACATTGATTTATTAGCTTATTCATTATAATTTCTTTACTATTACTTTAAGACACTCATTGGATTCTCAGTCTGTGACTTCTTATAGTTACTGTTATTCCATCAAGGAAACAAACCATTTTGATTTATGCGTTACATTATTTCTAACACTTTGTTCTTACTGCTGTAAAAGAATTCAGTAAACTAAAGAGTCTCTATAATTATTACTGCAAATTCAAGATAGTGGCATTAAGGAAAAAAATTATTAGATAGTACTGCAAGGTTAACACAAACGTCCCATTTAAGATCTACCCAGGATTTCTTGAAAACAGACAAAATGTTCAAAGTCTAAACCAATGTCACTTCTGGATCGGCAAAAGAGAATTACCATTAAACATGTAGAAATCTGAACAACAGAGGGCATCCTCACTGTGATGATCTCTAGAGGGAAATTATTCAAGGGGACCTTGTATGGGGAATAGCAGACATATTGGACTATCCCATCTATTGCTTAGGGTCAGGGACATTTGAAATACAAGCTTCCTAGAAAAAAAGCAGTTTGAATTTTTTTATCCATATTTTAATTAACTTATGTGAAGGTCACACATATCTCTATCTCTGAAATGTATAGGATGTCACTCATTTTAAAAATCTGGATATTTAGCATTATCTTGCCATTATAGTGCAACTTCTTTTATCCAAAATTTCACTGTAGTGATCAAATTAAAAAGATGACAAGCTCCCTATCCTTACAAGCTAAGCATTTTATGTTTTATACTCAGATATACTCTGTGTGATATAAGATGAGACTTCATAATGGGATTCAATGCAGTTGAGTGCTAAATTATAGCAGGCTTATATCACAGAAAATTATAACAATGGGAGAAGAATTCATATCATGACTTTAGTAAGAGGGGAAAATTAAGACTTTGCAATTAAAGTAGTAACCCAAAACTTTAAAATAATTTAAACAGTTACTGAATACATGTAATATTCTATACTTATCTGGAAGCAGGATTGGCAGTCGTTTGAAAGGATCCAAATGAAATGTGGACAAGGTGTATGTTATGTCCTCAGAACGCAGATCTGTCATTTTATTCATTGTTCATGAATACATTGGTATTGAATATCTCTTTCCCACAAATTCACAGGCTCCATGCAAGACTGGAGAGAAAACCAGTGTAATGTTATCGTCAAATTGATGTTGCATACAACTTTATGATAGTCCTGACAACTGCAGTTTGTGAATTTGCCAAGAGCAACCTAGTAAGTGATTTTCAGAGATGAACACTGAACTATGTGGTAAAATAATCCGTTCCTTCAGAAGGATAAAACTGCAATTTTCTTGTAGACATAATTTACAGAATTATTACTGACAATTTTAGAATTCCACTGGGTGAAACACTGGGGGTTTGAGAACAGAATTTCTTATCCTTTCAAGAACAGAAAAATTTTAAACCGACAGTGTATCTGTAGCATCTGTGTAATAACACAGGAGGAACCTGACCTCAAAAACTAGTGGTGGATTCCTTTCCTTATTAAAATCTTATGCCTTTTTGAAAGCTAAGGTACTCTGTGATTCATAGCCTTGGATAAGATGTAAAAAGAGCCCAGGTTCATATTCTGGTTTCTTCTCACATACCTTTGGTGTGCAGCCTATTTAGAATTAGGTTTCCATATGAGCACTACTGAATAAAAAGATCTTGCCACAGCTATTTAGAAGATTTCCTGCTCTGACGAAACTTAGAAATTTATGTAAATGTTTAGATTGCAAATCACAGTGCGAAGGAATCGTTCTAAGAGTCAAGAAGGAAGGCAGGCATGTAAAAAGATACTGCAAATTATACTGATATTTGATGTTTAGGTTTCTTGATGAAAGCTGTTTCAGCACATGAACATTTTCACTGGCATCAGTGAGCTAATTTAAATCAATGCAACTAATTTCAATGAAACCGCTATCTCTATCGTTGCGTGACTCAGACTGGAAGGCCAGTCGTAAAGCAAATTCTCTGTGCTTGTTTGATTTTTCTTTCTGATGTAAAAGAAGGCATGAAACTTGGTTCTTTTTAACTTAGAAAATTTCTTTCATGGTGGGCTGGACAACTTGCAGGATTTGATTGTCTAGAATGAGTTAGCTTTACAAAGACCAGTGCAATTATATCTGTTCTGTATTCTTAGTTTGTAAATTCTAACATCCAAGGATCTAGTAGATGAGCTGCTGAGACACTTCTAGCTACAATGATGTAAAGCCCAGTAGTTTTCATTCCCACTGTCTTGGCTTTCTGTGGTACAGTGATTTGACCACTTCTGTTTACAGCTTCTGTTTGCAAGGTCAGAGAACACCTGGTTTATAGTGATGCCATATAATGGACTTTGAACCAAAGAGGCTTACATTCAATATATGTCCACTTTTCTGTTTGGCGGCAGCTTCTAGAGAAAGTCAGGATGGATGATTTGTCAAATACAACTAAAATGGGGAATGTCTTGTAGAACTTCCCTAGAAGGGCCTGTGAACGTGACAACTGAAAGGGCTGTACCAATGTTGTTTACAGGAGTGCAAAGTATTCATCAGCTGGTTTTGATCCTTGCCTTTAGGAAAACATTTCAAGGGGGACCCAGGTAACAGTCCTTCACAAGGATGTACTCAACCCTACTCTTCCCCTCTCAGAGTCCCTTCCCTGGCACTCTGCTCAGAGTCACCTGTTGATCGGCTCTTGCGTTAGTCATACTCACTGGCAAATATGGGTTTGCTGCAGGGGGACAGTATTTGTAGGAAGCCTGATTTCAAGTTGAACTCAGACTGACAAAGAGGACAATATACATGCTTGGTGCCAAGTGTTGGACACATCTGGGCTTTCAGACTTTTCCTAGAACAAGCAGCTCACATATTGCATAGAGAAACCAAGTAATATCTTCTCTTCAATGTAGACGATACTGTAGGTGATGTCTAAATTCTTGTAGCACACCTAATCGGACTAGCTAAAAATAAGAAGGAAAGATGCTCTGTAAAATGCGGTTACCTTCCACATTCTAAATTCAAGATCGGAATTAGTGGATAATACAACAGGATTAACAAAAAACCCTGCAAAATTACTGTACCCACGTTCATCATAAACTGCTTGGTCTGGCTTGAAATAATCTGACAGCGTTCTCTGTTAAAAAAAAAAAAAAAAAGAAAAAAAAAATTGGAGAAAGGAGTACTGAATATAGCATGGGTGAAGCAGAACAGAATGAAATCCAAAGCGGAGCTGGAGGTAACCATGCTTCTGAGTCACAGAGTGAAGTAGAGTGTTTTGCTGGAATATCTAGATGATCAGGAAATGAAATTGTATAAGCTTGTCCTTTACTGACTGCTAACCATAATGTTTTTAATATGGTCTACACAAGGTGCTTCAGGTGTATTAGTAGAAAAGAATATGATTCAGTTTTTCAGTTATACAAGGTAGAATTTTACCCTATTGGCACTGAAACCTTAGGCAATACAAACATAATACAAACAGTTGTTAAAATAAGCCATTATCTGAGATGTGTAAGATCTCTAGAATTTTGTGAAGTTCTTCAAGGACTATAGTGGACTTAGTGGTCTGATCTCTTCATTGAGGAAACAGAGGGGCAGGAGATAATAACAGGAAATATAAATATAAATACTTGGTCTTTCCTAATTTTAAGAAGTATTTCACATGAATCCTCCTTCTGATATAATGTCTGAAATTTAGGATCTCTTCAGCCTAGGCAGATGGGTCTAACAATTAATGGGAGGATCTTTCAGTGATTTTGCAAATTCCTTAATTTACATTAGCGAATGGTGTAAGTGAACCATGGAATTATATGTGTCTTTCAGGGCCAACATTTGAAACCACCTAGATTTTAATAGATGAAAAAAATGATGGTTCATATTTTATTCTTCCTTTAAAACTGGTGGAATTTCAGCATGGTTAATTGAAACATACAGGGCAATTAAAAATAAGGATCACATATTTATTGTCCATTTTTTATGGTTTCTCCTTTCTGAACCCAGACTCCAGGCCAGCCTCCTGTCCAAGTTTTCCTTCATGCCTTATTGTCTATTCTGTTCAGCTATTTAAAAAATGTTGAATATCAACAATGGCTTTCAGTAGTGTATTGTCAACTTTTGTATGAAGCAATCTTGGTTGAATGAGAAGATCCCAGAGCTTATAGTTCTATCTACTGTGCTGCACTGGGTTTCTGCTTGAATGTGTGTGACTGATAACAGGACAAATTTCTACCTTCGTTATTACATTTCAGCTACATAATTCATTTGCCAAAATCTTTTAGGAAATATCTTTGTAGCATATTGCACGAGACATCAGGTAAGTGCTTGTAACGTAAAAATAAGTAAAGATCCAGCAACTGCCTTGTCAAATTTGTTTGTTAATTGTAGATCTGCTTGTGCTAGGTTGTTTTGCAGACTTTTACAATTTTGTGGGTAGCTGTGTGCCCTGAGACATCTCTAGCAGAACATCTTTGCTCACATAAAGAAATTCGTACTGGATCTGCATTGCTTTTAAAGTCTGAAAGCAATATTTAGAAATATCTGGGGGAAAATGTTGCAAATGTGTGCACAGCTTATGGATTTTCAAGTAACAGATGTTGCCAGTGTTATTGTCAATATGCAAGCTTGTTTCTGTCTAGAATTTGTAGTACTAAAACCATTTAAAGCATCTTTTTTTAACCAGTTGTTAACCTTCACAGTCTGATATAATTTTATTTTGCATACAGGATAATTGTAATTTAACTCACATAAACGCAGTCACCAATGAATCTTTGAGTGGAAGCTAATTTTCCAGACACTGTTTTCAGGAAATCAAAAGATTCCCCAGCAGTATTCAGTTCATTCATTCATTTCAGTTAACAGGTGGCAAAACAGGTAAAACACAAGCAGCTGTTTTCCTTTCATTCTCCATCTCATTTGTTGACAGTCAATGTCACTTTGAAAAGCATTAATTTGAGAGATCATTTTTCTAAATGATTTGATTGCTACAATGACATAAAGGGATATGGGACTGTATAGTACTTGATCCTGTTGGAAAAACTGAAGCAGAATTTCCATTGCAGCCTGTATTTCGCCTAGATTAGGAGAGCAGGATCTGGCCCATCATCTTGTATTAAAAATTAATTAATGCCTTCACAGTGTATCACATTTAACATTCTTTGCTTAAATCTTTTAATTTTTTTCCCAGTAAAACGTAAAGACAATTTCACGAAAGCAAAACAATATCAATGAGGACTCAAACAGTACTGATTCTGAGTGATCTGAGAAGCAGCAATCATGGAGCAAATTGATACTACTGAGTAAGAGAAAAGATCTTACATATCAGACACCAGAGAATGTGTGCTGTAGTAAGACTGGCACTATATACCAAATAACATCAAACTTAGACGTGGAGTACCCTTCTGGGTAGAATATCTAGGTATTGAACAGCGTCCTGTTTGACACTGTGTTATCAGTTTCCCAGTAATTCATCTGCTTGTCTCTTTGTCCCGGATCCGGGACTCTTTTCAGTGCCTGTGTCTGCTTTGTCTGTGTTCTGTCTGCAGCCAAACAATGACCATTAAATACCTTACAGTATATGTGTGCGTATGTGTGCATAAGCAAAAATGCAGCATAAAATACATTAACAGATTGCAACCTTTTGGCAGATATGTAATGTACTCCTTATTTATAGGTATTTACACAATTACATTTTTGTCAAATACATGAAAGATTTCTATGTATTAGAAGGTGTATAAAAAACAAAAGGCAACTATTTTTAGTGGAAATTAAAACTTTAGGAATAAAACCTGTCATTTTTATACCTGTGCTCTGGTACTGAACAGTGACAGCTGTATTTTTTGAAAGAGTATATTAATAATGAAGGTCTGCTTCCTACATTGCTCATTGGTACCTAATATGTTTACAGTTTTAATAGTTTTGAAGCATTATACAGGTGCTAATTCATGCCATTGTTATACTGATTACTATAACAGTGCCGGTCAAAGTAAGAGGATTTAATGAAAAACTTCACAATAAAATTTTACTTTTACCTGAAAGGGTTAGGTATTTTTGTACAGACAGCATTACATAGATGTCACAAGCAATCAGGTAGGGTAAAATGTAGGGCTATTTTACATCATAAATTAGGAAACAGTGATATGCAGTTTGAAGAGAAGCATGAAACTTTAACTTCTGGTTTTGCCTTTTGAATGACTTGAACAAAGCTTTCTTTAAAAACAAACAAAACAGCAATTCCATTTGATTTTAAAAACAGACTTTCTTTATATTTCAGTCTTCACCTTTAATAAAAGGAGATTCAAGACTGAGAAAGCCTGAGAGAAGAGTTTCATGAACATCTTGAGGAAGACGTGAAAGCAGCAGCAAACAAAAAGGTACAGTGCCCAGTACAGCTGTCATGTTTTTCATACACTATTTATGAAACACTCCATCTTTCCAGAAGCGTCCAACTGAGAAGTCAATTTTTAGATTTATTGCAAAACTGTCTTTCTGGATTTAATTAAGAGATTGACTAGTTACTGAGTCAATATCTTAGCATTTCCTTAGCACTTTGAAATCATTCACATACCTCTTGTATCTTATGGGTATTCATTAGCTGTCATAATGAACACCGTGGTCCAAAAAAAAACATCCTGCCAATAATAGTTGTGATGAGATTTCGGGTTTTTAAGAATTTATGGCTTTTCCATGGTGAAATAATAGGTTCTTCAATGATCTTTTTATTTCAGTGGACACTAGAACTCATAGAACTTTATCAAGAGGATAAGATAGGTGCTCCTTTGTTGAATCTGCTTTACTCTGTACAATATAAACTATGAGAGGTTTCTAGTTTCATTTTTAAAGATCTTTTTAGTTGTATAGTGACAAGTTAATTCCCTTTCAAAATTAAAAAGCTCATTGTGGAAAATGATGTTTAGGGGGCATAAAGTTTTAATCACAAAGAGATTCTCCTATTCTCTTTATCTAGAACCCTACATATGACCAGTGTTAGTTGTCCAGACAATATACTGGAACATTTTTATTAATTAGGCACTGCTCATGTCTAGAAAGGACGTTGTTTAAGCTGTCTGTGTAACCCTTGGTGATTGCTGATCTTAAAGAAGTTTGGCTTTTCACTGCAGGCATGAGAGTGCCTCTGATTCTTAGAACTCTCAAGTCAGTATGTTGCATTTCTATAGTTATTTTCTATAGAAGTATCACTTACAGGCATTAGAAAGTACTCCTTATAATTATGAGGCAAATGAAGATGTTCCTTTAATTTTACAAGAGGAAAAACTGAAGTCTGAGGTTTACTTGTCTGAGATCAGCCAGTCAGCTTGACAAAACAAGAGTTTAGATCTCTTTTGACAGTGGATGTGGGTGTTCAGAATCAGGTCATAGAGTCCCTCTCTGCAATGATATGTACTCTGTGTTCCCAGTCATGATATACACAGAAAAAGGCTGGTTTTCCTCAAAATGTCTTCACTGCCTCACTCCACATATAAACTTAACATACATATTTCTTGCCTTCCAGTACTCTTCCCCCCCATATAGTCTCACATATATTCTGTGGCAGTTTTGTTTCAGTAGAGGGTGATGTTTCACTCATGCAATATTTCCCTCAGTCTAAGGGAATGAGGGAAGCATTTTAAGGTATCAGGTAAGCACTTTGCCAGCTGATCTGCACCCAGTCATGCTTTCTTTATCCATGTACAACCATGGAGGTGGCAGGGCCTCCTGTATGCAAAGGAGTCATTAGCTTGTTTACACAATGATTTTTTCCTTGTAGAGGGGAATAGGAGAAGGGTTTGCAGCTTTGGGGGGCATGTCATAGATGTGTAAAACCAGGCTTTAGGTGTGCATCTGCCTTATGTTGTAGAAGTCTTACTACTTGATAAGGCAAAGAATCCTCACCAAAATTTGCTAGAAATCTCAGCAGGTCAAGAAATACCGTCTGATATGCTATGACAGTTTACACAGGTTGAGAATATGAGCCAAAAGTTTCCCCTTTCTTTCTTCTGAATTCTCCACCCTTTGAAATAAATCATGCACACCGTGTGTTTTCATCCCCACGAGGTGTGGCAAGCAGGACAACCTGCCCACTATAGTGTCCTTCTGCTATAGCTGGTCAAGGTTACTATTTTGCTCTTCCGACACATTATCAATTATCCTGCCAACATACTGATACCGGACCTGTAGTTTTCTTATAAAATAAAAAACTGAGTTTAATTAAATCATCAGTAACTTGGACCTAATTATTTCAGACAGTATTTAATTAATGTTTTATGGGTACCTAATGTAATTAGGGTTCCTTTAATAAGACCTTCTATGACATTAAAATATATGACCTTTATCTTTCTTATCATCCATAGTCTGACAACTCAGATTTGTCATTTTCACTATAGGTATAGTTTGATTAAATAGAACAGAACATAAAATTAATCTAGCAAATTATACTTGTTTGTTTCTTTTTTTTTGCTACTTAAAGAGTAATAACTTAAGTCTTTTAATTAGCAGTGTCGGTACAAGAGTTCGTGCTAGCGTTTTACCTTCATGTTTTTTCACACTGTCTCTTTTGTATATCATTTTTTTATGACAAAAGTAGATAACAACCAGACTTTATTAATCATAGTGAAGGGTTCAATCTTTTAGATATGAAAAATAACGAGCTATTCTTGACAGTAACAATGACTAGTAATTTTTTAAAATTTAAGACAATTCTGCAAAAGACTTAACTTTTCTGGTCACAAACTTCCCAAATATAAAACTGTAGTTTTAATGTGAATGAATTTAAGTGAGATTACTAGGCTGGTCCGTGCTTGCTTGTTAAGAGCTACAGGTTCTCTCTTCGTTACTGTTGTTTTTGGGTAGTTACTCAAGATCCAGTGAAAGAGCATTTGTCATACTCAAAGGAAGTTATAAGCTCTCTTGGAACAACATTCATCTGATCTTGTTTCCTCACTTCCCAAAGAGCTTTTCTATCACACCTTCAAAAGTAGAGCTGCTGCAGTGGCTTCACTCTTGTTTGATTAAATTCCACTCACTGAATTAGGGCTTACTAATGTATGTAAAATTTAGCACATAGGTAAGAGTTTTGCTAAGTCATAGCACTGTTATTCATAATCCTGTTACTTTAATTGAAGAGGAGGACAGCTGCCTCAAGGTATGGAAAAAAAGGCATTAGCATTTAAACAAGCAGGATGCAACCTGGCTATTTAATAAGCTAACGTGAATGCTCGATGCACAACAAAAATATAGGCAGAAAGTACAGAGGTCTATAAATGGAGTAGTTTCAATTTACTTTTATTCATGTTTTGGTTATTTTGAACGTCGGCTCTTTGGAATATGGATAGTATCCACCAACTCTGTGTCCAGTAAAAATAAATCAAAAAATTAGAACTGATTCTTTCAGATGTTCAACAAAAGGTTTACATAAATTTGTAGTTAGAAAAACAATACAAAGCTCAAAAAGTATCAGTGAAATATAGTGCACTTATTTTCATTATGCTAAGAAGAAACTGAGGAGTAATCCCCTGGAGAAGGGAAACAATTGATGTTGTTTTCTGTTCTCCCACTCAATAAAAACTAGAAGAACAAAGAAAACTCTTGGCTCAACACCAGTGCAGATGCTGAGGTGGAATAGCTTTGCTTTGTTTCCAGTGGAGAATGTAGAGAAGGGAGCAGTTTACTTGACTCATGCTTTTATTCTCTTCTTAAGAGTTTTAACACCAGAGATGTTGTCCAGACAGAGAACATGTTAAACAAGTAGATGAGCACTACAGAGTAATTTCAGAAATAGTCTTTGAGGAATAGGGGAGTTTTCCTCTGCTCCGCTCCAGAAAAGGGCACAAACTCATGCTGAATTTTAAGCCTATGAAGAATCCCATTTAAATCTGTGAAGATATTCCCCCACTTAAAATTAAACATGAGCTGAAGGGTTTAGCTCCATAGGCAAGGAAAAGGCTTAGTGAGCTATCTGGTCTACACAGGGTCTGTTGAGGTGATAAGGAAGAATGAGCAAAGAGCTGTAGTTGTGGTAATTAAGGGTAGGAACACAGTCTGAGCAGCCTACAAGTATAAAATACTAGGTAAACCCTGGGCATCTCATTCCCTTTGATTTATCCCAATAGCTACCTGGAGTAGTTAACAGTTTAATATGTGCGTAACCCAAAATGTAACGTGGGGGTTATAGAGCAGTATCACCTGGGTAACATCACCGATAATGCATCTAGATTTCCTTCTTCAACTTTGAGCCTTTTCATACTAACATATGAACAGGCACCGTTTCAGATCTATTAATGTCTCTAAAGATGACCTGTAACATTCCAGTAAGTCCTGTTTACTATAGAACTGTGGATATTTAGCAGGGCCTTCAAACTATGGAAATATATGATGTCCAAGAAATACAAATAAATAAATAAATAAATAAAAGCCATCAGATACCAGAGAAAAACAGTATCTGAAAAAGTGATAACTGCAGCTTCTTATAAAAAATTACAGAGATTCTTTTATAGAGTCCATGATCATCTTCCCATTGAAATTAAAACTGTTACATTCAGCTCACAGCAACCCTTGACTTTATACATTAAAAAAAATTCCTGTGTTAATTTAATAAGTCTTAATTAGTACCTCTATGTTGTTTGCTGATTGCAGACTATGATTAGTGTTGAGAATACAGTCACTCACCAGTACTAGCAGTATTCAATTAAGATTTAAAAATGTAATAATGTCAGTAACCAAGATTCATCCCACTTGCATAAATTCCCAGTAGGGGAAGAGGATGTGAAGGGGTTAAGCCCAGAAAATTTATCACCGCATAAACAGGCAGCTGCAGAATTCCACTTCTATTGCTGTGGTGAGTCTATGCTGAGCAAAGCCTCCCGCTGAACAGGGGTTTGGGGACAGAACAGAAAAAAAAAAAAATTTTCCCCTAGCCCTTTCTGATTCACCTGTCTTACAATCTTTTGCATTTGATATTGTCCTTTGATCAGCTGATGACCTGATGATTCTCTCCTTGCAGTTAGTTTTTGATATTTTGCATCACACATCTTTATATACACCACAGTTAGATTTCACTGTTTTCTTCATTAACGCAATGAAAATTGAATCACAGTGAGCGTCTGTCTGAATAGAAAACACCTAATCTATCCATGGATATTCAAGAGAAATATCATTAATATAGAAAAATGTACTGGATAAAAAAATTTTGATCCAAGCATGTAAAAATAAATCGATCTGATTACACAGATTACTGAAAACTGGTCACCTTGGCTACATTAGGACCTTTAAAAGCAAACACAAATCAGTGAATCATTTTAGTCAAATTTAATTTAGATTATACACTTTCACATAAAATCTAATTTAGTTGGAATTACTCGGTCATGACTTGTCTGCTCCCCACAGGACAAGGTTAAAGAGATTACATTTGGGTTCATGTCAGCAGCATCTGGTAGTTAGCCCTCTGAATGCTGATTTAATGAGAGAGGTTATGCTTAGTCTCTTGGAAAGACTTCTGGTTTAGGCAGGTGCTTGAGAGATGTTATTAATTTAGTATGATACAAGGAGTGATATTATCGTACTTGGAAAACTCTTGTATTGATATTTTCATGTGTATAAAATACCCTGGTGGTTTTGTTTACATCTGTTTAGCAGCTTTTGAGGGTTTCCCTCTAATCTGTCTTTAATATACTGCTTTAGAGAGATAGAATGTTCCTTTTAAAGAAAGAACAGCTTTTTTACCATGAACGATTATCTTGGGGCTTGTCTGCAAGAGGCAGCAAGTGAGCATTAAGCTACAATATGAATTTACAGAGAACTAGAAGGTACCAAGTCTATGTGTAGGCAATGCCTTACTGTCTCTCACCTATGGAAAATCTACAGCTACAGCCAGGTCATTCACAGGGAGCACGTTGGGTGCTAGCCCACTTGCTCTGCAAACAGACCTTTTATTTCTGTGTATTCAGCTATCCTGAGCCACATTCTATCCCCCTTTGTTAAGTAGCACTGAGTTTTTACATTGAAATGAAATCGGATGCATTGCGGTTAGTTACTAATTGATGAAAAAAAAGTCTAAGTGAGTTTAGCCTTTGGTATGGAATGTAGTGAGGGCAAGGGCAAGCTCCATTCTGAAGGAGCAGCCACTTTGCAGCAAAAAGAGGCAGTGGTCACTATTTCTACTTCTTCAGCCCTGTTGCAGAAGATAAGAAGGTCAAACTAATTGTGAAAACCTGTTGCTCGGTACCTCACTGAACCAGAAAATTTACAATAGCATGACGAATCACCAGGGTTGACAAAGATATGTCCATGATTCTCCAGACAGAAATCAGTGCACAGGCACAAAGTGCAGTGTGACTAAGACACACTTACTCAGGTCTCTGCTGCTCCTCTGACCTAACTGCTGGATGTGCAGAAATCAGAGACAAAGAGGCTAACTTCACAAGTTCTTCCGGGACGGAATTTCCACAAGGAAAGAAAGGACAGACTGAGAAACTATGGACATGTGTAACCTTAACTGATTCCCTAACCCAGCAGGTAAACAGTGGACTTAAATGGACTTAACGGTCCTAAAGTATGTCCCTGCCTATCCATGAGCTTTTCATCCTAAAGTAGTTTCTTCCCACGCATAGAGAAGATGAGCCAGGAATTCATTCAGGGTAAATCAGAACCATTTCACTAAAATCAATAAGAGTTGCATCAATTTTAGGTATACTGTGTGCTTTCTGCTGTTTTTTTAAGTACTGTTTATGGTTCTCGGGAAGGAAAAAAGTATTGGAACTATTAATCCCCGAAGTTCTGATAAAGAATTTTGAATAACAATTGAAATTCATTACAAAATTTTACTGTTTCGATGCATAATTTCCCTGGTGGAGGGGCTTAAAACTCCCTCTGTAATTACCATAACAGCATAAGGGTCGAGCCATTAAAATAATCTCTGGCAATTCTGTGTGATTCATGTTATTTATGAAGAATGCTGCAGACACAATGTTCTTTCCTACACCGTCTGTTTTCTTTATGTCTCTCTACCCTTTCTCTTCCCCTATGGATAAATGGTCAATTCTTATATATGTACTAGAAGAATCTACAGCTCCAAAATTAATAAATCCACCCTGAAGAAATATCATTTATATATGACATCCATAATCATATCAAAGAAAACTGTGCAAAATTGAGAAAAATGGGGACATACCTTATAGCAATTACCTTCTATTCTAGCATATTTTTCTTATTAGCAGTGCAGACAAAAGGCAGTCCTCCTATTTTATTTTAAATGAGCCTGATAGAAGTATCTCATCCACTTCATTTTCATATAAAATTGCACTGTGGAGCCTGATCCTCCTGCCTTTGCTCAGGCAAAATACCTACTGCTGTCCCTGGAAACAATGTCTGTGTAAAGATTATAGGGTTAGGACCCGGTATTTACACTTTTGCCCTGACTAACCACTGTTATTGATTCTGTGTTGCATGTGGCATTCCCAAATCATCCTTTAAAGAAGGAAATATGCAAATGATGTACTGAACTTGGTCAGCCTTTGATAAGAACAAATATGCAGTGATTTCATTTAGAAATGGCATGGTTCTGTAGCAGTCGTGACAAGGTAAGGACATGTTAAGCTTGTGTGAATATATTTCCTAGTGTTGACATACCAAATACTTTTTGCATCCAAATTACCTATTTGAGTTTACAGAAGTTTTACATTCACAAAATACTAAAATTTTCTGCCAGTGCCCTACAAATACGCAGGCAAAGCCTTGGCTGGCTGAAATTTGTGAAGCGCCAACAAGGACAATAGAACTGTGCAGTTTCACGTAGCTCATAGGTATGGCCAGAGACAAATGATAATAAGAATTCCTGATTCTGATGAAATTAGATGAGTCTGAATTTGAAAAAGTATTCACAAATAAGCTACACAAACATTGTGTACCTAACACAGCTATCTAGCTGATTATCTGTATAGAAATAAATTCCAAACTTAGTTATGTTTGTGTAATCCTGATACAAATGTACATCACTTACAGCATGTCCCTGCTTCCCTGAAATGTGCTTCTATCCCCAGAATTCACCCAAGTGAAATTCAAAGAGACAAAAAGGAAATTAAGTGAAACACAGTCAAATTGTGCAGTATTGCATTCTAAATTAAATATCTTATGCACTGAAAAATAGATTTTGATACATTCTGTATTTGAGGCATAAATTTCAATGTTGGAGCAGTATAAAGAAATGAATGCAATAAAATATAAAAAAAAAAAATGCTGACCCTAAGAGTGCCAAAAAAAGACACAGTTCATACTGACTTCTAAACATCCTGATTTGATCCTCCTTCTATTAAATTATCACAATAAACACACAGTCCAATCCAAAATACAGTAGAGACACAAAAAAACTCTTGCTTAGTTTAAGCTCATGAAGAAAAGATGACTAGCATTGCCACTCATCAAAATTGGGATTTTTAGTAAACTGGGAAAAAAGTGCTGAGTTTAATTACCCCTTTTAATTAGCTCACCAGAGAGCTCTTTAATTCCTATGATTACAGACGAACAAGCAGAGCCTTTCACGTACTGTTTCTGTCAGAATTCTTCAGATGCAGAAAAATAATTTTTCTTGCTATTGCAGTAATTTTTATTTATAGACCATTTCTAATGCAAATATTGGCCTAAAATCAAGTGCTAAGGAAGCTGACTGACTTGGCAATGGAGATAGAGTAGGAATGTAAAGGATTAGAGTGCTTAATGTACTGGAAAGAAGTTTATCAATACTGACAATTCTCACAGTGCTTAATCAAACATTTAAGACAAGTGGAGAAGCAGACAGTAAAGACTTTGGGGCTTTTGACCAATAAAAGCAAACAAACTGTCTTGTTAGAACATGTCAATTTATGGTGGAATAAAGAAACGCCTATAATTTAGTTACTCTTTTCATATAGATAACTAGTGGCTTTAGGTAGCTAGCTAAAGCATACTGACTTTACGATGACTGTAACTCACTCCTGAGAAAAACGAAGTATAACTTTTGTCCTTTTTTAAATCGAATTTTACTGTTAAGCTTCATTTACAGTTTTATGACTATTAAGGGGGACTATGATTTTTTTTTCCTTAAAGGCAATTTATTAATGGAATTTTTAAAATCAACACATAATAACAGACATAAGGGTCTGACCCTTCAGTAACACATCTTGCGTTTACCTTACCAGAGCTGGAGTCTGTGCTAGAGACAGGACCAGGACCAGAGCTGGGAGACAAGTGCTCCTCTGTATGTCTCTGCAGGGTTAATTTGGGAAAAAGCTCATAGACCTGAATTGCCTGGGCTAGATCTCAAATTACTTTTTTTTTTTTTTTTCCGTTGAAATTTTGCTATTGATTCATTATACCTAGAATCCTATCTAAAATGCCTGACTTAAATCCTACTGTAGTTTTGAGTGATATTCTTAGTGAAAATCTGGATCCAATTCAAAGAGAAAATAGATTCCAGTTTCTGGTTGGATTTCAGTGGTACTGAGATAAATGTTAGGTAACGCAGTGGTAGTCGTGCTGTATCATTGGATTTACACTCATATCAGGATGCTCTTAATACTACTCTTGGTATCCTGGTATCAGAACTAAAGATCGATAAGTATTTTTAAGAAAACAGGTGCTGTAAGACCAGGAATGTTAAATTCCCATGTCACAGAGCAATAGGAATATACTACAGACTATGTGAGCAGAGAGGAAGTGAAGTTACTTCCTTGAGATAATCTCAGCGGCCAACTAAGTAATTAAAATAGAGATGATTGCTTATCAAACTACTGGTAATATGACACCTACTACAATAACGTATTTGTCATCCAGTAACTTAGTTAAATTTAACTCTCAGAAGAAGAGTAGAGAGGGACCCTGAGCTGTGTTAGCTAAAAATCAGAAAACGCGATAAAAGATGTTCAGTTCAAGAGTGAAATTAACTGGGAAGTAGTAAGCAACTGAAAAGCAGTAAGAATTCAAGATGGCATTTTTATTCACTTTTTCAGAACTGAGTATAATTCCAATTATCTTGAGTTCCTTTATGTAATTTGCTGCTACAAGCAAATATCCTGTGCTTACTACCTCCCCACGATGCCTGAAGTTCATGGAAGTTGTGTGTCAAATTCCCCCAAAACACTTCTGGCATTTTAAGTTTGTATCTATTAGTCTTTAACTATGTAACACATGCAAGCATTACTAGATACCAGATTAGTTACTGTTTGCTACTTGATCTCAATTATCACTCAAAAATCTTGTCAGGAGGCTGAGCTCCTGTTCGGTTCATGTTTTTCGACAAAACTCCATGATGATACTCCAAATATAACTGTTCTGATGCAATTGATTTTGACTACATGAGAAATGTCCTAAGCTATAATATTTTCTCTCAAAGAGCAACAGCAACAAAAGTGATAATTTACCTAGCAAACAAGATTAAATTCTTCATCTCGGCAGAATGCATATTTGAACTTTCTTGATATTGCTATCAGACTTTGCAGATATACATCATATCCCATTTGTTCATCAATAGTATGTAAAGTGGTAGTTAGCTGTAGCCTGATTTCAATAATTAAAAAAATCTAGTATGCATTTTGTCAACCTAGTGATAGCTGTGTTTACATCAACTCTTCCAGTTTAGAATTTAATATGACTTTGGCATGTTACAGTTGTAGGTCTGGTACTCAAAACTTAAAACTGCCCTGGCTACATAATGAATATGCAGATGTGAGCTTAATTTGTGTGTCTGTTTACCATTATCACACATGCAAATAGACAACTACCTTGTTGGCCATTCACACCTGCTAATACCCCCTGTGCACACACAGTCATGGTAATTTCACATGCAGATTACAGGCACCGTTGCATGTCTTGAAGACCGAAAAATCCCATGTAGTGGTGATAGCACTTTGGTATTTGTACTAAAATGGTTTTACCTTATTATGTGTAATCCTGTTCTTGTTCAGCTATTTACATTTTTTTTATAGTAATTTATCTGGTCTCCACTTACATGGGGACACATCTGGTTTTTTAGAAAGAAGCCATTGCACAAAATCTTGCACCTATTGCACTAGTCTGTTAGCTGGAGTAACATCACTAAATACATTCCTGTTGCACAGAATTAATACCAAGCAAGTGAAAATATGCTGTGTGCACCTTTTTTTGTTTTTTTGATTTTTATGTTGTGGACACCTATTTTTCATAGGGGATATGTAGGTGGAGACATCTATTAATGTAACCAGTTTTAATCAGTCAGTTGAAGCCACTTGTAAAATCATACCATCAATGTTATCCTCAGTGAATTAAATTATCATTCTTCTATTTGTTTTATAAAGATGAAGTAAAGGGGCTACTTATCTCTTTTCTGAAAAGAGAAGCAATAGGTTTTATTTTCTTATGCTGTAAATTGCAGGTGCAGTTAAGTCAATGGTATAATGACATTGTAAAACTTACATCAGTAGATAATTTATCATGAAGACTATATACCTTGTCGTCTATAATTTTGATTGTGTTTGTCTTTAACTACCCTTTCCCCAGAAATGCAGCAAAGAATAATGCATAATAAATTCATAAAAAAATAAAAATAAAAGGACAAATCTTCTCAAACTTGTCCTACTCCTATGCCTCAAACTTTAGAAATGATAATGCAAACTGAATTGTTTGCAGAACAATTTACTGGGAAAGACTGGTAATTGTATATAATATTACCTTAACTCTAGGTGAAAAGAATGACAGAACAAAATATATTCTACCATTAATAAGTTAGGGTCTATGCTGTATAGTGCCTAGGCTGCAACTGCACTATTATTTTAGCGGGAATGCTGATTCAGTCTCAGACAACTACCACATAAACAAAATAGAAAAGAGATTTCCCAGTTTCGTCCTGTTCTTGCTCTAAATTGTTCAGGGATTGTGTCTACCAATGCGCGTGTGCGTGTGTACATATATATTTGTCCTACATGTAACATTTTTATCAATCTCTAAGCAGTAGAATTTTGGGAGCATCACAGGCATAACAAGAGGAGCTAAACAGTATTGACCACACTAACAGTCAGTACAACCAGAGTCTATATTTGATCAATGTGTTACAAGTGCCTGTTATTATCACCCTTTAGATATTACATGACCTTGAAATATATAAGCTATAATCATCATGATTCTGAAACATCTTATCGAGCAAACATGCATGACTTGGCCTGATGCCATGAACATAATAAATAAAAATCATAATTTTAAAAAATCTCTCTCCTTTTGCAAGCATGTAGCTGACAAAAATGGCAGGTGTGTGATTAATATAGCCATTTCAGCTCTATTCTAGGCAATAAGCCCAGGGTCAGGTTTTTCTTCAAGTCTATAAATAAATAGTTCAAGTTGCTTCTTGTCTAATTAGCTCAATAGAAAATAGATGAAACGCATAGTGGTAGCAGGACCAGAAGCTGATAAATGACAAGGAAAATCTGAATGCTGCTTTATATTGTAGAAACAATTTTTCGTATATAATTCTGAACGTGGAAATGTTGCTTTTTGTGTGTGGTGTTAAGATGGGAATAGGGAGAAATACCTGATTAGCAATTTTTTCAACTCAAAAGTCCTCTATTTCATCGCAGATGTAATGGTATGAACAGAAACAAGACCTGTTTATCCACACTTTCCTGGAAATTTAACTTGGAGGGCTCTTTATGTGCAGAAGCGCTATGTACAGTCCCTTTACCACAGTCAGTTCATGATAACTGAGTTATAATTACAAGTTATAGAAGAGATAACGATACAAAAATGAGTACAGTGTAAGAGAGCCAAGGATTTCCAGCTCAGTGTGCAGAAGCCAGCAACACCTTCCAGATAGTAGCTATTTTCTTTTGTAGCCCTCTGGGATCAGCCCCAAGGACCTAGAAATGAAGGGTTTTCACCAGTTCATGTCCTCTGTGCCATCTTGTCCTTTTTTGAGCAGGAAGTTAGCACATGTCAGCAAGCAGTGGAACTTGGCTTTGCTCTTAATCTTCAAACAAAGTTTTTTAAGTGAGCTGTAACAGCAAAATCCTGTGTAAATCCAGCAGGTCTCACATCAGCCTTCACTCTGGAAGTGTGCAGGTTTCCATGGCATAAGGTAGTAAACCTTAAAAATGTGTAGTTGGTTCAAGCTCACGTCTTTACTTGATTTATCTACAGTCATGGTGTAATAGTTATCAATGGAAAATGATTAGTCTGGGAAGTTTGATTGTTGCTTAATTCTGATTGTCCATTTTCATGCTATACAACAGTGCAGACATTTTTTCTCTGTAGCTCTCATTTCCTCAGACACTTAAAATTAAGGAAATCCAAAGGAATAATAACACTGTAAATTTAAATATGTTCTATGGCTCGTGATTATTTTTGAATAGGAAAAATAGTAACAATTTTCCCTTACATGACAATGTTCCACCTGGTAGCTCTGCGTCCTGTGGCAGCATTTGAGAAGCACATGAACACTGCAGGAAGCGCAGAGTGCCCTCGCCTGGATTAGGAAATCGTCCCCTTAACCAAGCAGCAGAGGAGCCGTGGGACCTTTGCTAAGGAGGGACATAGGATTACTGTTCCCGTTTATGCTGGTACACGAAGGTGTAGGGTTTCTGTGTTTCAGTAGACATCCTAGCTGTGAGCCAAGACCATCTGTCCTAACTGTGTCTTGCGTGAGCTTGAAAAAAATGTTTTTTTGCAGACTCTTACTTTTTAGGAAGTTTCATCTTTTTTTGCTATAGTTACTGTAACAGAATATTTTCCATGCCACTCTAGTGTCCCCAGCTCATTCAAAACATATTCTTTACATATTATTTAACCAAATTACAATTATGTAGAGCTTTAGATGGGATTTGATAACATTTTCTCCATTCTCTGGATTCTTTTGTCCTGGTGTTTCATTTGGACTGTTCCCAGTGAGTTACAAAATGTAGATCTGACTGTTCCCTTTCCATGAGTTCAGGTTTGCTTTGAGTCCTTTTCAGCTTGTAATATTTATGGGCATGATCTGTTAGAGATATGCAAGTTGATCAAGCGCTGGGCTAATCTGATCTAGCCCAAGAGATCTGATTCCACATAGTTCCTGTATGTTTCAGAAAGTTTTCATGCATTACTATTATGCCCACTGTCTGAAATCTCTCGTCTGTAAATAGAGCTAGTACTTCCTTACCTCACATGGAATGCCGGAAAGTGAAAACTACGCTGATTATTGTAATATATTCAAATACCACGCTAGGAAGAGCCATTAAAGTATCAAAATAGAACCTGCAGTTCATTTGATTTTATGGAATCTGGAGAATGGAAGAGTTAGGTCCTCATTTTTATTTAAAGACCGTATATGAATGTTGCAATGCTTTGTGTGAGTTAGCTGCCGTTCTTCATGCAGCTTAGTTTGACTGAACCTGCAATGAGAAGTACCATCGCTGTTGTTAAGAACAGTCTGATTTTTCCATGCAACACTAGGGCACAACTACCTCCCACTAATTTTCCATTAGCTTTATTGGGAGGTACTAGTGTGCAAATAGTGCAGGCTTGAGTCTTTATGGAGTTTATGTGTAGAAATTGGAAACCAGACACAGAAATCAAGTCCGCATTAGGACTGATTAAAATCATAAATAGCAAGTGTTTTCTTATCAACATACAATTATTTTTCAGCTCCAATACAAATATCCTCTAATAAATAAATAGGACCAGACAATCCTATGGATTAAATAACCTCTGTAGAATATACTTGCAAATCCTAATCCTAACACTTCACTGGACATCCTTTAGATATGCCTTGTTTGTGAAGTCTTCAAATCAAGTTAAATCAAAGTCAAAGTCGGGTATGACAGTTATGTGAGATTACAGTATTTTCCCAAGGGGTCATGGAATCCTTTTCCAATGAGACCGAACCTTATATTGGTGGGCCATTTTGCAAAAGCGTGAATGGGCTGGGCTGGGAAGACAGTGGCAGCTGACAACAGGGAAAGATAGCAAAAGGGAAACCAACCATTACACAGAGAACATAAACTGCCCTGCAGACTGCATGGTCTCCCATCTGGCTTCCCTTCTCTGCCATTAAATGGTTCCTTTTGAAGCCTTTCCCCCTGTAGCTTCTCCTGCATCACACAGCATTCTCTTCCTCACTTCCTAACAGGGTTCTTCAGGTAGTAGCCTCAGGACTGCATACCAAATCCCCTCTTTCCCTCCATGTTACACTCATTTTTGTTTTCTTCTGCCAGAATAAGGTTGTGTTTGGTGGGGTTTTTTTCCTCTTTTCTAACATGATGAGGATCCTGTGACCCTCACCCACATTCAGACCCAATGTCTAATCCACCTGGAACCGCCTTACACTCCTCTACTTCATCACTATCCCATGGAGCAAGAAACACCATCTCCCAGTAATTGCCCTGCACACGTTCCTGATAGGTCCAAAGACGGGAATCTGTTGGAATCAAAAGGGCCTCTTAACCAAGGAGAATTGGGTTTTGGTTAGATTCTTTGGATAAGAAAGGTAATAGGTGCACCAGCAGTAAGATCCACTGTGTCCTTTGGATGCACATCGTGTGACTGGTCAACCTGTTTCAAAAATGGCCTTGAAATAGCCATTTCACAAGTCCTTAACTTCTATATCATTGTATAAATTCTTCCTCTGCAAGTGCCAACTGTACTTGCCCTCCTGGGGGAAGAAGTGTTGTCTACAGAGTCAATTAAGGGTTTGACCACTAACATAGGTAATAGGAACCTTGAGCATCTGCTCTGTTGTTCACAGCCCTAAGGTGTCAGTGCATCTCTAAGTAAGCAGTTATAGAGAATTCTGGTGGTGGTTAGTCAGGAATCATTGCACTGTTCAGCAAGACTGGAAATTGAGCAGTTCTTGGGAGGTACCTTCAGTATCAGGTAATTGATTTGAGCTATTATAGAAATAGAGGATGAATGCTGAATATTAATTTAAATGGTGTAGGTATTTGTGACTCATGTTCAGGTCAGAAATGTGTTTGTGCTATCAAAACAGTCCATGTAATAACTGGTTTTTCAGTGAGTTCCATTTGTGCTATTTTATACCATTTATGTTGGTTTATGCATACCGTATATGTATATGCATACATTTGTTTCACAAAGGGCTGTGGAGCACATATTGCCCTCATTCATCAATATACCTTAGGAAAAAAAGAGCAGAAAAAATCTTCAGGTCTAGTGAGTTGCTCTCATGGCCAGACATGTCTTCTCCATGGTGGACTGGGAGGGCTAAAGGAATTGAAACCTCTCCCTGCTAGCACTGAGCTTGTATTGATGTCTTTTAGATCCGACCATGTCCCACCCTTCCAACATAGCCCCACTCACACACTGTTCACTCCACTTTTCAAAGCTCTTTAGGTTCCCTACTTCTCTATTCTTAGCAGAACTTTGCTCCAAAATCTCATTGCTCTCATACTTCAACAGTTTTAGGTGAGATTTCCAGATTTTGAGAGTCAAGGTCAGTTTGGATTCACTTGTTCTCCTGCAGATAGTTCTTTACCCTCCACTTGTTTACAGGGACTGAAGATGCTATCATAAGTAAAACATCGCTATGAGGTCTGGACTGAGATTTGCAACACCAGTACTGGGTTTTCCAAAGTTCTTCATCCGAAGTTCTTCATCTCCTCACTGATGCAGATCTTTATGTAGGTTTTGTACTGTGAATTGCAGAAACCTCAATGACACTTGAGCTGCCTATTCGCACGGAGGGAAGTTTTTCCCACTAGCTATTATGGGTAACTTTTCTCAGACAAATTCATTTAAAATAAAAAGAAACATTAATTAAGAATTTACAAAACAATTGGAAGTTTTGTCCCAGTAAAAAGTGAGGCAAAGACTTGCATTAATCATAATCTTCTAACTACTCTCAAGCAGGGAGATTACTTCAAATACTGACATTAGTGACTGCAATTTTGGAGTTAGGAGATCGTTCTTAGCAAATTAAACTATTTCTTATTGTTTATTCCTATATATCACAGGCCAAAGCAAGAGTGAAAGGGGACAGAGACACTGGAAAAAAACTGTCATTCATATTTCATATTAAAATCACTCCTAGGCAGAAGACAAATGTGATTTAGTCTTCTGAACAAGGAAAGTAATTTTTATTGAACACTTGCTAGTTTGAGGGTGAAAGACACCTTATCATAGCAAACCCAATTAATATGTATTTGATCACCCCTTGGAATTAGCCATGTAGCCTTATTTCTAAACAAATAGCGTGATAGGGAGAGACAGAGAAAGAGAAAAATAAAGATAAAGGAAAAGGAAAAGAAAAAGGGAGAAAGAAAGGAGAAAGAATGAAAGAAAGATAAATAAATAGATAAATAGGAAGAAAGAAAAACATTAAGCAGGGAGGAAGGAATCTCTGTGATTTTATGTTATTTTTTAGAGAGATGTCTGTAGTCCAACTGAGTCAACATGAGAACAGGACTTGTTTACAATAAATCTTTGCCACTATTATATGGTCAAATCATCACCAAAAATTTATTTCAATTACATTATATTGCATGGCTAATAACAAATTGTCTTCTACTTGTTACACCTAATCATAAAAGTTTGGCTAGGGAGAAATGGTGGAGGAAGAAAGGTGTGCTTTTATGATTCATAAGAAAACTTATATTAGTTTTATATTCAGGAGAAATAACAATGTTCAAAAATAATGTCCAAACGAAATAATTTGAAAGAGAACCCACATTCTGAAGTTACTACACAATAAGTTAATTTCGAGGTTTAAAAGTAAGAGTATAGTTTCTAAAGTAACTGAGATGTATGAGTTAAAAGTAATGTGGGGAGAACATGTCTGAAATAAACTCTCAGTCCTGAGTATAATGAAAGAACATTCATTTCAATTCAGAAGTGGAGTTAGTTTTTCACTATAACCAAATGACAGCAGAATGTTATTCAGCATTTTGTTTTCCTCAAGTTCTTCGGTCTTGTTTTGTTTTCTCTGAAAAAGCCATACAAGAATGAGGTGGACGTACAAAATGTATTTTTTGATGTGCGGTGACATCCAACTACATAATTCTCATGTTTTTCTAGTTCCTTTACTGAATATAGTCCATCCTGATTGCTTGATTGACCTAGACAACGCTATACTGGATACTCTTGGGATTATAAAATATATACTATAGTTAACTGATTATAATAAAAACAAAGGGAAATGGGAAGACTGCCTGCCTGCCCTATCTTGGGCTTTTTTGGTGCAACAGAGTTTATATCCCCCCTGTGTTTTTCTACTTTCCTTATATGAAATGAACAGCTGTAATTGAAAAGCAAGAAGCTCCATGGTTTATAGAAATAGGTGTTGTTAAGAGCCTTAGCCATCTAATTTTCTTCCTATTGCAGGGCAGGCTTCCTATTGTCTGTCCTTTAGAGCTAATTTCTTTTCTGATCAAAAGGCCCACATCATTGAAAAGGTAGTAATGACTATTCATTTGGTTGAAACCTCCATTCTGCAGCCTGCAAAGCTTTATTTAGAAACTGCTATTTCTTTCTAAAAGGAAAACCTCATTTGTGTCCTCTATAATGTCAATTAAAGTAGAATATATTTTAATTATTTATCCTGGAGAGAAACCTTTCAGGATCTCAATTTGCTGTGCCGGTGATACAGGCTGTAGTTTGAAACAATATGTGCCTTCAAAATTGTATGTCAGAGAGTAGGAATAAGGTGTGTTTTGGTTTTAATTTGCCACTAATTAATAGTTTATTTGCACCTAATTAGCAAGTTAGAGTTTTACAATTAATGTCTGATTTCTAATCTAACTCATAAGAAGGAGCCTAGACATCATTACCAGTAAATACGGTGGGTTACCGGATTTGTATAGAAAACATTGTAGGAAAGATTCACGAAGTTTTAAATGGGCAAAACAGAGATGATTTTGTTTAGTTTTTTCTGAAGGAGTGCAGCGACGTCTCAGTTGTCACCAGCGCCAGGAAAAGAGTCATTGAAGCACCGCAACAAATAACCCGGGGGACACACACACATAGGAGGGCTCCCGGACCGGGGAGGGCCCTGGTGCCGCGGCAGCTGCTGCGGGCGGCTTGAGGCGAGCGGCCCGGGACGCGCGCAAAGGACTTTTCTTTTCGGGAGCCCCCCGCGAACGCGCGTTTGGGGGTGCCCGCGGCAGCCGGGGCTCTCCTGCCGTGGGCAGGGCTGCTCTCTCCCGCGCCACCTCCCACCCCGGTGCCGTCCCGCACAGGGCTGTGTCCCCGGGCCGCGGCAGCAGAAGGGGACAGCGGGGCCGCCAGCGCGCAGGGCTGCTCCTGCTGGAGGCGATCGTCTCCCGGGGGGCCGGGGCAGCCCCGCTCCGGCGGGCACCGGCGGCTCCAGGGAGACCCTGAAAGGAAGGCGCTAGGAAATGCCCGGTCCCGCGTCCGGGGCGTGAAGGATAAACCGTGCGGGAGCTGAGATGTTAGAATGATAGAATGAGAGAATCATTTAGGTTGGAAAAGACCCTTAAGATCGTCGAGTCCGACCGTAAACCTGACACTGCCAATTACCACTGAACCATGTCCCTAACCGCCACATCTACACGTCTTTTGAATACCTCCAGGGATGGTGACTCAAGCACTTCCCCGGGCAGCCTGTTCCAATGCTTGATAACTCTTTTGGAGGTGCTGTACAGTTGGTACTGTAACAGCAGAGGGAAGTTGCAGAAAGTTCCGATTGCAGTCTGGACTCTTGGGAAAGACTTTCCCGCCGGGCTTGGCACAGACTGCCCCGCAGCAGCTGGTGCAGGGGACAGTCGTGGTCTCTTTAGCATCGTGTTTTGTGTTCGTTTTTCCCTCGGTGTTTTCGGGTGAAAACACATGAGCTAAGTCTATCTTTTTTTTTTTTCGGGGCTCCGCAGCGAGCCCTGGCGAGTAGTCCTGTGCTGGTGGTCCCCTCTACAACTCTGTTAATTGGTAACTTGGAGATGGAGAGTCCTTATTAGCAATGCCCCCCCCCTCGCCCCAGCATCCCTCCGCGCCTGCTGAAGCCAACCCCATGAGGCGATTGCCAGGAGGAGCTGTTTGTCAAAGGCTAATAAACAAATTCCTCGCGAACACCTGAATGAACGAAGGCCAGGAACAACCCAATTAAGAAACGGAGCTACTGGTTGTTTTTTTGTGGCGGTGGAAACAATCCGGGCTCGAAAAGGGTCTATTCAACGGGCGCTCCGAGAGGTCTGTTTGCAGCCCGTTATTGTTGTCAGAAGCCAAATAAAAGTTCAGCTGAGGGGGAAGAGTGATTAAAAACAACATTCGCCGCTGCCTCCTGAATGCACTGGGAGGCTCAGTTCAAAGGAATCGATCTGTACCCAAACGGTGCTGCCCGGGTTTTACCCACGCACTTCAGATTTTTGTGTTGCTGTTTTTAATGTTGCTATTTTTAATGATGTCATCAAAAGTATCCCTTGCTTTTCCGTATACGTGAGCAGCAGGGACGACAGTAGTCTCTAGTGCAGCATGGAGATCCATGCGGCGAGGTACTGGGGAAGTCACAGAAAGGAGTTGGAGCTCGTTTGTCGCAACTAATGATTTGTTCTCCCTCTCGCTGGGCTGGAAGGTCGGTCCAGCCATAGCAGTCCCGCAGCGAGGCAGGCAGCCTCGCAGGCAATCTGGAGCTGGTTTTTTGACATGGTACTGTTAGATAGGGAACAAAATCTCCTAACAACCTGGGGCTGCAGAACTAGCCTGAAATGATCCATTTAACAGCCACGTTACCAAGCCGGAAACTTCTGGGGGAGGGCGTGGATTCAAGCCTAAAACAGGGATCAAACCGAGAAGCACGTTAACTTTTATCTTGCGCATCGCTAAAAGCCTGGGCATTTTTGGAGGATCATCCTAGCGAGGGTCAGCAGGGTGCAAACGAAAGGGGCGCGCAGCTCCCTTGTCTGGGCAAGTTTCGAAGACAAGCCCTCGCTGATCTCGGTCGGGAGTTAGGCTGGGGACCAGGGGAGATGTTTTAATAATAGGATTAAACGGGGCCGGTTTGGTGCATAGCATTATTCTTTAAAAGCCAGCGATCCTCTCTGACACGGTTCCAAGATTCCCCCCAAGCTCTACCGGAGCTGCAATTAACATATATTAATGGCTGTCGCTTATTAAGCGCTGATTGCGTAAGAAGCAGACGGTCCCTTTCAAATGTGCCTTTTCAACGTGGGGTTTCTCCCGCGTTCAAGTCGGATTGTGCTGTAAACTCCTGATTTCGGCTCACGCTTCTTTGTCACCAGAAAGAAAAAAAAGGAAAGTGGGATTCTCTACCTTTGACAACTGTATTTACACAACCCGAAGCGTTCCCCGGCCCCCACCGGACACATGGGGCTCTCCGGTCCCGGACAGTTTCTCCCCTTGTCCCGGCCGCCGCCGGGGAGTGAATTTAAGAAAATGGCTCCAGGCATGAGGCTTCCCCCGCCCCGTTTACTGCGCTGGCCGGATCCTCTCCTGCTTTCTGCCCCTTCCCTACTTTACAGCAGCTCTGGAGGCTCCATCCCCTTTCCCGGGATACGGGACGGGCAGCACCGAGGAGCAGGTGGAGGCTTGAATTCGCTTGTGGCTGCCGAGGGGATGGTGGGATCAGACCTTTTAAAGCGCTCTGCAGGTAACTTTAGGGAGCAGCAGTCGGTATCGCGGGACTTGCCTCTCTTCCTCCTCTCCCCCACCCCGCCTCACCGGCGATCTGTGGTTTTCAGGCGAGGGGAGGGAGAAGGGAGCTACTTCTCCTCCCCCCGGCCCCGCTCGCATTTGCGGGAGCGGTGGGGTGGTAGCTCCGAGCCTCCCTCCTTTGTCCCCCGTCCTCCATGGGGGCGGCCGGCCGCGGGTGCCGCCTTGCCGCGGGCTGGGCAGCGGGAGGGCAGCCGCCCTGGCTGTGCTGCTGCCGGAGAGCGGTGGGCGGCTGCCCCGGCCAGCTCCGCGCCCCGGTGCGCAGCGCCCGCGGGGCCGCGCCAGGACAGGGGGCTCACACCTCACACGCCGGGTGGGGAAGCAGAGGACCTGACTTCTGGCTCTCCTCTCGCTAAAGAAATCCTACCCGGAGTTTTCTACATGCACCCATCGCTAAGGCAGAGGGGTTCCAGCAGCGTGTCCCTGCTCACCCCTTCTTCTGGAAATAGAAGTCAACCACATTTTTTAAGTGTTCTCAGAACACGTGCGGCATGGGAACCTTAGCGCAGTGGGAGCATTGCAGGGACCTGTGAAGTGTGGAAGTGCACGAATCTATAATTTTTTGTTCAGTCAGGTTCAGTTCATCTACAAGACTAGCGATATTTCAAGAGAAAGGTCTTGCTTTGAAATAATACGGATCGTGAAGTGTTAAATAGCGTGGCCTTTGGGAAAAAGTGAAATAATTGGAGTCTCAGGCAGTGGAAAGACAAATTCAAAGACAAAGTAAGAGTCTGAAACTTAACGTTGTAATATTTATTTAAACATCGAAGGAAACATCGTTCACGGGGCTTTCAGCGCGTCCTCTAATTCCGTATACCGCCTCATTTTTCGTTGCATGCAAACGCGTTCAGTCCCTCCCATTTATATAAAGTAATTTCAAAGAACTGTCAGGGTATATATCAGTCCGCTTTCCAGCCCAGCCTGGCACGTCTCAGACCTCGACTGAGGTCAAAATATTTGGAAGGGTCTGAGGTTAAATACGGCTGTCTGAAGCTTTTCCAGTATGTTGCAAAAGTTACAAGCGAACTACGCTCGAGGTGCGATACCGCCTGAAACATCACCTTCCGCTGTCACCCTGTCCTCTCGGACTGCAAAATTTTGGCTTCACCCAAGAACACACTAGCAGCAAGCCAAACAGAAACACAGACAAAATACTGACTACACCACAGCTCGCCGTTAAGTGGGATTTATTTCCCCTTTGACTTTGTTCAACAGATGATTTTGTCAAAAAAAAAAAAAAAAGAAATCCGTACAAAACGACTGGCGCCTTAAACTGCTAAGTCACAGCAGCGCTCAGATCCACACAAATAAAAATCCCGCCACGACACCGTGCTGTTTCTAGAGTACCACCTCTGCTGTTTTAAGCCATCTTGTTTGGCTCCCCCGACCCCGGGAAGCGCTGAGCGGGGCTGCGCGGTGCCGTGCGGAGCCGTCCCGTTCCCCGCCCTGCTGAAGTCCCCCGGCCCGGCCCGGCGCGCCCTCCCTGGTGTCCGCAGCGCGGCGGGCTCGGGGCTGGGGACACCGGCTCGGGCTGTGCCTCCGTGTCCAGCCTGGAGCCCTGCCCTAGAGTTGTCCTCTCCCCCTGCACCGATTACCGTCGTTATCCTCGCTGTCTTCTCCTTGGGGTAACACCAACGGCTGCCAAGCCGGGGAGCTGCACCGGCAGCATCCCTCCTCACCGGGCCTCCCCAGTACGGGACGTGATGCCCAGACACGTCCCTACCTCAAGCCCCCCCGACCCTCCTCTGCGCCCCACAGGCCCCCGGGGCGGTTTGCTCAGAGCTACACGGGCGGAACCGGCGGTGCTGCCCACCTCCTCCGGCACCGGGGCTCTCCCAGCGCGTCCTCGAGCAGATTCCGGGCTCGGTATGCCTCTCCTCCCCGCACCGGGAGAACCGTCCGGCTTTCCCGGACGGAGCTGGAGCGGGGCGGAGGGGAGAGGATGAGGAGCAGGGACAGGGTAGCGCGACCCGACTGCCCCTCGGCCCCGCAGCAGCAGGGCGAGACAGGCCGGGTAGCCCCATGCCCGCGGTGCTTTCAAGGAGCTGCCAGCCCTGTCCGTGCAGGTGCCGTGTCCATGCCTCTGGGGGAGGAAGGAAGGAAGGGAGGGAGGGAGGAAGGAAGGGAGGGAGGAAAGATGGAAGGGGAGGGGAGAGACGGAAAGGAAAGCCCATGATTGACAGCTCTAGTGAGCCCCGCTCCACTCACACACCCTCCGCCAAAGTTTTCTTTCACACGGAGGGAACTTTGCTGTTGCCATGAAACCTGGGAGTTTTGCAAGCGCCGTTCCCTCCCCACCCCCTCTTCTCTTTGGGGCAGCCGAGTGGAAAAACTCAAGTGGCAACGAGGTGGGCGTAGGTAGGGATGGCCCGGAGCGCCCTGCCGGCAGCCAGCCCGGCCCCGCTCGCTCCGCTCCGCCGCCTCCCCCGGGCTGCGCCGGCGTTCTGCCGCGGGGCAGCCCCCCTCCCACCGGGACGGAATGCCCGGCGGCTGTGCCCAGTCCCGGCAGGGCAGCGTGGGTTCTCCCCCAGGAGAGGGCTCAGAAGTGGAAGAGTTGACTCCGTTACCCCTCTCTCCCCTTCATCCGGGGGGGTGTCCGTGCAGCTCGGGGTCGCTTCGTCTCCAGGCAGCTTCTTCAGGCTTGGCACAG